>JADWQK010000535.1:0-123868 GCA_017933935.1 Sesamia nonagrioides | reverse complement strand
GCTCAACGAGTCCCGGAGAAACGATTCAACTGTCTTGAGTCCCGCAACGAAATTAATCAGAAAAGAATAGCGGAGGAGTAAGAAAAAAGATATTTTAAGATTTCGTATCTAGTAACATCGGATCGTAACACGAACTGCGAGAGAATTAATAATTCACTGTGTTCTGATGCTACCGAAAGGAAGACCATGAATGTTCCATGGTGACGCAATACTTTTAAGAAAAAGCATTGCGTCACCATTGAACATTTATTCGCGAGTTGTATGATGTCAATAAGCCCCAGCAATTCTGCATCGCAACCGAACTGTGTCATGGTAGTGACGTCAAGTGAGCTTTATTAATGACATGAAGCTGTATGAATTACATTCTAAGCGCTTGATATATTAAAACCATACTATTTATAGGGCACTGCAGACGATTCCAGTGTGAATTATATTTTATTCAGTTTATCACTGATCTCGGATTTGGTGCACACGACAATACATCAACTTTTTTTTTTTTTTTTTTTTTAATAGCTATAAACTAGTGAGTTGACTGCAATCCCGCCTGATGGTAAGCAGTGATGCAATCGTTGATGGTAAAGCGCACTAGCTTATTAAGCCTATTCACTCAAAAAAACTGAGTGAACAGGAAGGAAGACGGCAGTTGAGCGAGGTGATGCAATGTTTAACCCAACAACACGACCAACGATGCTGCGCCAGAGGATGATCTGGAGAGCCTTCACGACCAAACTCCCGACACAACAACATTAGGCACATCGTACCCGGCACACATCGCAACACAACTGCTCAGACCCGTTCTCCGTACGGCTTCACCAGACATCAAGCCGGAACACGACGAATCGCTTGGCGGCAAGACTAGTTTCGTATACAGCTTTTAACCGAGAAAAGTATAACTTGGTAAGTCGTCGTAGGTACAATACCATATAATATGTATACATACATATTTAATATACAACGTGTAACATAAAGGGTATATACATATCAAGGGCATGGCATCTTTAGATGATATCAAACGATATGGGAAGGGTTTCAACTCAAAATAAAATACTAAAAAAATTGATACCAAATTTTCGGTTTCGTGTGTTTCTTAAAATTAAATCATAACGAACGTGGCACTACACTGCATACGATAATAACTACTCGTTACACGTCACATTACTTGGCAAAATCCGATAAATGTCTTCAATAATTCTATGCATCTATACCATCGCCTAGCTCCGTAAAGAATACAGGTACATACAAATCTCCTGTTATTTACATGATTATCGACTTATAAATGCTAGCTATTTATTAACAATTCCTATTGTAGCATATCTCAATAGAATCACTAAAATAACACGCATAATAACTTGGTATTTCGAAAAACCATTAAAAAGTCGACATTAATTTTACGTGATAGCCCTACAAAAAAAGAAAGATGGATGAAATCCAGGTATTAAACACATTTTGTGGAATTCAACCAATGAATAAAGTTGAGGCATTTGTTAATACAATTTTGTGTATTTTAATTACTTCCAAATCAACTGAATAACATATGTATAGTAATACTTTCAAGTGTGGACTAAGTATAATATATATGTATCAAAAATTTAACCTATTAGGAAATTAGCTTACATGTGTGTCATATTTCATTTAAATCGGATAAGCGTTCTATGCAAATCATAAATAAACTGTTTACATTAGTAGGAAGTAGGATTATTACTTTTATGAAAATCATCTATGTAGAAAAGGTTGTTAACATCTGTCTTTTAGGCGTAAACTACTCGTTGCCTAGCAACGGTTTGTTTACCTCTATTCTTTATCGAATTTGGCTCAAATATAGTATGGTAGTAGCCTATTACAGGCGGTGTTTTTCCTCATAACTTCCTAAAATAAAGAAATAGGATTATAAAACCCTTCCAATATCGATTGATATTGTGTAAAGATGCCATGCCCTTGTTATGTATATACCCTTTATGTTACACGTTGTACAAACAAACCGCCTTAGCAATTTTTATAAATGCAAAGTTAAGGTTGTTACAGTTTCACTCCTAAATCATTGAACCAGTAATTTTGCATATAAGTACGTTTTCAGGTTTACAGACAGGAAAACAACGATAAAGTTATTATGATAATAGCGCCATGTGTTTTTATTGATTCTGAAGCGATACGAAGTTCGCCATCGGGTCAGGTAGTGTTATGATAGATTTTTGTTCCATGATATACAAAAACTGGGTTAGGCGATTTAGACGCGGTGTCTAAATCGTCATGTCAAATCAAATTTTTTGAGTGATTGCATGCTGTTTTTTGGCAATCACACCATACAATTTGTGAGTGGCTACTACGTGGTTTATTTAAAAGTTAGCCATAAGTCCTCGTTTATACTTTGTTTAGTAATCAGGGGAGTTCATAAATGTTCTGTAAATGTTCTGCGAGATTTCCAGGGGGGAAGCGTTTTTTTTTTACAACGTTGGATTCAACATTAATAAAGTAGCGCAGCCTAGTTGTCAACCAGCGGTTTATGAGGCATACCGCGGCGTCGATGAGTCGGAATAGTAAAGTCGAGTCGATGAGGTGCCGGAGCTTCTAATCCTCTGTTAGGTCGTTATGTGACGTGGACGCCTGTCTGACGCCAAGAGAAAAGGCGAGGCGTTTACAATCTGCTCCTGAGTCCCATTGCCTGAATCAGGGTATACGATAGCTGGTCTACAGGGTATTAATATCGGCTTAGGATTTCTGTTTTTAAGACTACATAAACAGCTAATTGCGTCTTATTATATATATTTGGCAAAGCACGAACTATGATGTGATAAAAATCAGGTTTTAAATTTCATTGACCGAACATAAAACAGACAGGTTTTAAAGCAAGCTATTTAAAACAGACAATTACCATACACTGATAACACCTGTTTCTAGTGGTCAACTGAAAGTAATTGATAGGTGTAGGTACATTCCTTTGTTTATTACTTACATAACTATAAATATATTTAAATATACATATTTTAGTAGGTACTACAGACTGCAGAGCCCGGAAGCCCAGGTCTTAATGGTCATTGGGCGGTTAAGAGGGGGACTCTAGTGGCGTTTTCCCCATACAAACGTATTCCGAATTTCCGCCGTTTTCTTCGTGGATAACGCTTTTAGAGCTATTATATGATTTTTTCGAAAACTTAATTAATAAAAGAAATATGATGTTCAAAATAAAATCCCGAAAAATAACCCATTTTTACCACGATGTTCAGACAACTATTACAGAAATGTTATAAGTTTTTGACAAAAAAGAAAATAATAGAGGCATAATACTCATCCTCTAACTTTTTATATAAAAATAATTGAGATCTGTCGTGTTTTTAAAAAGAAAACAGCGGAATACGAAACATCTTTTGGCACTATCGGCTCTAGACTGAGTCCACAAGGCCAAGATTGATCTACAAGTAACGGAAATACATAGTTAAAACTATGTACTGTTACTTTCGCTTATTTTCAATGGCAATCAAAATTGTACAAAGTTGTTTAATCTAAGTTCTTTGCAGGATGCTCGAATACTATACAGAGTGGTGCTGACAATACGACAATAAATTAAACTTCACGTACCTCAACACATTCTCAGTCTACCCATAAAAAATCAAATAAATATGTCCATTAGTTTAGTCACAGGAAATTATTTTTCATTTTCATTTTCTACGTGATGTACAAGTACTATCAGCTGTAGAAGTCCATTTCCACCTTAAAGACTACTGTCGCCTGCGCTAAACCGGCCACGCACACTACCGCATTATTTTTTTATCGCAGTCTTCGTCTTTCTTTAAAGTAATGCAAAATTTCGTTACTTCATTTGAAGTTGAGTTAGCGGCCGCACTTAACAATGGTGCTATCAAAAGCGAGCGATTGTGAGTTCGATCCTTATTATAGGCAACTCTTTTTGTTGTTTCATATAATTTAAAATTATGATAATTGATTTGTATTTTAAAGTAAAAATGTTTGCAAATAATATTTAAACAAATAGGAAAATTTATTGAATATTTATCCCAAAAAAAGGTTTTATTATATGTTTTAGTTTACTATAGGGGTAATATAATAAAAATATATAAAAATAAAACAATAAGCATATTATAATGCAATATATTATAAAGTTATATATTATTCGGTATAGATATACTTATACTAACAAATGAAACAAACGTTGAAACAGCAGCATTGTAATATTTTATATAAAAGTAATCCTTGACAAACTTATGATATTGTTATGGTAAAAAATACAAAAAACATTTTTGGTTGTTAGATATGAAAATTATAATATTATACGTATATTATGATTAAAGAGGTTATATAGCTTAATTATTCATTTTCTTAAAGAAAAGAGGATTGAAGCTTAACCTGAATATTATTGCAATCATAAAATAATCTATACTTAGAACACATAATAGTGCTTATTACATTTATATTTTTTTTTTGCGTGTATAGCATAGTACTAGTGCTGCCATCCTGCAATGCCTTTTTTCGGAGTTTGAAGGCATGAGATTATAATCTTCAAGCGCTTTCTTAGTTCAAAAGTAAACGAACTTATTTCTTATCGAATTCCGAAATTATTGTTTTATAATTTACCAAAAGTAATTTGTATTGAAATTGCAAAAGGCGACATCTGTTAGCCATTAAGCCAACCGAACATATTACTGTCACTAAGCTAAATTACTTTAGAGATGGTTTGGAGTCCGTTATTAAGATATTTATTGGTATATATTTAAAACACTCTGTAGGACACTTCTGCACTGTTTTTGTTATAAATAGTTTTTTTTTTGTTTAGCTCGATAACACTCCACCAGCCTCGCCAATTTATTTTAAACCACAAATGCAACCTATCTTCTTCGCACGATTTAAAAGTTTATTCAACGGTAAATATTGTCGTTTCGTTTCACTTGTCTCGACAGCTACCTTCGTCCTCCAACCTCTTGACCTTGACCTCCAACGGCTTACAGTATTTATCTAAAACAATAATAATTTTATTACGCACTTGCTACAAGCGATTGGTTTGCACCTTACATAAATAATAATAAAAACAACTTACACAAAAGCCGGTTTCATATGATATTTGAGATATATTGCTGCATATGCCTGCATATTGATTAAAAACTAAAACTAATAACACAAACTGGTAACTATATGTTCACCAACCAACAACAGCTAAGTAATATTATTTGAGTTATTGTAGCTAATAATAGTTATTGTAGGTAGCGGAATATTTTTTGTGAAGTAGTGATTCAGATTCTTTTAAGTCTACCATCATCTTTTTATAATGACTCTAATATAGAAAAAATCTTAAAAGAAAGTATCATCTTTAAGTTGCAGATCGATATTTTTAGATATTTTTGTTGTAAGCATTCATAACTCACCAATAAACATTTAAAAAATATTTTTGTAAGTTATTAGATTCGAACTCGAACCACCTTGAACGCCTACCAAGGCGAAAACTGTTACGCCATTGAAACACTTACTGTAGACGTTGAAATTAATAAGTAGTACCTAACAATCATAAGCGGGCAGCAAGTGTATGAGCGTGTATCAAACTTTATTATAGAAGAAGGTCGTAACTACAACTAGTATTGCTTGGCCATAGTTTTGTGAGATTGCAACTCGACTTTTGGTCTTGACTGTACATGTTGATAAGGAATCGCTTACAGGTTAATGACCGCCGCATCCTGCGGTACCAAACTTTACTAATAATGGCACGAAAAAAGCAAGTCGATACAAGATCGCGCTGTCGCCGATCGGAGGTCAGTGAACCAATATTTTTAAAGGATGTTCTATTCCGTTTGCAATTTTATGCGATTTAGTTCATATGAAACTTTCATTTTTTTTTTTTATTTTTGATGCTAGGTTTTTTTCTATTATTTAGGATTATTCCTATGAACCAGCATTGTTCGTGTTTTCATTTATTGTCGTATTGTCAGCACCACTCTGTATAACGTTATTTTTTCTTTTTACGAAACCTGAATATAGCTTGTTCAGTACAAGCAACTGAATCGATCCCATTCGTTTTTACACCATGTTATATGTTTTCTCAAATACATTTAGAAATTGTTGCAGTGTCGTTACCGAGCGCACAACACAGCTGGCGGTAGTGATCACAGTAAGATATACCCCCCACCCAGCGCCACATCAGGCGCGGGCGGGCGAACGTTGCGTTAACCATATTTTTCTTGAGACAACCAGATAAGATGAGAGAAGATAAGATGTCGTGGTGGCCTAGTGGTTAAAACACCAGCTTCTCAAGTATGTGTGCGCGTTTTCGATTCCAGGTCAGGCAAGTACCAATGTAACTTTTCTAAAGTTATATGTACTTTCTAAGTATATCTTGGACACAAATGACTGAAGGTGAAGGAAAACATCTTGAGGAAACCTGGACTTCATGAAATCACCAACCCGCATTGAGCAAGCGTGGTGATTACGCTCAACCCTTCTCTGTATGAGAGGAGACCAGTGCCCAGCAGTGGGACGGTAAAAAAAGGTTGATGATGAACCAGATAAGATAACAAGCTCATAACTTTGTGATTTTTCACTATATCTTTTTGAAATTTTGTACATAGATTCTTTACTTAAAATACCGGAAGTGCTTCGGGTTTCGCATATAAAAAAACTAACGTTGTATATGGGACCTGTCGGTTCGTTAATTTTCAGCGCGCTACAGTTGAGTTTTGTCAAGCTTATGGAAGATGCTACAAAATGTTTACTAACCTCTAACTTTACTCATACTTATTTGGTAACATACATACCACCAATACTGAGGGCTGATTCCATATAGTTAGTATTAGTCCTAAATACATACGGGTACACACAGCGTCAGTATGTGCTAAGCACTCGCAGTGTACCATTTGTAAAATGTTGTAACAAAATGAATTAGCCCATATTGACGCAGTCCGTGCCTACACAAGTATGCT
The DNA here is from genome assembly GCA_017933935.1 of Sesamia nonagrioides. NCBI lineage: Eukaryota > Metazoa > Arthropoda > Insecta > Lepidoptera > Noctuidae > Sesamia > Sesamia nonagrioides. The sequence goes on along the minus strand of JADWQK010000535.1, from coordinate 116,954 downwards.
ATTCCTTTGCCGATAATTTTGACCCGTTAATTACTACTCCAATTTGACTATAACCTACCCACGCTGCCCAGAAATCAAAGCATACAACACTACACGCATTCTACATAAATAAATACTATAACATAAATAATACAGTGGAGGAAAGGACGGGAATGTCGAATTACAAATTGGCACTAAAGGAACAAATAATAAATACAATAATATAATATTAAACTTACCACTCCTATTCCTTCAAATGCATAAATAGCTGTACCAAAATATAATGGTAATTGATGCCAGCTAGAAAACGCTTTCACATTACGGGTGGGTGGCAAATCTTGAAGTATATAGTAAAATGTTATCACAAGACCCCAAGCAGTCATTATAGAGGCGACCAGAGAAACTGGAGTCAGGTACTTTAGGTTCTTCACCATAGCCAGGGCAAGAATTGGCGGAAATAATAAAGCCAAGTACACATGTACACTTAAATTTATATGAAAATAATGCATTGTGTCTTGAAGGTTAGTGGCAACAAATAAAAAGTATACACAGCAAAATCCCAGTTGTGTTAATACCAAAAATACACTGACAACATTCCTGAAACAATACATATTGCCATAAGTAATATTTATTATAAAAATCTGTTCTCAAATATAATTCTCAAACCAGACATGCTACAAATAAAACATAAATAAAACATTCTTTGAACTATAAATTATATTGTGAATGTATAAAGCACAAACACATTCCAGGGCTATCAAAAATAATTGAGGTGAAATAGATAAGGGCACTTCGTAAAACATGCCTGCATACTAACATTAGGTATTATTGCTCTCCAGTAAATCTGTTCTTATCTTAATCAATTTATTAAAGCCAGACATTTACTGTTTGCGAGTAATATTCCTAAGTGATAACAAATAAATCTAATTACTAGGAAGAGGAAATTTTCAATATTTATAATATACATATTTACTATTTGAGAATCAGAATAATAATACTGGGTGGCAAGGACCCGTTTTTATGGAAATTTTACGTTGGTTATTAATATAATAATTGCTGTTGCATGCATTTTAGACACACATTTCTGCATTGGGGCACTTTCGTATAAATCAGATATTGTTTGGAAAAAAGACGTAAAATTTCTGGGGATTTTTAGGATCATCCTTATAACCAGATAGTTGTTCTTTTTTTCCCTTTTTTTTTTAGGGACTTGTATACAATTATTGTACATGCCAGTCCCATCAGACCTTATAATTAATAATATTAGCAAGAAACAACAATAAAAAAACCTACATTATCAGAATTATACCGCAAAACGTAATGTCACAAACTTAATTTATAAGCAGCTCCACAGGTTGGTGTCGACAAAATATGATGATACATACAAACATCGTTTACATTTAAGTTTAATTCTCTAACTAGATCCTATCTGGCGGACTAAAATCGGACACCGTCACTCGTCAGTAAATGTACGATATCTTCCAGAGTGCCACACACCTCACAATTTGGTGAATCAATTATTTTCATTAGAAATTCAAAATTATTTTGCGGCATGTGTCCAGATCTCAGTCTGTGAGCTACAACTATAATTTCCCTGTTTAGCCTAGTGTTATTAAACTACGGTACATGAGGAGGTTTCGAAACTATATATTTATACCAAATCTTATATTTATCAAAGTTTATCTTTCGATTATTGATTAAAATACTCTTTCCAAACTTCATGACATAATATATTTTTATGCCTAGGCAATATTTCTATACAATATGTAAAGAAAACCCTGTCCGATCCGTGAAGGTATTGTTAGGTATCGATAACTGATTCTACTAATGCCTACAAAGACGGGCTAAACTTAAAAAAAAAATCCCCCTAAAAAAATAAATATTATTTCGCAAAAAGAGGTAACTTAAAACATGTGCGATAGGCCATACAGGCGCGGGCGGAGAGGGGCAGGGCACGCGGCACGCGGCCGCATCGCTATTCGCTCAGAATTATACCGCCAAAAATAATGTTGTCACTTTTTAAAAATTACCAAATTTTGGGGAAGTTGCTATTTATTCGCGGGAAAAAAAGGTTATTTCAAAATTCACTAGTATTGTTACTATGATGATTATGTAAAATTTCATATGTTATTTGGTCATGTGTTTATCTAACCTTTACTATCTTTACGGGTCGGACAGGGTTTTCTTAACATATTGTATAATTAGTTCCAATATTTTTTTCCCATACATCAAAACCATATACTTAGTTGTAAACTATAACTATGAATTTAATATGTGCCCTTCGCTACAACCCAAAGCGTACAGATCCATAAATCTTACATCTATTCTACAAACAGCCTTAGAGAGACTCTGTGATCGACACATCCGAGACGAACCTATTCGGCCAAAGTCACTGCAAAAACAACAGTATGCGTACTCCATAGTCAAATCAACAGTGTCAGATGATAGATACCATACAAAATATGCGCAGAAGAAAAAATGCGGAGAAAGCGACCTCTGTCTGCTTTCAGGCTCATATAACAGGCACGCGGAAAAAGTCAAAAGTCCAACAATTGGTCTAACTGCAATGCTTCGATGTCGCCTTTGGGTTGTGTATGTCACACGGCAGTCGCTTCACGGAAAATATCAAAGTTTAGCCATATCAGCAGTTGGACTGGTAAAGCGGACCCCAGACTCCAAAGCAGAAAAGGCTTCGGATGCGACTGGGATTAACGCTGAGATGATGATGATAACAGGCACGCGGAGCAAAGACTCCAGGGTCAAGCACATAGCACAAGCCTAATGGAAGGGAGGATCAAAAGGCAGCCAATAAAGGGGGCAATCCGAACAATCATCCTCCGACAATGCCCCGAAGCAAAAAAGCTTTCTAAAACATTATAAGATAGTGCTTAACAAGGAGGCCTACTTAGGGCCGGAAGAGAGCGTGGAGCGTGTGTGCATAATACAAGCGCTTATGCCTTAGCAGCCAGGGAGGTATGGACATCCATTAACTTTTTATAACAAGATACCCTCTGCTATGCTAGACTTGCCTTACAATGCATTTAAAGCACAAATCAAATCCAAGCTTTGTTCAAAGGCACATTATTCTGTAAATGACTATTTAAATGATAAGAATAGCTGGTCGCTCCAATTAACTCAAGACAATGTTTGTGTTCCTTCTCCAGAATTAGCTTACTGGCACATTATATGAGTTTATATAATTTTCTTTTTACAATGCATAAATATGTGAGCTGTCACGTCACGCCCTTTATGCCAGAGGCTTTTATTTAGGTATGTAATAAGTTTTTAGTTATTTACATTTCCATTTTAATGATATTTTATTTTTCGTTTTTGCTTTTCTGGTATTTTGGCGTGGCTAGCTGGCATATAGTAAATAAATTAATTGTTGTTTTTTTTGTCGTATTACTGTACCTACCTACATAGTATTGTATAAACTAGTGTGTTTTTTCTAAATGAACAGACAGGTGTGCTGCTGGGGAGTTTCTTCCGCCACTTCTTCCCAGCGAAAGCACTAGGAAGTGTCGATTGGTGGGCGTTTTGGGGGACTGCCTTATGTAATATTGACGTTCAAAAAGTGCTGATTCTCAGCCTAATTTGAATAAATGACTTTTGATTTCATGTGCAAATCCTCTCTAACAGCGCCTTTGTCTATTAATCCTTAAAAAAAAAAGGGATACATTACATCGAACAGTTCTTGAACGCCAACTTTATCGGACTACGACTCAGTGATATTAAAACGATACGGTGGACTGCTAGGTAATAATGCAACTGATGAGCTAACCCTAAGGTCATCCAGCTTGTCAGTCTGTGACGCCCATCCCCTGCAAACAACTACCCAAGTAGCTACAGAAGCACACCCACACATAAGCACAACAGACCGCACCCTGTGCAGTGCCTGCATGAAGACTGATGACTGATAAAACTGTCACACATGTGCTCACCAAGTGCACAGGTGTCACTCAGATTAGGTCAGAAAGCCTTGGCACACACAAATCTAATACAGATCTTCTCATAAGGTCAGGAAACCTAGGAGGTGAGCTAGTTGGAATAACCACGGACGACTGCCATGGCCTGCGCACAATAGTCTACAAAATCAAACCCATAACACAGATTGCCCTTTCCCGTCTATTTACTTGACACCTTTTTTTTTCACGAAACTGTGTTCTACCAACAAGATTTTTTCCCAATAGCTCCCATATTTTTTTGCTGAACATCTGTTTGTCTGACTCACTAGACAGACTATACAATTCCATAGTTGATACCATGTGGTCATTGAGGTGTCTGATTGATGAAATCATACAACAGACATTAATTAAACTCCAGTACAATTGGGAAATGATGCATTGGTATAATTATGTACTGATTAGATTAAACTATAATATTGTATCTGACTAGAATACAGGAAATAAATATACTTTCAACTTATATATTTATAATAGCTGTGATTTTCAGGTTGATTTTAAGTCATATGATAAGCACATGTTAAATGTTCAAATATGTAACAATATCTATTGTTCACAGCTTCCAACATCTGCATTTTTTTTTACTTTATGTGGGTCAAGGGAAAAAAAATCACATTACATTATATAACTCATCCAAGTGATTTTTTTTCCACAAGCATTATTTCCTATTTTTTTTTCTTTTGCTCAGCCCCTAATGGTTTTAGTGTTATGTCAAATAGCCTATAACCATCCTCAAGAATTTTGCTATTAAAACAGAGTTTTGCATATCTGTTGTTAGTTTCAGAGATGAACACAAACAAACAATATTTAGCTTTATTATTTAAGTATCAGTTTTCCTGTAAAATTCTTGATAAATGATATTAATTATTATGTCCATAAACAAAGAACATTCCGAAACATCTGGTGTCATCAATTGTTTCTTTTTTTGGAATGCTGCAACAATTGTTGTGATCAAAAATAATTTGACTGTATGGTAGCTATTTGACCCATGGAATACAAATGATGTACAGCAATATTGTGTTACAAATAGGTAAATAAAACAAATAATGAAAAACCAATGTTTTGGCTCTGCGTTACAACTAAAGCTAAATAATAATAAATAAATAAATATATATGGACAAATCACACTGATTGAGCTAGCCCCAAAGTAAGTTCAAGACTTGTGTTATGGGATACTAACTCAACGATACTATATTTTATAATAGATACATTTAAAGATAAACATCAAAAAATCAGGAAAAGATCGTTTTCCATCATGACCTGGCCGGGGATCGAACCCGGGGCCTCCATGTCGCAGGCAGGCGTGTTGACCGCTGCGCCACAGAGGATGTCTAAGAAAGATAATACATTATTAAGAATAATATTTTGATTATGAGGAACACTTCTTCTTATAAACAAAATTTAGTTAATTCTGATTAAAATAACACAGATAACACAATTTATAAATATTATTACACACTTACTTCATTTTTTTAGCATATGGCCTCCAAGATACTGGTCCTGATGCAAATGCATCTTCAACAACTTCTGAGAAACTAAGGGCTGGCTTTTGACTTCTGATGCAGAGTTCATGTGCACATTTTATGAGCACATGCATGCAATGGGTGCATATTGCTCCAATGATTAGTGTTGAAAATACACCTGGACATAGGAAAACACAAAATATTCATATAGTTGGGTGGTAGTCGGAGGCTACCCTATAATAAACATTGAACTATTTTAATTGATAGTAAAATAATACAAAAAAATCATATTTTTTTTGTTAAAAAAGCTGTATTCAATTTTCAATTATTTATGGCCTAAATGGCCATAAATAATACCATATACCATAATTACATATACCATAATGTGCAAATAATAGTTGATATTATATTGAAATTTTAAATCAATTAAGGATCCTGTCAGGCACAGCAAAGTATGTTTTCTTTTTAATAGGGCAGCTAATAGGCAGATAATGGTAAAATGTAAAAGAATATAAAAAGGAGTGGAAATAATCAAATAGCAAAAAAAAAACATTGGACCTAAATCACTATAAAATTGTTAGACCTTGCTAATTTTTATTCGCGGATTGTAATAGAAAAAGAAACTTGACTAATTTTCTTGACTTTAAAATTCTTAGGATTTTTATTTTTCAAATGGTAGGTAGGTAATATGTAAGAAACTTATCAGATAAAAAATAAACGACTTTTATTTAAAATATTTTCTTTCCATTGAAATGCTTATTGTTACATGTTTGTTAAACATTATTTTCTATATTACGAAAGAGCTTGTTTGTTAAACAATCGATATTTGTATACAAAAAAATGTAAACACTCACCAAGTACAAGGCCCGCATTTTTAAAAGCATCAGGCATTGCTAATATTCCTGTGCCTATGTTCCCTTTTAGGAGGTGGATTAAAGTATCGAAATTGGAAGTCGGGTGCTCTAGGCATCTTTCCGAACCTGGGTGATAATCTTTAGGTTTCTCATTAGAACCTGGATCTGTCACTAACTCTACTGTTTGTTCAACACTTTCAATTGGATTGTTGGGTCCCGTGAGCAGTGGTTGCTTTTCATCGTTCATTATTTTATTCTATACTTTTATGCTTATAATGTAAATATGATTACGCAGAGCCATACGCTACACAGTCACCCGTTATCACAATGGAATGAAGTGTATTGAACTATTGAATAAAAACATGTACTCTGTGAATAAAAACCACTCAGTGTGAGTAGTGTGACCAACCTTAAATTAGAGATCCTGCCGCACTTAGACAAGAAAACTGACAAATCCTGCCAAAATCAAAAGCACAAAATGCCAAAATAATGCCAATATAATCTAAGGTCCGTATTACAGAACGTCACTCAAACTCAAGCTCTACTTAAGTCTCGTTTCAAGCCATTTGATTGGTTGAAGCTAGTTTTAAGTAATGCTTAAGCAGAGATCAAAGCTTGAGTTTCCTTCTGTAATACGGACCTAAGTTTAAAATAAATAAACACATTATTTTTTGAAGTTTTATTTTAAAACTAGCTGCGCCACACGGTTTCACATGGGTTTTTGTTTTAAATGCCCCGCTCCTATTGGTCGCAAGTGTCGCAACGTGCTATATGGCCTAAAGCCTTCCTCGATGAATGGGCTATAAAACGAAAAAAGAATTTTTCAAATCCGACCAGTAGTTCCTGAGATTAGCACGTTCAAACAAACAAACAAACTCTTCAGCTATATATATTAGTATAGATAAATTGATCTTAAAGTCTAAAAGTGAACTGAATTAAATTACACATTCCTATTAGCGTCGTATTCTTCTGGATCACTTTCTTTATACATCGCTTTTGTCATTTCTTTAGTTGGCTGGAATGAAACGCAGTCACCATATTCACTAATGCCCTGTTTAACAAGTAAAATAGAGGCGACATGTTTATTAATAAATCTGTTCCGCGTTTTTGTTTTATCAGATTGATTTTCGAGAATATCCTTTCACAAGCAGCATTCAACTTGTTTTAGAACCATTACCTCTTTAGGTATTAATTTTTTAACCATAATTTAGTTTTTACATTTTGGTATTAGAATTTCCTTCTAGAAACATTCTAAATTATTTTTTATTTGACATAAGAATTTTGTTCTAGATACATTCAACATTATTTTCTCTTGACATTTCTTTTTAGGATTTTTATTATTTTATTTATTTTGTATTGTTCCTAACAACAAATTGCTCTATTCTCTGGTTGTAACTGACGATTCGAAAGTACTTGTATCTAAGCCTACTTGATTAAAGTATTATTTGAATTTGAATTGGATACTGCATCCTATTCTTTTTGTGGGCTATAGCGGCTAGCGGCTATACTATATTGTTAATACTGCCAAAAGTGCCAAATCCTGCCAGATTTTTAAAACGTCAAACAAAAGTGCCAGAGAGTAAAATAAATAAAGGGCTAAACCTGCCAAAAAGGCAGGATCCTGCCACATTTGGTCACACTGAACCACTAAAAACTTGAAACGATTGACCGACTATAGATGTTTTTTTTTTGGGATTTTATGGCCTGGTTTCTAAGACCTTTAAGCCAAGTCTTAATTATATCTTGTTTTCTTTTGTAACTTATCCTAAACTTATCCTAACTAAACCTATCTCCTTTCGTTTCTCGCGTGAACTGACACTAGAGGAAGTTTTGGTACAAAGCCATGATGTGGCCACTATGCTACAATATTTCACTGTTCTTTATGAATTATTCACTGAATGCACTTTTTACTACATAAATCACACGTTTTTATTTAGTAAACGACACTATAAATAATTTAAAAGTCCAATGAAAAACGAGCGTGGCACTCATCTTGGCTTCCCGCCAAAAACTCCTAAATCAGAGTTAAAAAAATAAAAGAGATTGTTTTTTTTTAATTTTGATTCTAAAATATTGCTAAAAAGTTTGTATAAGCCCCGCACGATGATATTGCGATTGGCGGCCATCTTGGTGACGTAGTCAAACTCGCACCGTCGGTACCGTTCGCAAGTTCAGTCCGCGCTTACCCACTTACGCACATCGAATATTTTTGTTAGCTTTTTGTTTTTGTTATCCTGTTTTATTGTTGTTTTTGAGTTTTGTTGTTTAGTTTTGTTAGCTGTTACTCGTTAAAATGAGTAAGAAATTAATTAACAGTCGTGCTCGTGAAATTATAATTAAAGTGGACAAGGACTGTAAGTTACTTTTTGAAAGTATAGACGGTGCTTTAAAAAGTGCTACTGAGGACATTTTAATACCGAAGCAACTGCTAATAGTTATTAAAAATATTTTGCAAAATTCTACTAAAGTCACGGAGCGTGTGGCATGTGCCACGGCGTTGCAAAAAATACTGTGATGAAAGTGCGACGAGAGCATGAGTCAGAAACAGCCAGTGGCAGCAAATTGAGAACTCCTACTAAAGGAAAAAGACAAAAGAAGAAATATTTCGACGGGTTTTCCTTATCAGCTTTAAGAAACATTATACATTCAATGTATACGGTGTGGAGAAAAATACCCACAATGCGCAAAATATTGGCGGCTTCAAAAGTAGACCTTAATTATACTGGTAGTGAAACTACATTAAGAAAAATAATTAAATGTGATTTAGGCTACCAATTTAAACGATGCTACCAAAAAAGACTGGCTCTAATTGAAAGACCCCAAATTCAAGCGTGGAGGCCTAAATATATACGACATATGAAAGAGAATGACTCGCTTGGTACTAAGAAAAGACCCGTTATTTATCTCGACGAAACGTGGATACACGCACACTACTCGGTAAAAAAATGTTGCCAAATAGCAACCGATGTCGGAGTGAGACGGAACGACAGCCCCGGCCGCCGGTGGATAATAGTTCACGCAGGAAGTTAAAGCGGATTTGTTGACAATGCCCTTTTAATGTTTAAAGCAGACACCAAAACGGGGGATTACAATGATCAAATGAATGCTGAGAATTTCACCAAGTGGCTTACAGAAAAATTAGTACCCAACATACCACGCAATTCCATAATTGTGATGGACAACACCCCTTATCACAGTAGGAAAGAGAATTGGCCACCAAGTATGAACAATAAAAAACAGTTGATGGTTGAGTGGCTACAAGCTTACAACATCGACTTTCCCAACGACACTACAAAACTTGGACTGTATTTATTAATTAAACGGCACAGACCGCCGAAAAATTATAAAATTGACAATTTATTAGCTGGCAATGGCCATGAGTTCGTTAGATTACCACCCTACAACTGCGACCTCAACCCCATTGGGTACATCTGGAACCTGGTAAAGATGAGGGTGTCAGAAAAGAATGTGGAGCAGTTGGAAAGTCGCATTGAAGCTCTGACGTTGGAGTCGTTGGCGTCAATAACTCCAGATGACTGGCGAAAGGAAGTCAATTATGTTAAACGGCTTGAAGAGGAATATTGGAATAAAGATCGAATAACTGACAAGTTATTTGTCATAAATACGGCAGACGACAGTGAATCGGAAACGACAGACATAGAAAGCAGTTCTGATTCGGAAGACTATATGAGTGGAATTGATTAAATATATTGAAGAAAATATAAACATTTTTTTACATACTATCCTGGTTTTATTTATAAGCTGATAGATGTAGGTAGTAATTAAAACATGACTGCTACACAGTGGACTCTGGTTCAATTCCCGCTCGCAAATTAACAGAAATGTAGTTAGAAAAAATTAGTATACATGTAAGAAAGATATACGAATAAGTATATTTTTCTTACGTCTACAAGAATTATTTCCTTGAAATTATTAATAATGAAAGTTTATTTGTCAGAATATGGGTGAGTAGGTATAAAGAGTGTATGTATAATAAAATTATAAAATACAAATAAACCCTTAACCCCAGTTTATTAATTTTGCGTTTAACATTCTTTTGCTAGCTGTCCTTTTGTGTGACAGATGACGTCACAAAGCTGTTATTGTGACAAGGTTCCATCGCAATATCATCGTGCGGGGCTAGTATCGAGTAATTTCCTTTCGATACCGATACTTTTGTACTCGATACTTTTACTTAACAAGTACTTTTGAGCAGGTATCGTGTAGAATAAATTACTTGTTTTTATTTATTAATTTTATAAATTATGTCAAAATTAGCAACGCCAACTTGTTCAATGAAGCTTTTATTCATGGAGTTCGAGACTCGATTCACATTTCACTTTTTTAATTCGAATTGGTTCGTCCAATACTCTATTTGTTTATTGGCTTTGGCTTTATGGACTTAACTACTTTTGCACTGTTGCCTTTACTCACGGAAAATTAAGATTACGAGATTTAAAAATATCCACTTTCAGGACGCCAAAGCCTGTGCAAAGGCAATTTCTTTACTGAGAAGATATATAACAACGTCTCCTAGTGTTATCGGCAGTGAACATGACAGTGATTCTTCTCTCGAAACCACTTATAATTTTTGGAGTCACCCCAAGAAATTGGCTCACACGAAAAAGCAAAGTAAAACCAGATCTTCATTACAGTTAAAAAATAAGGATGAAATATGAAAAACAAATAATGGCTTTATTTGTCTACACAGGTTTTGCCACTTTCTTTGGATCCTCTGAAACAATGGGAAGCCATGAAAGTTGTTTTCTCAAAATTATATAAATTGGCACGAGAATTTTCATCTATTCCCGCGACTTCCGTGCCTTCAGAAAAATTATTTTCTAAAGCTGGAAGTATAATTACAAAAACCCGTAACCGCCTATCGGCAAAAAGGCTCGACAAACTTCTTTTCTTGAGCGACTGTACCGAGGAAGAATGGGATTTATAATATATATTTTAAATTAAAAAAATGTTTCATTTTTTGTATCAGATCAAATTTTTGTATCATTTATTATTGTTTCATTTTTTCTTACTGAATGAAGGTACAAATATTTCCAATCAACCTTGAGCCTTAGCGCTTTAACGATAAGGTTTAAAATCTAATAAAGAAATCTGACAAATTGTAGTAGCTTGATGCGCTGTTGTCTGTACAGTTGGTACAGATGATTCTTACTAACATTGACAAACTAACTTATGGCATTGGAACTGCTTCAGAAAAGTACTCGATACTTTTCTCAGAAAAGTACTCGATACTTTTGTGTCGATATTTTTACGAGTACGATACTTTTTTTTCGATACTACTCATGAGTACAGTATCGATACTTTCTATACGATACCGTGTCCCTACACAAACGTAGTGATTACTTGCTCTGTGATCTGTGACCGTCACATTGAGATAGAAATATAAGGAGATGCTGTTGTCAAGCTATACAATTTTTCATTATACATATATATGTAATTTAGGGTACAAAACCATAATACATTATTTTGTCTCTTTTTTTCAACAGTACATTTGCATTTGGCAAAAGAGACAAATATATTTTTGTTACTGCGGAATTATGGTAACACTATTAAAATGAACTGACAGTTGTTGGCAGCGTGCCAACGCCGGCCATTTTAGGTGACAATTTCGTGGTAGTTGTGCTGTCAACGGGATACGTAACATAACGAAAATTAAGTTTTTTGATAATATACAAGACATTTTAAAGTGGATTTGTTGTGTACCGTGTGACAAAACTATTACTTAATATGCCTGCGTGCTGTATTGTTATGTGTGGTGCCAGAAATCACAGAAATCAAGCTCAATTGACGTTTCATAGGTTAGTTACCTCTTTTCTAGCTAAATCACCATTTATCATTCTAATTTTCAAACTAAAATGAACCATGATTACTTATTAGTCGTTAAATTACTAAATACACACTTATTTACACTATATAAGCACGTTTCTCTTTATTGTAAATGTTTATTTGTTTACTTAATTTGCTGACATATGTTAGGGTTGTCCAAAATTTTTTTTAACCGACTTCATAAAAAGGAGGTTTTCATTTCGAACTGTTATGTATGTAATATTTTCAAAAATGCCTTGTTTTCGAATATGTTAGTCTATATCAGCGTTTGAACAAATGTGCCGAATTGTATAAGTGTAGTATGTAAATATGTATGTATGTTTTTATGTTTGTGTTCGCATATCTCTGGAACTATTAGTCCGATTTCGGTATTCTTTTTTATATATTAGACATTGTTCAACTTAGTGAATACTGCAAGTTTCATCAAAATCAGTTCAGTAGTTTTTGAGATAGGGAATTTTAACTATTTCGCTTAAAATGAAGAAATAAATTATTTTAAATAAAAATAAAACAGCTTTCAAAGTCGGTGCCAATATGTTAGATGCGCAGGGTGTAGCGGGGACCAACATATGTACTTGGCTTAGCACCGATTTCAATTATCTATTATTGGGTGTGTTTTGAAGGCGGTTTTATTTTTATTTAAAATATTTTTTTTTTAATTTGTCACTTTAAAGGAAAAAATATGATATTTTAAATAAAAATAATTTAATTATCTATCTACTCAATTTAGATTCAGGGTACCTCGTGATGTGCTGTAGTGGGCCCTGAAAGAGAAAGGTTTGCCTGGGAAGTATGTAGAGTTAATTCGTGCTATGTACAGTCGATCTCGTACCTACGTCCGGTCGGCTGCTGGCAATACCGACGAGTTCAGTGTGGCGGTAGGCTTGCACCAGGGATCGGCTTTAAGTCCGTACCTCTTCCTGGTGATTATGGACGCTCTTACGTCGGACATCCAGGAGGAGGCACCCTGGTGCATGCTGTTCGCCGATGACATTGTTCTCGTCGGTGAAGATGGACCTGAGATCCAGAGCAGATTGGAGAAATAGCAACAGAAGCTGGAGAATGTTGGCTTGAAAATCAGCAGAACCAAAACCGAATATATGTTCTGCGATTTCGGCGGTCTCTCCACTTCTGGAGCCATAGCCTTTGATGGCGCACTCCTACCAATCTGCTCTGACTTTCGGTATCTCGGTTCACTCGTGCAAAGCTATGGCGAAATAGATCGGACGGTTAAGCACAGAATTAACACTGGGTGGATGAAATGGCGGCAGGTCACGGGAACAATCTGCGACTCCCGCATTCCCCTTAAACTTAAGGGAAAAATATATAAAACCATGATCCGACCTGCTGTCTTGTATGGATCAGAATGTTGGGCTACGAAAGGGATGAATGAAAGGCAATTGCATGCAGCCGAGATGAGAATGCTAAGAGGGACGTGTGGTGTTACACGAATGGATAGAATAAGAAATGAGTACATAAGAGGAACTCTGAAAGTGGCACCGGTAGCTGAAAAGTTGTGTGGAAATCGGTTGTCATGGTACGGGCATGTGTTACGGAGAACTGAGGAGAATGTCGTGAGGAGAGTCTTAATTTTGAATGTTGATGGCTATAAGAGTAAGGGAAGACCAAAGAAACGATGGATGGAATGTGTGAAGGATGATATAGCTAAGAAGGGGGTGACTGCCGAGATGGTTTCTGATAAGGATGCATGGAAGAAAAAGACATGTTGCGCCGACCCCAAATAAATTGGTATAAGGGCAGGAGAATGAAATGAATGATCTACTCAATTATTTTGATAATAGATATTGATTTTATCTTTTGTTTATAGATTCCCTAAAAATGAGCGGCTAAGAACCTAAGAAGAACATATAATACATGTTTACCACATGCAAGAACATTGTGCAAGCGGCATGTTACGTGGGTAACAAATGTCTTGCCATGGCGCCTCCGCCGGGCCGGAACAAGTGGGTTAGACCAAAGAAGTGCTGGCTTGACGTTGTAAGAGATGACATGCGTGCCAACAAGTTCTTACCACAGGATGCTAAGATCGTGCGAAATGAAGGAGAATGTGCAGGAAAGCGGACCCCGGGCTCCAACGCGAAAGCCGCGGATGCAACCGGGATAAACGCTGAGATGATGATGATGATGATGACGACGGGATACAAATGACGTCATAGATCACCTTTTAAAGGCGGGCGAACCCGCTTATGGAAGCTAGTAGTTTAATGAACGAATATATTTAAAAAATATAAATGTATTTTATTATTATTGCACCTTTTGCACTTAATAATGTCTATACAATATAATTACACTTAGATACTTTCAACCAAGGATCATTGTTAAGTATGGTACCTATACATACTCTTTGTTTATCATGGTTCTATGTTTATGTCTATGAACTGGTCTGCTGTTCTAATTGTATCATATATTTTTTCCGTAACCTCTAAAATATATTTCTTTGAATATTTAAAACTATTCCGCTTATTATTTTCTCTGAACAAGTTCTTAACCAACGATCAGAACTTTACATGGTAGCAGAGCGTGCAGTTCAAGAAAATAAAAATATGTAAGTACCCAAATCATACAAAATGTCGAGTGTTAAAATTGAATCACTTACAAAAGACAACTACGATACGTGGGTAATTCAAGCGGAAGCCGTCTTAGTAAGACAAAAATTATGGAGATATATTGAGACTCCCTTGTCGCCAAATGCAACTGCCGACGAAAAAGATAAGGACAGAATAGCAAAATCTGAGCTTATACTTATTATTGCTCCAACTGAGCTTAAGCAAATTAAAAACTGCGGCACTGCCAAAGACGTTTGGGACAAACTGAAAAATACTTATACCAGTAAGGGACCTGCACGTAAGGCCTCTCTCTTAAAACAATTAATATTAACAAAACTTGAAGGACAAGATGTGCATAGTCACCTCAACAAGTTTCTGGATGTCGTGGACAAACTGGCTGACATGGACGTCATTATACACAACGACTTGTTGACAATTATGATGTTATACAGTCTCTCTCGTGAATATGAGAACTTCAGAATTGCTATAGAAACGCGTGATATTCTTCCAACGCCAGAAGAGCTTAAAACAAAAATATTTGAAGAATTTGAAGCACGTCATAATCAAACTATGACCTATACCAATGAACCTGAGTCCCCATATGAAGAAGAAGCATTATACGCGTCCTGTAGAATTTGCAAACGAAGAGGTAATATCTTCAAACGCAAGAATCACAAAATCTGTACAAATTGTTGGAAGAAAAACAATGAGAAGTCTAAGAAACAAAACACAGATTCTCACAAGAACAATTTTGCTACACAGTGTCTTCTTACACGCAACAAAGAGCCTGAGAACAGCATTTGGGTCCTGGACAGTGGCTGTACATCGCATATGACCCATCAAAGAAACTTATTTAAAAATATAGAGAAAATTTCCAGAAAACTCAACTTTGCAACTGAAGGTTATACTGGAGAGATTAAAGGAAAAGGTACAGTTTCTTTCATATCTAAAAATGGAAATAGTGACGCACTCACACACCTGAAGGACACACTTTATGTTCCTAGTCTTTGTACGAACCTGTTGTCTGTTAGCAAGATGACAAATGCCGGTTGTTCGGTTCTCTTCACCAAGAACAAAGCGACAGTGAACAACCCAAACGCAGGAATAACTCTCATTGCTCACAAACAAGAAGATGGACTCTACTACATCAAACCAAGCAAACATGAGTGCAACAATCTGGCTAACGATAAAGATGTCGAAACTTCGACACCAAGAAAGAAAATGGACTCGTCAGACATCTATGATTGGCATAGAAAACTTGGGCACATGAACGCTAAAGATTTAAAACTTGCACTACAAAATCAAAATCTACTTGGTTTAAATTTTAATCCATCAGAAACTCTTGGAGAATGCGAAACATGTATTCTAGCAAAAATGCATCGAGTACCAGCTCCCCGTGAGAAAACTGCTCAACGAACATCTGAACTTCTAGAAATCGTTCATACCGACGTTTGTGGACCTATTCGAACGCCCACAATAAAAGGAAACAAATACTTTGTCACATTTATCGATGACTATAGTCGTTACAGTCGGGTATACATTCTAAAAAATAAAAATGAAGTGTTGGATAAATTTAAAGAATTTAAAGAGATTGCAGAAACTCACACAGGCAAAAGAATAAAATTCTTACAGTCGGACAATGGTACCGAATATATTAATAAAGATTTTGACGCTTATTTGAGACGATGTGGCATACAACGAAGGCTTAGTGCGCCTTACACACCGCACCAAAACGGAGTAGCTGAACGCAAGAACCGCACTCTTATAGAGAAAGCTAGAGCCTTACTCATAGATGCGAATGCACCATTAAAATGCTGGGGTGAAGCAATCGTAACAGCAAATTATCTATCAAACAGAAGCTTAAACAGTGCGATTGAGAATAAAACGCCATTTGAACTATGGGTTGGCAGAAAACCGTGCATAAATCACTTATATGTATTTGGCTGCAAAACATTTGTTCTCATCAAAGACTCCAATAGTCACAAATTCGCACCAAAAGCAATTCCTGGCATGTTTATTGGATACTCTGAAACCTCGAAAGCATTCAAAATTCTCCTACCATCCAAAAATAAAGTCATCATTTCAAAAGACATCCGCGTGATGAAATCCATGTTTTATAAGGAAATAAATAAAAACTACATCACCGATCTCCTTGATAACAAACCACAAATGTGTTCAAGAAAATCACAACATAAACAAGTCGCAACTGAGTTTGACAATGTTGGAGATGTCACATCATATTTAGACGATATCAATAATATTGACTCTGAAAATGTGCAACAAAATGTTAATGATTTTTACACTGAAGATGTTCAACCAGAAGAACAAGAAAACAGCGAAAGTGACTATGAATCACTTTCTAGTTCCAACCACTTCTACGAAAATGACGAAGTTGTCAGTGATAATGCTGACGAAGCTTCGTCAAGATATTCTTTGAGGAACAGGTCAGCAATTACAGCTCCAAAGCGTTATGACGATTTTATTATGGCTGCTGCTGAAGAAGTAGAAAACCTTCACAAACTCAAAGAACCGCAATCTTTTAAGGAAGCTATGTAATCTCCTGATAAATTAAAATGGCAAGAAGCTATGCAAAACGAGATAACCTCATTAAAAGAGAACCATACCTGGGACCTTGTAAATTTACCTAAAAGACGAAAAGCCTTACCATGCAGGTGGGTGTATAAAATAAAATTCAATCCTGATGGATCCGTTGACAGGTACAAGGCCAGAATGGTCATCAAGGGCTATTCTCAGATACCTGGAGTGGACTATGACAGAACGTTCAGTCCAGTGGCTCGTCTGACCACTGTGCGGTCACTTCTAGCCGTAGCTGCCAAGGAAAATTTAAAAGTAACTCAATTTGATGTTACAACCGCCTTCTTAAACGGTGAGTTAGAAGACGAAATTTACATGAAACAACCCGAAGGCTATGAAGATGGCACGAAACGAGTCTGTAAATTAAAACGCAGTCTGTATGGCTTGAAGCAGGCTCCACGCTGCTGGAATATATGCATTGCAGAATTCCTGCTAAAATCTGGATTTAAACAGAGCGAAGCTGATCCATGTTTATTTGTGCGAAATAAAAATCAATTAAAAGTTGCTGTAGCTCTCTATGTTGACGATGGGCTTATAGCGCACAATACGACAGCAGCAGGCGAAGAGTTTTTGAATGAACTTAAATCTATAAAAATATATATAAATTTTAAATCTATAAAATTACATTCAAACCTGCATCGTACTTTCTCGGAATGGAAATAATAGTGCGACAAGACAACTCATATTCTTATGTCAAAAGGCATATACAAAGAAAATCCTTCAGAAATATGGAATGTCCGAATGTAAACCAGCACCGTCACCCGTTATTAAAAATAATGAAATTGGAAAAGATGAAGATAGTAATACCAAGTCGGTTTTTCCTTATAGACAAGCCGTTGGTGCATTGTCATATTTATCAGTGGGTACAAGACCAGACATCACATATGCTGTTGGTGTCGCTTCAAGAAACCTTTCAGCGCCTACTAAAGAAGATGTCTTGCTTATCAAGCGTATATTTAGGTATTTAAAAGGAACCCTAGAACAAGGCTTAACATTCACAAATAAGTCACCGCCACGCATGGTCTGCTTCAGTGACGCCGATCATGGCGGAGATCAAACTACGGGAAAGTCTACATCCGGCATAGTGTGCATATTCTCTGGCGCTGCTATAAGCTGGAGAAGCCAGAAACAGCCAACTGTATCTCTATCTTCAATGGAAGCTGAAATAATAGCAGCAAGCGAATCTGCTCAAGAAATTCTATGGCTGAATCGTTTATTAGATGACCTGTTAAAGACTGAAAAACCGATCTTGAACTTAGATAATGAGTCAGCGGTGTATCTTGCTCATAACCCAAAGTATGAATACCATAAGCGCACAAAACACATTAAGTTAAAACACTTCTTCATTCGAGAATGTGTCAGCAATGGAGATTTCATTGTAGAGCAAGTTGCCTCTGAAGACCAATTAGCAGACATGCTTACTAAACCTTTATATGGGCCCAGATTAAAAGTTCTAAGTTCTAGAATAGGACTAAAGAATTTATCTCAAAATTCTTAAAAAACCTCCGAGGATGTTAAGTATGGTACCTATACATACTCTTTGTTTATCATGGTTCTATGTTTATGTCTATGAACTGGTCTGCTGTTCTAATTGTATCATATATTTTTTCCGTAACCTCTAAAATATATTTCTTTGAATATTTAAAACTATTCCGCTTATTATTTTCTCTGAACAAGTTCTTAAACAACGATCAGAACTTTACAATCATAATTGAGAGGAGGGAGGGAGAGGACCCTTTTATCTAGTAACCCAGTCAAAATAGACATTTGACTTAGCCAAAATTCAAACTTTCTTTATTACAATAGATCGTGGAGTATAGCTACTGGGGAAACCACGTTTTAAAAATGCGCCAAGTACACACATTTCCGCACTACTTATGAGTTAATCATAGGTGGTGCGGAAATGTGTGCATATTATGTAAAATATGAATTTTCTAATGCTGCTTCTCATCCCATGCAGACTGTAAAAACCGGTAGAGGGAATTGGCCAAGTTTAAGAATCATTTCATTAAGCGATGAGGTTAGCAACCCATCACTATTTTGATTCCATTTTCTATCTATGTCTATGCACCTACCAACGCGCTAAACGTGGCTTTTGTTCTTATAACCTCAAGCTCTGTCTACCCCGTAAGGGATAAAGACGTGACGTTATGAATAAATGAATAAGTACTTTATCTAAGAAGCCGACAGAAAACGAGAGAATTAAAATAATTATATAACAAACAGACTATATTAATAAATTAAATAAAAAATTATAATAATAAAAAATAATAATATATTAAAATCTTTGGAAACAATAAACAGTGACAGCCCTAGAAAGAGGCGGCCATATTATGTTCCAAACAAATGTCAAACGATGGCACGTTTTTTTTGTAGGTATTTCACGTCTATATACTAGAAGTCTGTGGACCGTCACAATAATACAGATTAAACCAGGAGTTTGGCGGGAATGTCAAGATGAGTGTCACGCTCATTTTTTATTGGACTTTTAAAATTATTTACAGTGTTGTTTAATAAATAAAAGCGCGTGATTTATGTAGTAAAAAGTGCATTCAGTGAATAATTTATAAAGAACAGTGAAATATTGTAGCATAGTGGTGGTGGCCACATCATGACCTCACCCAAACTTCTCCTTCTCGGCCCCACGCGAGAAACGAAAGGAGATAGTTTAGTTTAAGTTAAGCTAGTATAAGTTAGGATGTAAAACTCAAGAAAAAACTTACTGAAGACTGGGCTGTATGGCGTATTATGCCTTTGCCTTTTCCGTTCAAATCATAGACTTCTAGTATATTTCTATCTCAATGGTTCAAATCATTGAGTCATCAAATCAATCAAGTTGGTTCAAATGAACGGAAAGAATGAAACAAAAAAAAAACAGATTAAACCACTATACACAGAGCAAGTAATCACTACGTTTTCCACTCGATTATTGGTTCAGATTTAGCATAAAGGTAGTACTATGTACTACTATAGAAAACATATCGTAGGTTTTCTATAGTATTTGGACTTAGTAAGTTCTTAGGCCCGTATTCCAGAAGGAAACTCAAGCATTGATCTCTGTTTAAGCATTACTTAAAACTAGTTTCAACCAATCAAAAGGCTTCAAACGAGACTTAAGTAAAGCTTGAGTTTTGAGTGACGTTCTGTAATACGCACCTTAGTCTTCATAGTTCATGGAGTGTTCATATTTTATAGATTTTGACATTGGCAAGGCTATCCAAATTATTCCTATGTGGCATTATACAATATGTTAAGAAAACCCTGTCCGATCCGTGAAGGTATTGTTAGGTATCGATAACTGATTCTACTAATGCCTGCAAAACCTGGCTAAAGTTAAAAAAAAATTCCCCCTAAAAAATAAATAACTTAAATAAAATAAATAGGTAATTTCATGGCAACACAGGCACAGTTCATAACCTCAGTTGACCTCATGCATGTAGGTATAGGTAATTTATTCACGTTTATCGAGTCTCGAAAGAAATAATGATACTTAGGCAGCTCGTGGAAAAGAACTTTTTTTTTAAGTAGGAAGGTCGTCTGACTCTCCAAATGTATCATTCGATGAGCATATTGGCTGTGGCGGAGATGTTGTTCCAATTTCGTTCACTAATAACGATACAGGCCCAGCTGGCACCGCCGCACGAGATTAGCACGGACATGCACACAAATAAAAATCAAGTGGTGTCAAATCCGCGCTGGCCACAGTTGGTCCACCCTTACCAATCCACTGCTCGCCGAACTGATAATGGAGGTTCTCACGTACAGGACAAAGATATGGTGACGCACCGTCATACTGGAACCACATTGACCACAATCACCTGATCACAAAACAGCAGTTGCTACCTTCCATCAGCATGTTACATTACTCTACATTAGGAAACGACATGATCACACAATACACGAATAGTCTTCACTGGAGCGATGTTTACGCCCAACTGATAATTTAAAGTAAAAATGATTTTTATTTTTTAGAATTGTACCTACGGGGCTGGCCTCGCGGCATCCTTTGAGTAAATAGGGATGTGTAAGTAATCAAAATATTGATTTTCGATGGAAATAATTTACTCGTCTATTTTTGTTATCGATTTAGTATTGTAGTTTCTCATTCTCATTCTAGATTCAACATCGCATGGAATTGTTTAGAACTTTTACAAAACTTAAATTAGTTAGGTACACTGCTGTAAATGAAAATCATGCCAATTTTTTAATTTCAGTTTCTGTCTCAAAATCGATGATATTGACCGTTAAAATATTTGTAAAATTTTACTAAAATTGTGTTTCATAAGTCCTTCTCGTTTCTGCTTACTAATACTTGTGTTATAATAATGTTATTAGTAATTAATCGATAAACAAACAAAAGTACTTTTACCATTGGGTAAACTGTGTTTTTAACAAATCATTCAACCAGATACAAGTTTCGATTAATAGCGATAAAAAAACGTTATTGCGCAAAAAATAGTACATCCCTAATTTTACCTACTATTTTCCTTTGAGGACACCGACAAACTCGCCGCGCGCCGGCATCACAAACGAGACCGCCAAATATTGAACATAAATTTATACATATAATATCCAACAATAAATCAAACGATGATACCGCCGAAAATGGTGTTGTCACATTTTAAAAATTTACCTAATTTTGGGGAAGTTCGCGAGAAAAAAAGATAATTTCAAAATTCAATAATATTGTTACTATGATGATTATGTAAAATTTCATATTTTATTTGGCCATGTGTTTACCTAACCTTTATTATCCTTACGGGTCGGACAGGGTTTTCTTAACATATTGTATATTGCCGCAATCACAGCAATATGTTATTCAGGGTAAATTGTGCTCATTAGTAACGGGCTACACTACATCTTTGTGGAGCACTTTTCAACGTTGCACTTGTAAAACATCAGCGGGCATGGCGCAACTCTATGTCGGCTTTTGAAACAAATACAAAGGTGTGCGTAGTGTTTACGTGGAAGGTTTATAGTAAATGAGAGTATCCTAAACTGATGCATCCGGTGGCTATCAGTTTCAAACTCAATTTGATCTAAAGTTTACTACATTTCAGTTGTCCCTCTACTAATGGGCAGCACATGAAACGAAGTGAAATGATACAAAAACCAAGGAACCATGCCTAAAAACTTAAAAAAAAAGGAAGCGAATGTTGTCAACTGTTCCGGGGAAAGTCAAGCTGAGTGTCACGCTCATTTTTCATTGGACTTTTAAAATTATTTATTGTTTACTAAATTAAAGTGAGCGCGTGTTTCATGAACTAAAAGTGCATTCAGTGAATAATTTATAAAGAACAGTGAAATATTGTAGCATAGAGGCCACATCATGACCTTACTCCAAACTCATCCTTGTCGGCCCCACGCGGGAAACGAAAGGAGGTAGGTTAGGTTAAGTTAAGCTTTAAAAAAAAAGGATAAGTTAGGATTCCGCGTGCAGTTTCTGGCCTGCCATCGGACGCGTCTCCAGGTGGCGGATAGGGGAACGGCCCCCAGATATGGGGGTTACTGGTTTACCGGCGCGGACCAAAACCAGATGTGGGGACCGCTTCGGCGGTTCCACGTGCGGCGCGTCGGCCACCACGCCAGTTGGCTGACGTGACCCGAACTCCGGGTCACCGTCGGGCAACCCGGTCTCCTCACTGAGAGGAGCTGGGGGCCCCGTTTTCTTCCGGGAAAACGAGTGGGGCTAAGAGGAAGGACACCTCGCTAAAAAACCCTTGGTTGCTGCGTCTTCTAGCACAAGAAAACGTACCCAGCCCGGCCCCTCCGTATGGGCGGACCATTGTGTGTGTGAATCGCCGGCGGGGGATTGGTAGATTGGACAGGCTGTGCCATTTCCCATGACTCCGCCACTCAGGAAATGTCAAATCAAATCAAAGCATTTATGTCAAATAAACCAGTTACAGGCACTTTTGAATTGTCAGAAGGTCGGTCAGTCAGTAATATGAATTCAAAGAAATTTATTCAATTCATGGTGAAAGTCAGTAACGTGTGTCGTTGTGCCGCTGTGGTTTTAGTGGGTATTCCCGGCTTCGGCTGGGCGAGTCCGACACACGCCCTTCGGGGTATGGTGCGTAAATGCATTTCCACAGCGTCAAAAAAAAAGGATAGAAACTTATAAATCTAGGCTGTATGGCGTACTATACCTTTGCCTTTTCTGTTCAGAAGAACGGAAAGAAATGAAAAGAAAAGCGCGGGAAACGTTCGAACTTGGCGGACGCGTCCTTTGAGTTTTTATAAAATAAAATAATTTTTAAGTATATATAAAGATCAGTAGCTGTAGTGTATTGTATATATTCTGTTAATTAGTATAAATTTAGTTTAGTTTTGTACATTTCATCACTTGGTAAGTCAAACTTTTATCAGTTTATAGAAACTAAGTATGAATGAGCCGCCCGATCCGGGGGACTTTGTCCCACCGGCAGGGCAATTCGTAACCATACAGTCCAATGAGTCTGGCATGGACACCGATGGGTCCACCTCGACCCGTTCTTTAAAAAGATGCCTCATTTCTGTATGCAAACACTGCAACAAACGTCGTCGTCGACATCATGGCTCAGATACAGTTAGTTGTGGTTGTCAGGATGCTCACTTAAATGAAAATGAACAAAAAGTTATTAACACGGATACTACAAACAAAATTATCGATACGGTCCAAAATATTACCTCTCAGAGTCCCTCCACCCCTGTAGGACGGAACACATATGATAAAACCGATTGTGCACCTTACATTATTCATGTGCAAAAACAAACTTTGTCACAAAACGATGGCACAACCTTGCACCCCATTACATTTGGGAAATTTCTGAAAAAAAAACAACATTCCCAATATCATCAACGGAAGTGTGAAGCGCATAGGGCGTAACAAAATTTCGTTAGCTTTTTCAAATTTTGCAGACGCCAATTCTTTTATAAATAATGGTAATCTTGAAGCAGAACAATTGAAAGCTTACATTCCGACATTCAACGTTACTCGTATGGGGTTAGTTAGAGGGGTTCCGGCAGAATGGTCTCCAGAGGAAATTGTCAATAACATCTCAGTACCTATTGGCTGTGGCCCCATTTTGAAAGTGAGACGGCTGAACTTTAAAACCGTAATTGAAGGTTCTGTTGTTTGGAAACCTACACAGTCAATTGTCATTACTTTTGATGGCCAGGTCCTGCCAAAAAGAATATTTATGTGTTACAATGCCCTTCCAGTAGACTTATATATTTTCCCTACTATCCAGTGTTTCCATTGCTGTAGATATGGTCACACAAAGGTACAGTGTAGGTCTAAGCCTAGGTGCTTTAAGTGTGGTCAGAATCACACAGGGGATACCTGTAATAGAGATAAAGACCCTTCTTGCTGCATGTGTTCAGGTTATCATTTTGCCACAAGTAAATCTTGTCCTGAATTTTCTAGGCAAAAACAAATCAAGACATACATGGCTCAAAATTCTGTGTCCTACGCTGAAGCCCTGAAAGTTCACCCTCCAGTAAGCAGAACCTATGCAGAGACGCTTCTTTCTTCCCCATCCAATAACTTCTCCAGTAAACCTGCTCTTCCATCATTTAACAGAATACCCAATAATATAGATTCCCCCACTACTAGCCACAAAAAGACATTTTTAAAACCTAGATCCCCTCCAAGACCTTCATATGGATATGATAAAAATTCTCATAATGCTTTAATCCAGGAATATAATGCACCACAGCCAGCTAATGGTTGTGCCTTAAGAAAAGTAGAAGATAGTGAAACAAATAATTTGTCAACTAATGATTTTATTACAGCATTAATTCAACTTCTTTCACAGTATAATATTTCACCGTCCAACGTTGCCTCTTATTTAAACCTTTTCTCTCTTGCTATTAACAATGGACAGACTCTCCAAAATAATGCAGTGGAACTGCCGCAGCCTGACAAGCAAAAAAAGTGATTTAATTCACTTACTCAATAAATATGAACCCTCAGTTTTTGCATTAGCAGAAACTTGGCTCAAGCCAAATCATGTTTTTAAAATAAATAATTACTATACCATTAGAGATGATAGATCTGATGGGTATGGTGGAGTAGCTATTCTCATAAAGAATTCTATTCCTTTCTCTATTATCCCTTTACCTCCTCATAGTGAGGATATTTCAATTGTAGCTATTAATGTATTTAACATTTGTATTGTTTCCTTATATATTCCTCATCCATCTTCTTCTTTACTTCTTGAGATTAACCATCTTTTTTCTCTTCTTCCAACACCCCTACTAATATTGGGAGATTTCAATTGCCACCACCAATTATGGGGTTGTTCAATTTCCAGTAACCATGGGGATGAATTATTAGATATAATAGACCATCTAAACCTATGTATCCTGAATACAGGTGCTCCTACACGTCGTTCTGCTCCTAATCAGAGTACAAGTGCTATTGACTTATCTATCTGTTCTCCTAACTTAGCCTCTTCACTAACTTGGTATACACTATCCTCTACTTATGGTAGTGACCATTTCCCAATAGTTATGTCCACTCCATTCCCCAAACCAACCATTTCCAGAAAAACATCAAACCTTAAACATAAAGTCCCTGATAGGAATAACATCAATTGGGAAAAATATAGAACCGCTACTGACTCAAACTTTTCTTCTCTACCACCTATTCCTAATGGTAATGAAAATGCGTGTGCTAGGTCTTTAACCAAGTTACTAATGGCAGCAGCAGATGAAGTGTTCCCTGCTAAAAATAATAGCTCTCATTCAATTCCTAGGCCTCCATGGTGGGATTCAGAGTGTACAGATGCCATTAAAAAACGTAAAGAAGCAGAATTCAATTATAATCTTGACATGTCCGATGCTAACATTGACGCCCTAATCACTATTAATACAGAAACTAAGAAATTTTTGAAAAAGAAAAAATATGCAGGTTGGCAGAGTTTCTGCACAACTATATCTCCCAATACTCACCCAACTATAGTTTGGCAAAACATACGTAGATATAGGTCTGCATTTACACAACCATCTCCTCCTATTCCCAATTCCCTAGCTACCGAATTCTTAGATAAACTTGCTCCACCGTGGGTTCCCCAAGATATTAACAACACATCATGTGAATCTGTTACGGCCGATTCTCCTAGGACTTTGCATCTCCCATTCACATTAAATGAGCTAAAAGGCGTAGTACTAAATGCAGTAGATTCTGCTCCAGGTCTTGATGGCATTCCATACTCATTTTTTGCCAATCTAAGTGATAATATTCTTAATTATTATTTAAAAGTAATCAATTCTATCATGAAAACATGAAAACGGGAAACATTCCATCCGAATGGAAATGTCAAATGGTGTTGCCATTTTTAAAACCGAATAAAAATCCTTCGGACGTTTCTTCTTACCGACCCATAGTTCTATCCTCAGTGTTAATTAAATTAGCAGAACATTTATTAAAAAACCGTCTAGAATGGCACATTGAAAGCGAAGGCCTACTGAGCTGTTCGCAATACGGTTTTAGAAAAGGGAAAAGTACCACTGACTGTCTAAGTATTTTTACCACAGATATCCGTTCCTCATTTTCCAAAAATCAGTCTACAGTTGCAGTTTTCTTAGATATAAACGCGGCCTATGATAACGTTTTACTTTCCGTATTAAAAAACAAATTAGATGTTTTAAAAGTACCACACAATCTATCCAACTTTATATTGAACATTTTAACAGACCGTACATTATATATGCCATTTGAAGATCATCACTTATCTCGCAAGGTATGGAGATGCCTCCCGCAGGGATCTGTGCTTAGTCCCCTCTTATATAACATTTACACATTTGATTTAGATTTATCCATAAACAATGAAGTAAAAATACTGCAGTATGCCGATGATCTACTGTTTTATTGTTCAAGTAATTCCATAGAACAAGCTTGCTCTGTTGTTACTTCTGCTTTATCGTTATTATCGTCATGGTTACATGTAAATGGTTTGGAATTATCCATCTCTAAATGCGCAACTGTTGTTTTTACCCGCAAAAGAAATATTCCTCAAATAAACCTTACTTATAAAGACGTCCAAATCCCTATTAAAGACAACTTTAAATACCTGGGTGTTATTTTAGACTCCAAACTGAGTAGTATCCCACATTGCGATTATATAGCTAATAAATGTGAAAAACACCTAAATATGTTGAGGTGCCTCTCAGGTGTTTGGTGGGGTGCACATCCTTCTTCCTTAAAGTTGATTTACAATGCAATTATTAGAAGCCTCTTAGACTACGGTCTATTTATTGTAGAACCTGGTAGTGTCAAGGCCTTCAAAAAATTAGATATAATACAATCTAAAGCGCTACGTGTTATTTCGGGTGCAATGAAGTCCAGTCCAGTGAATGCACTCCAAGTGGAGTGCGGCGAAGCGCCGTTACGTCTTAGGAGACAGTTTCTCTCAGACAAGTATTTCTTCAGAATTCTACAGTTCTCTAGTCATCCTCTCATCCCTAAACTGCAACTTTTACTGTCTGAAATTGAATCTTCATGCTACTGGTCCAATAAATCTCCACCCTGTTTAGTTGTTAGTTATAAGAAGTTCATTTCCCTTTCTTCCCCTACGCACCGTTCAAATAAACTCCCTTTATTTTGCGTCATTTATGACAGTTTACACTTTTCTCCCAGTATAATATATAATTTTGTTAGTAAATCTGATCCCCGTGTTCAATTAAAATTTAACCGATTAATATCTGAGCAGTTTATTGATTTCCATTGCATTTACACTGATGCTTCTAAACCTGCTGCAATTGACTGTGTAGGTGTAGGGGTTTACCATACACAATATGATATAGTTCAAAAAATTAAATTTCCTCCTGAGACTTCTGTTTATACGGGTGAATGCTTCGGAATTCTTAGGGCTGTCGAATATGTTCGTATGTGTAAACTTAAAAAAGCTATAATTTTCACAGATTCATTAAGCGCTCTTCAAGCAATTGCCAAATTTCCATTCAAACAAAAATCGCAATTACATATTATTTTTAAAATAAGGGAAATAGCATTCACACTTCAGCTGCAGGGGTTTGATTTACAGTTTATTTGGATACCAAGTCACACTGGCATCCATGGTAATAATATCGCGGATAAACTAGCAAGTGATGCAGTGCAAGGCGGTGATTTCTTTCCATATGAAAACTATTGTCAAGACCTTGTGGCTTTACCAAAATCTTTTTTAAAAAACGCCTGGCAGGAGGAATGGGACTCTGGCAGTAAATCAAAGGGGCAACATTATGCCCGTATTCAACCAGAACTTCCTGCAAAGCCGTGGTTCACAAAAGCAAAACTTAGTAAGATTGAGACGTCAACTTTGACACGCATGAGATTAGGACATGTTTGTTCCCCAGCTCATCTCGCCAGGCTGAAAATTGTTGACGACCCTGTTTGTGTGTGTGGAACAGATGTTGGTGATCTAAATCATATCATCCTCTCCTGTCCTCTTTATGATCGCACCTCCTTTATAGATAGTCTTTTATCTCTTAATATTCCTTTTCCAACTTCCATTATTGCCTTACTTTACACTAACGACATCAATGTATATAAAAGTATAGCTACATTCATCTCATTAAATAAAATAAAACTGTAAATATCCATTCATTTCATATCCTCATCCTCTTTTGTAATATGTGTAAATATTTTTTCCTACTGATCCTATAGCTTACAGATAAATTATTATAAATAATTGTTTATTATTGAGTTAATAATTCTTTCAACTTGTTAAAATATTCAGTCCTAGATTTGGCTAGTGTAAATTCAATTTATTCTTAGCACATGCTTTCATGGCCTTATTTCTAACGTGAAACGAAACTATAATTTAAAAAGTTAGAGAGCGGTCAGTGCGGGGTTTTTGACAATGGTTTTTGAAGGATTTTGAAAAAAACTAAAGTACTGAAAAATTGTAAATACTTATAGTTGGAAGAGTGGATAAAGGGGGATTTTCTGGGGTGTTATTGTGGAGTGGCCACGTTGTAGGTTATTGGAAGCTAAGTACAATGTTTTGTTTGCATTTTTATGTATTCTTGCTAAATAATGTAGCACTCGGAAGAGTGCAATTTCCTTGTAAGAAAAACTATGATAAATTATTGTATTACTGTTAGAAAGTTGCTAAACACTCTTTAATATGATAAAACCTTGTGATAGTACCTAATAACATAATAGTTATGAGATTTTATAGCTGATAAATATAACCTGACTGTTAATCATTATCATGACTTTTATTTACTAGTTTACTATTTCCAGGTATCTAATATATTTCTATCAATTTCAGAAGTGGGATGACCAGGAGTACCGAATTCGTGTAAATGAGGACCCAAAAACCACGAAAGACGACAGAGTTCCGAGGCGAACCGCGGCAGAAACGATGGCGTTCATGGCGGCCGCAAGAGTCTCCACCAGGGTCCGGTAGTTCTTCAGACGATGTAGACGTAAAGGTGTTCCTGTTATTGTGGAAAGTATCACTACAAAAGCCGATATAATACCTTTATTTGATATATAATCCTATATTGATCCTGAGTCCACTGAGATTTACGCTATGCAGTGGCTAAACAAAATTGAACAGTTGGGGGCTATACATAATTGGTCAGATAACATGGAGTCCTATTTCATGCAATCCAGGCTATCGGGCATGGCAAAAGTGTGGCAATCATCGCTGCAATCTTATGAGCTCACTTGGGAGGATTGGAAACGTGAGTTGCTAGCAGCATTTCCTAAAAACATAGATTATGTGGAGTCACTTCGAGAAATGCTAGCATTAAGAGGCGTATTACAAAAAAGTCGGAAATTGCATGTTGCCGACGTTGAAAAAGTATGTTTTGTATGCGTCGTATCAAATAACAATTACATGGAAAAAATAGTTTGTTTTCTCTACTACAATGAGGATAAAACCAATTTTAGATGAAGCCGGTATATCCTAACTGACTACCTCTGCGAAGAAATAGCCGAAACAAACTCAGGGATCATCGTCTTTTTTCCAAGTCTTTTACACTCAAAATTATATTTATATTCAAAATTATACTTACTTGACATATTCACCCCTAGTTATTAATTGATATAAAAAATAATAATAATAAGGCATAATAATTATAACGGCTCAAGATGTTTAGTCCGTCTCACTCGACGCTAGCTCGCTACACTGGTCGCGGTGTGTGTGCGCACACATCAATAATATTGCCGTCATTTACCTAAACTCGAGCGTTCAAATTTTGTGAAATGGCTCTTAAGAAAAACTCCAAATGAAAGCATGACACAATACTTTTATAATAAGAATGCTATGCTCAATAAATTGGAAATTTGTGAATATAAAGCTGTTGCTTGTCTTGCTGATGGCCTGCCTACACATATGCGAGCACCAACACGATCAAGGAATTACAAAAACCCAAGCGACCTGTACTTAAAGTTCCGTCCAATTCCTGCTCGAAATGAAGATAGAGATGTGAAAGATACTAAAAAGCCAGTTAACTGTTTCTTATGCCAAGAGTCAGGTCATACAGTACGCTGATGCCCTAAACACACCCAAGCAAATAGACCTAACTGTACACTTTGTGGTCGACTGTGGCATCCACCGGGAAATGTTGGTTTATACCGAGTACATCGACAGCCTCCACATCATTGGTTATTCCAGCAACGAGCGCCGGCAACAAACACGAGACTGTCAATATATTATCAGAGCTTCTGTAATAAACGGAGGAGATCAATCTTCAATGCAAGTAACCAATGCATCGACAGACACCTTGATCCTGAATAAAGGACAGTTACTAATTAGATGTTTTGTATGTGTAGAAAAAGAATTGCCAGAAATCAGCAAAAATAATACATTAACAGGTGATGGCCTATCAATTGATGTTGCCAAAGTTCGCTATGGCTCACAAGACCCTAAAATAAAAGAGAAACTATTATTATTATCAGAATTCCAAGACTGTTTTCGGCTAGTACTACTGAACTTGGTTGTACAAATGAAATAAGTATGAGCATCGAATTAGAATCAGATAAACCAGCCTGTTACAGGCCATACAGATTATCCATACCCGAAAACTCTATAGTGAGAGAAAAGATAGGTGAGATGCTGAAGAATAGTATAATAAGGGAAGCTACATCTACATACGCCAGTCCAATAATACTAGCAAGAAAAAGGTAAGAGATTACCGGCTGTGTGTGGATTATAGGAAATTAAATAGTATAACTGTGAAAGACAACAATATCCACTTCCCGTAATTGAAGTATGTAAGTGTCTGTTGGTAAGTTGAGAAACTCTCTGGTAAGAGGGTCTTCACCAGCCTTGACCTTTCACAAGGGTTCTATCGAATACGAATGCATGAGACATCAGTACCTAAAACTGAATGAACCCCTGAAGGACATTATGAGTTTTGAGAATGCACTTCGGGCTGGCAAATTCGCCGTGTGTTTTTCAGAAACTTATGGACAAAACTTTAGGGACCTTGAGATTTGATAAAGTACTCCCATACATTGACGATCTACTTATACCCAGCATTACTGAGGAGGAAGGGCTAGAAAGTTTACGTACAGTATTAATCATTCTAAGGAACGCCCAGTTAACTCTTAACATAGATAAATGTACCTTTTTGCAAACTAAATTGGAGTACCTTTGATATGAAATAAGTGAAGAGGGCGACCAGGGCAGAAAAAAATGTAGCGGTGACTAAGTACAAAGAACCAGCAAATGTTTGTGAATTAAGCATATTTCTGGGACTTACTAGCTATTTTCGCAAGTTTGTGAAGAATTATGCTCATATATACTCACGATCGACGAATTATACTCACGATCTGTATGGATTGCTCAAAAAGAATCGTTCATGGGAATGGAATGAACCGCAGCAAGCAGCCTTTGATACCTTGAATGCATTGCTTACTGAAAGACGCATACTTGCTCTCTATAATCCCAATTCGTTACGGAGGTTCATACCGATGCATCAAGTAGAGGTGTTGCTGGAAGACTACTACAGAAGGTCAAAGGTATATTACAACCTGCTGCTTATTTCAGCCGGAAGACTAGTAAAGAAGAGGCTTTATACCATTCATATGAATTGGAAACCTTAGCAGTCGTTGAGACACTGAAAAGATTTCGAATTTATCTGGCTGGAATTCAATTCAAGGTGGGCACAGATTGTGTAGCTGTTAGACACACCTTTGAAAAGAAAGATCTTTTGCCAAGAGTGGCACGATGGTGGTTGAGCATCCAAGAGTATAATATGGAAGTTGTGCACAGACGTGGTCCATTCCACAAACATGTGGATGCTTTAAGCAGGACTCCAGTTGAAACGCCCTGGATATTTTGGATTGGGCAATGTGTCTTCAGAACCAAGATGCTGATATTTGCTGCATAAAGCAAAAGCTGGAGAATAATACAGCAGACTCTGATCTATCCAAATAACTATATCCTACAACATAAGAAGCTGTACAGAAAGATTACAGATGACCAGGTGAGATTGTGAGATTGGTGATTCCCACAATGGCATGTTGGGATATTCTCCGCAAATATCTGACTATATTTAATCATGACTATAATTAAGGAAAACTGCTGGTTTTCGCGGATGACACGCTTCAATCGAAAATATGTTAACGCTTGCATTGATTGTGTGTACAAAAGAGGCCAGTACGGTAAAGTGGAACGAAGCTTACATCCTAAAGAGAAAAAGGCAGAACCTATGGATACTCTGCATAATGACTATTTAGGCCCTTTTTGTAAAAGCAGTACGAGATTTTTGTATCTATTCGTTGTTGTAGATTCGTACACAAAATTTGTTTGAGCTAAACCCACAAAGACAGCGAAATCTGTGGAGACAGAGAAAAGTTTAGAAGAGATTTTCAGTTATTTTGGCTTTCCGAAATGCATTATTTCTGATAGCGACGCAGCATTTACAAGTAAAAGATTCAAAGAATTCTGCATAAAAAAAAAATAAGTAAAACATGTTTTAAATGCTATTGCGTCTCCTAGATCTAAGGGTCAAGTAGAGAGATACAAACGGATTCTACTAGAAGCTATTAACAAAAATACGACTGATGAACGTTAGTAACACCGTCAACTCTACCACGGGATTCCCTGCCTACCGGCTTATGTTTCAAGGTAGCCGCGCAAAACTGCAAGGTATTTCAGATAATTTGTATGATGATGAATCAATGGCATTGCAAAACAAAGAATTGGCGGTTTAGAAAATTAAAAAGGCTTCTGAGTACATGAAGAAGAAATTTGATGAGAAACGGAAAACACCAACTATATACAAAGGTGATCTTGTGCTATGGAAAGGGGCGCAAGATAAAAATAAAGACACTGTGATACAAGTTAAGAGAAAAATATAGTGTTAAGAAAATATTATTCAATGATAGATATATTATTGTGTGTATAAAAGGTTTCCAATGATATAAAAAAATATATCAGGCCACTGTAGCTTCACATGCTCTGAGAAAATTTGGTAATGAATATAATACTGACTCTGACTCGCATGATAGTACGGAAGAGTTAATAGATTTATTAGAAGGATAGAAAAAGTTGAATGAAAAGATCGAATTAAAACGCTAATAGAGATTAATGGGCCGTCTTACCCGACGATGAAAAAAGGGTGACAGTCATTATGTCTATATCTTTACTGTAATGAATAATGGGCCGTCTTACCAGACGATGAGAAAATGGTTGATTATTGCTTTCATATTATTACTATTCTGTACCTACTTACTTATGGGCCGTCTTACCAGACGATGAGAAAATGGTTGAATGTTGTTTTATATTACTACTATTGTGTAGGTACTTACTTAAGGGCCGTCTTACCAGACGATGAGAAAATGGTTGAATGTTCTTTTATATTATTATTATTGTGTACTTACCTATGGGCTGTCTTACCAGACGATGAGAAAATGGTTGAATGTTGTTTTATATTATTACTATTGTGTACTTCCTTATGGGCCGTCTTACCAGACGATGAGAAAATGGTTGAATATTGTTTTATATTATTATTGGTGTGTACTTACATATGGGCCGTCTTACCAGACGATGAGAAAATGGTCATAGATCGTGATTATTTTATTTTATTACTTTGGCTGTTTAACCCGACGATGAGAAAGGGGTGAACATTGGATAATAATTTGATGACATGTTTATACTTGAATTAGTTTTTTTTTTTATGTTAGTCACCTATCAGGGTTATAGAATATAAGTATATCTATAAAACAAAAAATAAAATAAAGCAGATAGCTGTAGTATTGATTGGTTTATTAAAAAAAAAGGTTGAATACAGGTGTTCTTCAAGGTCTAAACTGATGTTGGTCCGGAGCGGTCAGCGATTGAGGGCAGAAGACTGGTCACATTTAGAACTTCCTGACCTCATCCTGCTAATGCGTTCGTCGTAATAAAAGAACTACTTACATATTATTTCAACTAATCTAACTTTGTTAATTTGTGTAAGTAGATTTTAATATATATTATAAATAATTATTTAAATGTATCTAGGTACCTACTTAGAAAATTTCTTAATTTGCGTGGAAGCAAATTTTGTCAGGATGGACGACTGTTATAAATAATTGTTTTATTATTGATTAATAATTCTTTCAACTGTTCCAAAATATTAGTCTAAGATTTATTTAGTGTAAAATTCAATTTATTCTTTTATGTTGTGGCCTTATTTCTAACGTGAAACGAAACTATAATTTTATGGTTAACAATGGTTTTTGAAGGATTTTGAAAAAAACTAAAGTACTGAAAAATTGTAAATACTTATAGTTGGAAGAGTGGATAAACGGGGATTTTCTGGGGTGTTATTGTGGAGTGGCCACGTTGTAGGTTATTGGAAGCTAAGTACAATGTTTTGTTTGCATTTTATGTATTCTTGCTAAATAATGTAGCACTCGGAAAGTGCAATTTCCTTGTAAAAAAACTATGATAAGAATTATTGTATTACTGTGAAGATTTCTTCATACTCTTTAATATGTCAAACTTGTGATAGTACCTAATAACATAATGTTTATGAGATTTTTATAGCTTTAAATAAATATAAACCTGATAACTAATGTTGTCATGACTTTTATTTACTAGTTTACTATTTCCAGGTACATCTAATATATTTCTATCAAATAATCAAATTTTTACGTTACATTTACCATTATTTCAGATTTCCTACCTTTTGCAATCATTAGTAACACAAACCGTGGGTGCCAAGAACAAAAAAAAAAAAAAAAAACTACAACTAGTATTGCTTGGCCATAGTTTTGTGAGATTGTAACTCGACTTTTGGTCTTGACTGTACATGTCTGCTGCCGCGCCCAATCCACTGACGAAAACGCATATCTAAATGCTCCCGAACATCACGTGCATAGTGTGCTGGAGCGCCATCGTGTTGGAAGATTAAATTGTTGCCCATCACGAGATTAGCGTAACCTAAAATTGATAGGCTTTCTGTGAGAGCATCGTCCAATTCGTTCGTTAAAAAATTTAAATAATTTTCACACGTCACAAGTTCACAACACAAAAATCGCAAAGCGCGCACGCGACCGCAAAGTTCGATCCTTAGAAGTGTACTGAACTAATAGGAATTATGAAAAATTGAACTTTATTTATTTAGGTACTTAATTTCACTTTCGGCGTTTTCAAATATTTCGCCAAAGATAGTAGACAAATGGAACAAAACATTGTCATCTCTCTTAAAATATTCACGCAGACGGCGCGCGCGACCGAGACACAATATTTTATCATGTTCAACATGATTTCTTTCGGCGCGTTCAAAAGTCACTCACACAGCAACAATGTATGTGTGGAAGAACGGACAAAAACAATGGAAACATTGTCATCTCTCTCACAAAATGCACGCGGCCGGCGCACGCGACTGAGAGATAATATTTTATCGTATTCAATTTCATATGTTTGAGCTAGGACATTCAATTAGGGTTCTGTGATTGCGGAACCGCTGTTTAATTCAGCGATAACAACCCTCGTATCTCTTGCACTCCTAGTACGTCTGCGTATTTTTTATTTATTTTGAAAATGATGAATTGAATGACATTGACTAGGGGAGCTTCAGTAAAAGGACGAAAAGCTGATCTAATTACCAGGCAAATAACAATGCCCAGACTTTAAACTGAATGCAGACTTATTAGTGTTTTAAGTTACATTAATTTTGTATTAGGTTTAATGTTTCTTTATTTATATTTAAGTAAATATTAATGTAATTATTATTGCCACATTTTGAAAGTTTCAACCCTATTAACCTAAAATTATTATCCAGACTTGAATCGTATGACCGAAATTTTTACTTCTTTACTTCCTCAAGAACAAGAAATTCAAGAGAAAAAAAAATGATGTACCGCCCCCAGAAAGCTAAAGAGACATCAACATAATCTTTACTGAAATCTATTTATATATTCTGTTCTAAACTGAAATGCATAGGTATCTTTAGGGAAAGAGTGATTTCCATTATTATTGCAACAAATTGCCACACAACGCGGAATATTTTTTATAAACAACGTGAACTCTTTCTTTCTTCCCAATGAATTACCTTTAGTTACTCTTTATCTCATATTAGTTATATAGTAAGGTCAGCTGGTTAGGTCGGTCAGACAGTGTACTGACTACCGTGTAATATAAAGTAGGTATTTTATTTTGTTAATGTTAATTAAAAAATTATATCTAGTGGCAGTGAGTGAATGTATTATGCAATAATGCATAATAAGTAATTATTCATAACAGCTATGTATGTTTTAAAGATTTCGACTGAAGGACTTGTATCCATGGCCATGAAATAAATTAAAAAAAAAAAAAAAATAACTATCCTAGTCAGAGTTACAGGTGTAAAAGTGCCGAAAAAAAGCGTACCCGCTGTTGTAGTTATAAAATAAATGGGATGCAGTACTTCTTGGGATCCTTTTGTAAAAGCTTCGAAATTAAATCACATATAATTCATTCCCACGTTATATTTTTCCATTTTAAAACAAGACTCTATAAATAAACAGTTACATATATAAAACATATCTTATAATTTCCTCTATATAGGTACGAACCATTCTTTGTCACAACATTTTTACTACTACTAAAACAACAACATATTTTTTTCACTTGTCTCCCGAATCTGTCTTCCAAACTTAAATATATATAATTTCTTTATAAATGTTAGCTGCCAGAGACAATAATGAAATTCAACCTCAACATCCCCTCTGAATTTTATTATTGTCTCAAAATAAAATTTTAAAATCATCCTAAGACATAACTT
This sequence comes from Sesamia nonagrioides, assembly GCA_017933935.1. Taxonomy (NCBI): domain Eukaryota; kingdom Metazoa; phylum Arthropoda; class Insecta; order Lepidoptera; family Noctuidae; genus Sesamia; species Sesamia nonagrioides. The sequence goes on along the minus strand of JADWQK010000535.1, from coordinate 79,488 downwards.
TCAAACAATTTCAATACACTCTCTTTAAACAACTTCAATACATAACCTATAATCCCCTCAATACAAAGAACTCATATAAAACTTCAATACAACTTCAACTCACTATCTATAGCTTCTCACTATCTATAGCTTCAACAAACTCCCTATCTATAACTTCGACAGTCTCCCTGTCTATAAACTTCAAACTCCCTATCTTTAACTTCAAACTCCCTATCTTTAACTTCAAACTCCCTATCTAACTTCTAACTCTCTATCAATAACTTCGACAACTCCGACAGTCTTCCTGCCTATAAACTCCCTATCGATAACTTCAATTCTATCACAAAACACCCTATCTATAACTTCAACAACTCCGACAGTCTTCCTGCCCATAAACTCCCTATCGATAACTTCAATTCTATCACAAAACACCCTATCTATAACTTCAACTATTACAAAACACACCCTATCTAAACTTCAGCTCTATTAGAAAACCTACCCTATCTAAAACTTCCACTCTATTATAAAGCCACACCATCAAAAGCTTCAACTCTATTATAAAGACATACTCTACCTAAAACTTCAAAAACTATTAGAAAACACACCATCTAACTAACCCCAACCCTACTACTAAAACATCATATCTAAAATAAACTCCCTGTCTAAAAAGCAGCCTTTACATAACCTTCAATTTCATAAATATCACTAACCTTTACACTTTTATTACACCGTTACCAAATACAGGCACATCATTGGCACTGTTACTAAATGTCACAACCCTTAAATACACAACTTTCAATTTTGCAGGATCCCAACTCATCTCTATTATTTGTAAAACCTACCAACAAACCCCTAATACATCTGGTCTAATTTTATTTATCAAATATAATAAAGACCCTATTAATTGCCTGTAACTAAGCACATCACATCAATTGTCTATTAATATTCATCACATCAATTTCCTATCACACATCCTCATTTTTTTATGCACATCAACACTAATATTCTTCCCCTCTTGATGTGCATCAATTCAAATATTCGGAAATGCTTTTTCTTTTAAGTTGCCGTATCCAAAATTCTTCATTCGTTGTTCAGTGTAAAACTTCTCATAAATTTTTCAAATAATTTTCTCTATAACCTCTATATCAATTTCAATAATTATTTAAATATTCTAATTCCAAATTTTTTTTTTCAGTCCTTCAGATATCTTATTTCTTTTCCTTTTCCACTATTTCCAATATTTATTATAGAATTCCATCATCAACATAATATTGCCAAATAAATTTCTTTTTCCTTTAATATACATATTTTATTTTCACCAAAATTGTATTCCAACGGTACCTCCATAAAATGTCTTCATTTAGTTCTTCACATAATTTTCAATGAAGACCTCATTTTCTTCACCATTATTTTTGTTGTTCTAGAAAAATCGCCCCTCTTTTGTTTCTTCATCAAAAAAAATTTTCATTTCCTCTTTATAAACTTCCCCTCTCAAACTCATAATCATTATTTTCTTCAGTTTCTTCAAATAGTTTACTTACATTTTCAATTGCTCTCTTACTGCTGCACCCATTCTGGGCCCATAACCTGTTGTAGTTATAAAATAAATGGGATGCAGTACCTCTTGGGATCCTTTTGTAAAAGCTTCGAAATTAAATCACATATAATTCATTCCCACGTTATATTTTTCCATTTTAAAACAAGACTCTATAAATAAACAGTTACATATATAAAACATATCTTATAATTTCCTTTTTTTTAGACGAACCATTCTTTTATCACAACATTTTTACTACTACTAAAACAACAACATATTTTTTTCACTTGTCTCCCGAATCTGTCTTCCAAACTTAAATATATTTAATTTCTTTATAAATGTTAGCTGCCAGAGACAATAATGAAATTCAACCTCAACACCCGCATGTATTCGTTACTTTAACAATTAGTACCTACTCGTTACTATCGTATCGTTACGTTACTCGTTACTTCTGACACCTTTTAACATAGCAACGAATTCACTCGTATTGCGTACGCGTATAGTATGAAATCGGAATTCAGCCGCATTGCGTACGCGTACAGTACGACATCGCAATACATTACGCATCGATTATATTAAAGAAAAAGCAACAAATACTAGTAGGTAATTCAAAGTAGGTACTAGGTAACGACGCTTCGTTACACACACGCATCAACGGTATAATGCGTCAAGAAAGTCATAACAACAAATTTTTTAGCAAATGGGGCTACCATACTCTATGACGGAAGTGACAGTGGCGCTATTAATTAATTTCATAACTTTTTTGATGCATTATACTTGCGTGAACTGAAACAGTGTAGGTTCCCATACGAAAAGTACGAGTAACGAAATGCATTCGTGAGTAACGTCTCGTTACTTCATACTAGATGGCGTACCCGTTACTCAGTAACGAATACATACGGTTTGTCACCAGGGTTGCCAATCTGTGGGGAATTCCCCAAACTGCGGGGAATCTCAAGTTGGTTGGGGATTTATTGGGGATTGGCATTATGTGGGGAAAATGCGGGGATTTTGACATCATATTCTCATCGGAAAATATTTCATCGTATAAACGATAAAAACTTTTTTTGAATCATTAAGTATGGCTCAATTACTTATGATGGTCTCGTGACGAAAAATCTTTGGAAAACACTGTCTGCTAATTTCATGAAAATGAGCTAAATCAAGTCCTGTGGTAATATTTTAAATGCTGACTTCAGAAATTCAACACACTTGCTAGGTTTAGACGAAATATACTATATTGGATTACAGGCTGGAGAAAGTATGGAAGATTTGAAAAAAGTTGAAAATGTACCTCGTGCAGCTATTGCAGATTTCTATAAGACATGCCAAGAATTTTATAGGGAACTAGCTTTCCGCCCGCGGCTGCGCCCGCGTGGAGTTCGGTTATATCGCGCTTTTTAGATTTCTCTCGGGAACATCAATTTTTTTCGGCACAAAAGGTAGCTTATGTTCTTTCTCAGGGTCTAAGATTGTCTGTGCCAACTTTCATCAAATCGGTTGAGGAGAGGTTTAAGCGGGAAAGCGTAACAGACAGACGAACCAGACAGACCGACAGACAGGTAGAGTTACTTTCACCCAATTATAATATTAGTATGGTTACGTTGGACGTGATAAGCAATTTGATTTCGGAGATCCTTTAATTTCCATTACATCTGTTTTAATTTCCATTGGAAGCTCAACAGTTTAAACTTAAATCACTGGTGCCTGTACTGAAGCGATTGCCATTGCTTTATAAATTTGTAACAGCACAAAAATTGGACTATGACTGGCGAGCTCACGCTATGCTGGATTTTCATCAACACGGGCTTGAAGTTCATGGAGATAACATTGATGCTGAATGTTACTGGGGTAAACTGTTTTGCATAAAAAACGCTGCGGGAGAATACCTGTTCTCAAACATAAAAATTGTTATATTATTATTGCTGATATTGCCTTTTTCAAATGCATCAGTCGAGCGCAAATTTAGTGTCCTTAAAAATTAACAACTGAAAACCGCAATAGATTGAATACAGATACTGTAGTATCATTAATGGCTACAAGGGAAGGGATTAAAAAACTGGGCGGCAGTGTCAAGTTTAACCCTTCGGACAAAATGCTTTCGATTGGAAAAAAATATAAAAGATAAACAATAAATATTATTAAAAGAATTTATAAAAGTTGCATTTTATAAAAAAAACTTTTGAGGGGAATTTGTGGGGAATCAGCGGATTTTTATCCCCAAATTTGGGGAATTCGATCAGGATTTTTGGGGATTTGGATGAATTAGCATTGGCAACCCTGTTTGTCTGGCTCTAGAGTTACTCTAGCTAGTCTATGGTTTAGCTAAAGTCGCGCCATAGAGATTGGTTAGCGTCGTCGAGGCTTTCCTTTTTCTGTTGGCGTTGGAAGCGGCAGGTACAAAAAGTTGTCTCCGAGGCGCCCACGATCAACGCTTCTTATAAGTTGAGTATTTCTAGGTTTCCCCTTACGGTAGCGAATAACTAACCTAAATATTGCCTTTAGCATTTTCCTTCCTATGATTTAAGTAGAGTCACGGAGTAAGAATGGCTTCCTTAGAGATTGTAGATGCCAATCACGGTAAAGTAAAACCTTTATAATGATCTTATATACTTATAGTTCTGAGTTAAGGTAACGTTTATGGTGATCACCAGTTAGAAAGAATGAAAGGCCCTGACAAGGTATTGTTAAGAGTCAGTAGACTCATTGAATGAATTAGATTATGCCTTCTGTTGATTAATGGCGAGTGCGTGGACGCTAGCTTCAACGGGCATAGAATAATGCTTTAGATCGAATAATGGCCAGCGCGTGGTCGCTAGCTTCGACGGGCATATAGATCGATGTCTTAGATCGTATAATGGCAAAGCGCTTTGACGCTGGCTTCGACAGACATTGTAAGAAAGCTCTCGTCATGTAAGGCCTTAGCGCGCAGCGCTGGCTTTGACGAGCATCGTAAGAATTAGCTCAGGTCAAATAATGTCCCAGGCGAGACGTCGCTGGGTTTGACGAGCCACTTGAATGTACAAAGATTTACTTGATCTTCATAACCGAAGATGTGTCAGGAGAAGTAGAAACGTGATGATAATATGGTTGAGTGATTGAAGTATATGTGTTTGTCAGTTACAGCTAAAACGGAAAAGGGTGCGCAGAGGACACAGCAAAGGCTGACGTCTCTGCGCTACCGGGAAGACTGGAAATACTCATGTTGCTATAATCTACACAGGTGGTGTGAGGAGAGTACGGAGGAACTAAAAGCCAAAGCCGTGCTCACTACAACCAGTGAATCAATATACCCTAGGAAAACCCAGGTATGAGAACTGTTAATTATACTAAATTCCGGGACGTTGGGAGTCAACTAAGTTGCATTTTTTTTTTTTTTTTTTTTTCTTTACAAATTATAAACCAGCGCTTGACCGCAATCCCGCCCGATGGCAAGCAGTGACGCAATCGTTGATGGCAAAGCGCACTAGTTTATTAAGAGCCTATTCACTCTAGCCTTGAAGACACTCAAATTGTAGTCCGACGGAAACACCGCCGCGGGCAAATTGTTCCAGTCCCTCGATGTACGCGGTATAAAGGAGGAGGCGAAGCGCTTCGTCCTCTCACAGAATAGTTGAAATGTATGATCATTTATGCGGAGTCAGATATAAATTAATTAGATGATTACCTAAACGTCCCGACAATAACAATCTTACCAATATCAAAAAGAAGGAAAACATTAAAAAAAATCATTTTGAATTCCAATAATGGGGTGTGGACACGCGAAATTTAGCACGTTCTTATTTTTTATTTAATGAATTTCTATCTGATTTTCATGTTGCACTTATTATAAATGTATTTTTTCATTAGTTTATTATAAGTCGTTTCAATATATAAACAAAACCATATGTTTTGAAGCAATGCGTTATTGATAAACAAGCTAGAAGTCGTAAGACACGCAATTTTCCTGCGGACAACTTTTGTGAAATCCGCCCAGCTACTAAGAGAAAAGGATTTCTTTATAAAGAAGCCAGTTTGTCTTCAACTTTTTTGAGTAACGCTTTTTACAATCAACCCTAAAGAGGTTGATGGAGTTGCTAGATCTGTAACTTGGGTCACAGAATTTTGTAAGAAGTTATTTCCACTTATTTCCTTAGTAACTTCTTTGAAAAGGCCAAGAAGAGCACTACAATCCCGTATCGCATAGACTGTAATTTTTGTTTGTGTTTGAAGCAAAGACACTAAACCCATACAGCCGACTGCATACCTATTCTTTTTTCTAAATTTATGAAATCGGATTAGTCAAATACATGATGTGACGCATGAGCATACAGCAGAGCTTTGAAAATATATCGATTTTGATATCTGAAAATAAATATCGAAAATCGATATATCGCGGGAAAAAATATCGCCGATATATATCGATATTTTTCTGAAAAAATATCGATATTTTGATATATCGATATTTTTTGCCCATCCCTAAATCGTGGCGTGGCCGCGGCAGTGGTTGTAAAGATGAGCCGCGGCCTTCTTCGAGCAGGTAGAAAGAGCACGACATACATAAACTAGCATTTAACAATTTTGGTTTGAGAGACAGAGTTTGAGATTTAACTATTTTGTTTCATTTTAGAACATTTGAGGAAGACTTGGCGGTAACTTCTGCCAATTTAAAACGAACAAACAGGGCACTGTCAAAAATGCCGGCGGGCGTCAGGAAGTACACCGAAAGAAAACGGCAGAAAGAGTTGGAACGCATGCTCCTTCCTGATGCTCCACCACGGAAGCGTGTGCGGTATGTTTTGTTTTTAAAGTTAAGCTCCTAATTTTGTATTTAACCTGCTGTATTGATTTTTCAATTCATTCGCAGAAAGAACTCTCCCGAAAGGATGCCATGTCGGTTGGTAACAGGGACACCATCCACACCTCCGCTGCCAAAACCGCGGGCCTGGCAACATCAGTAAGATATATTTCCAATTACATATTTGGGGAAAATAAATAAATAGTTGAACTTTTGTCTAATAATATTGTTTTGTTTGTGTACAGACAGTCAGTATTTGACGTGGCGTGTGATGTAAGTAGCGTTTCGTCTGCTCCTTCATCGGCCATATCGCCTTTGTTGTGCGACTGGACGAAGGGTGAACCAAGTAAGAGTCTATTTATTTCTACGTGATGGATCTCTATCCATTGAAGGTGAAAATAAAATTCACTTTTTACTTTTAGGACACGAACAATCACCGCGGGCTAAGCCTGTACCGCGCCGGGTTTCAGCGACCATTACGTCTGCAACCCAAAGTACCGCCAGCTTAAGTGGTAAATTTTGATAATCTATAGTATAATCATAATCAAAATTTAAGAAGATATCGCAAAATAAAAACTGCCATTATAAATTTACGCTATTATTTTAGGAACAGAAGTCTCTACACCGCTTCCAACAAACAGTCATCTAGACTCTATGCCGAGTACTAGTTGTATAGCAGGTATTTATGATATTTATAGTTTAAAAAATGTAAATGATTCCCTATATAGTGAAATGATAACATTTTAACAATCAACATTTTTGTTTCAGATCCTCCAGCTGAAAGAGGTGAACAGCTGGTGAATGAATGGCTAGAGCAGATGAGTGACGGTGAAGTAGAGAAATCGGAGCTGCATCCTAACCTTGAAGAGCCAGATTTTGTTAATGAGGCACCTGCTCATTTGCCTGATAATATTGACACGACTTTGCAGGACTGGTTGACGCGACAAGACAGTGACGCTGACAGAGTGCTGCAAGACTTAATGCCGACTGACAGTATAACTTTTGACTGGTACAATAATGCCGATGCTTTTCTGGGACAGCGCGAAGACTTCCGGGGCCAGTCTGGGCCTACATTTTCTATTTCAGACGATGCTAGGCCCATTGACATATTTTTAAAATTCTTCTCCGATGAAGTCTTTGAGACGCTTGTTTCAGAAACGAATCGGCATATTTGTAATGTGTCACAACCTCTTTCACAACACAGCCGGTTTCAACGTGTAACAGAAACCAGCAAGGAGGAGATGGCCGTATTTGTAGCCATATTACTTTTTCAGGGGCTTATGCCTCTAACGGTAGAAAAAGACTACTGGCGACATAACGGCTATCTCACCCTTGCTTATTTCAAGCACTTGATGACCTTTAATAGGTTTGTGATGTTGAAGAGATTTTTGCACTTCACGGACAATGACGCACCGAGGGACAGACTTAACGACGCAAAGCTGCGGAAGCTAGGGCCTTTACTAAATTTACTCAACAGTAAATTTAGTGAGCTTTATCTTCCGTCGCGCGACATTGCTATAGACGAATCACTTCTGAAATGGCACGGTCGCTTGAATTTCGCACAGAAAATAGCTACGAAAGCAGCTAAAGTAGGCATAAAAACCTATGAACTGTGCGAATCAAGCACTGGCTATTTATGGAATTTTTTCGTCTATACAGGTAAAGACCATGTACAAGACGACTTCGAAACTGACCGACATGACGAGGAGACTGAGCGACATAATGAGCAGGTGCCTACTAACGCCACTGCTCAAATAGTACTAGATCTCGTCAAGCCGTTGCTTAATCGAGGTCATACCTTGACAATGGACAACTTTTATAATTCGCCGTTACTGGCGCGTTATTTAAAAAGAAACGGAACAGATTGTTTGGGGACGCTCCGAGTCAACAGACAATATGTTCCGGAGTCCATTAAAGGTATGTCCAAGAGCGAGCTACGACCTGGCGAAATCGTACAAAGTTATTGTCGCGACTTGTCAATTTTATTGTGGCGTGACAATAATGTGGTTGCCATGCTATCAACATTTCACAGGGGAGAAATTGGAGGAAAAGAAAAAAATGGCAAATACCGTTACAAGCCCCAGGCAGTGCTCGACTACAACACTACAATGGGGGGTGTCGATAAAAAGGATCAACTTTTATCGGCACATCCTATTGAAAGGGGTAGGAATCAGGCCTGGTATAAAAAGGTGTTCCGGCGCCTTTTAAATGTAACGGTGTTAAACTCTTACATTATTTATAAAACGCGCTACCCTTCGATCACGCAACGTCAATTTAGGCTTTGCCTCGCTAATGAATTGGTGGAATCTTTTAAGCATACACCATCATTTGTGCCACCCCCAATCTCTGATGTGGATGTTGTCCGCATCATCGAGTCAAAAAAACGCCAAAGGCCTTTTATTAGAGGAAACCATTTTATTGGCGAAGGCAAATCCAAAAATATGACTTGCGTTTGGTGTAGGAAATCTCGAACCAAATATGTTTGTAAACAATGCTCAGTATCATTGTGCTTACATATTTGTTTCGAAGAGTACCACACCAAAGAGTAACGCGTTTTTAAGTAATGTACGAGTTGCTATATTTTTTGTTTTGCTTTTCAATTTCTTTGCGTTTATGTTGACTGCAGCATCACATTACTTATGTACGAGGTACTATTTATTCTTTGTTAGGCTTTTCAATTTCTTTGCGTTTATGTTGACTTCGTTCGCGTGGAATTCATTATGCTCTAGCCATTCATTCACCAGCTGTTCTCCTCGCGCGCACAAACAAACAAACTCTTCAGATTTATATATTAGTATATATGTAAAAAATTTCAAGGCGATACTATGATGTGTTGAGGAGTTCCCTCGTGAGAAGTCAATCATGGCTGCAGCATCACGCCACCAACAAAATCATATATCCGTATATATATATCTAATTTCAACAGAATATTTAACATTACAAAATATTAAATCAAATTTTAAATTATATTAATATATATAAATATAATTTAAAATCATCAAAATCAAATCAATCAAAAATCATCATCGTAATAATTTTTTATGTTGCTTCGTTGTGGCATGTCTGCCCTTAGCTTTATAGCGGAAGCGGCCATATTGTTTACAAAACTCGAGGCCGATTTGAATTCAAGTGATTGAAGTGGTCGAAGATAACGTTAGTTTTTTATATTTTTATGATATGTTTTAGAATTAAGTTGTGACTTTTGAGTTTACTAAATGAAGAAACCCTATGTTTTTACCCGACTACGGCAAAGCAAAAGGAGGGTTATGATTTTGACAGGCTATGTATGTATGTTCATCTGTTCCCTCGTAACTTCTAAACTACTTATCAGAATTCGACAAATGATATATCATTAGAAGCGTCTTAACTGTCCGCTGGTTATAGGCTATATGGGGTTTCACAAAATCTACTGTGGCGCCCTCTACCGGACAAAACATACAGAGTAAAAAAATAAAGTTAAGATAAATATGTCGTGTTTGGTATCATTTGAAAGCGCTTTACTTGTACATTTTGAATATATATATATTGCTAGCCTTTGCGTGTGACTTTACCTGTATTCATGGGCTGGTTGCATATAATTCACATCTTATCGTTCATAGCTTCTTTACTACTTATCAGAATAAGACCACTGTAGTACCATTAGAAGGGCCTTGATATTCTGTTAGTTATGAGCTATAAAGCTTGTCACCAAATTTAGTATTGCGCCCTCTAGCGGACAAAAAGTTCTATGTTAATATAAAATTAAAATGAATATAAAGTGTTTGGTATCACGTGAAAGAGCTTCACGAGTGCTTTGTGCTTGTACATAATTACAAGAATGCTTTAATGATGTTAAATATGAGCGATAAGAGTAAAGCGCGGATCACGGGAACTGTGAATCGCTTTATGCAATGTAGAGTAGTGTGAACATTATTAGAATATGTAATGCACTAATGAAAACGACATAAGCTGGGAGTAACTCCACGCGGTGAAGGCGGAAACAGTTTGATAACTGGCTAAATCTCCCATAAAAAGGCCTCTGCACTATATGCCTTCGGGCTTATGTTGTTATATGTGCGTGTAGATGTAATATGTCAAGTACATAGTTTTTAGTTCATCAGTTTAACTTTTGTTAATAATATGCGCCACAAATACACTTTAACACCAAAATAGTACAAATAAAAAAAACAAGATTTTCAGAATACTGAACTGAACAAAGTTGCTAATGTAGTTGCAAGTAAATGGACACAGTAGTAATGTCATACAATACTATTCTGAAGTATGCAATATTCACTATGTAGATATAAATTTTCATGTTTGGAAAGGCGTAGTCACACGTTGTCAAGGTGCTACGGTAGGTAGGTATATGTAACGTGTGACTACGCCTTTCCAAACATGAAAATTTATCTCCACATAGTGAATATTGCATACTTCAGAATAGTATTGTATGACATTACTACTGTGTCCATTTACTTGCAACTACATTAGCAACTTTGTTCAGTTCAGTATTCTGAAAATCTTGTTTTATACTTTTTCAGCGTCGTTTTTTGTCGTAGTTGGGTTTTAGTTTTTTAACTTTTTTTGTTTTTATTTTAATGTACAAAAAATGATGTAACATTTAACACAATCCGCAATATACTAGCACCTTTTTGTATGGGATAATTATTACCTTCAAAGTTTTGAAAACTTGTTGTGACCTGAAATTTGATTTCAGGTGATTAGTTTTAGTTTAATACGATAGGCTATACATCTATCTTCATATTAGCATATATATTTTTGGCCGGTATGTCCGAAATAATCTCAAAAATGGATACAAAACTCCAATAAATAGTGCGACAGTTTCGCGTTGCGGCGATAATCTTTGCTCAATTTTTAAGTTTATTTTTTTACCTATGTCTTTTTATAAGGATATGTGGATAATTTTTTTTTAGTAGAAGTATTAGTATGTATGCTCTGTATATAAAATGAAAAAACACGTGTTCTTTGTATATATTTCAAAATAAAAATTATTTTCTTGGGCTACTCCTTTATTTTCCTACACCAAAAAGTTTGACACGATTTTTCGTAAATATAATACATAACAAATGACCCTAGATTCTTTTTTATCTTGTTCCTAATTTATTCAACTTTCTGAAACAGTTAGTTTTTTTAATCATACTGTTCTACGAGGTACAGTATTTAATTTTCTAAAGCGCTGGAACAATTTGCCCGCGGCGGTGTTTCCGTCGGACTACAATTTGAGTGTCTTCAAGGCTAGAGTGAATAGGCTCTTAATAAACTAGTGCGCTTTACCATCAACGATTGCGTCACTGCTTACCATCAGGCAGGATTGCGGTCAAGCGCTGGTTTATAATTTTAAAAAAAAAGCTCTGCACGATCCCTGCGCCGCGTTCTTTTGCAGTGGCACTTTACGCGTGCGCAACCAGCGCAACTGCGCGGCCGGGCGCTCGAGTGGTTAAAAATGGCACTCATTAATCTCTTACCATGTGAATCGCTCCGACTAGATTAGGTACTTGATGTTGAAGCAACTACATTCACCGGATTAGCTCGTTTTTACAATCTAAAATAAATATAAAGTATTAATATCAACTTATTTCTCTGAACACATAGACACAAATTACAAAATTATTCACTCAGTATAACATTTTCACTATACGAATATAATTGTGAATATAGGCACCTTCGAGTCACTAGACGCAGTGAATGATAATGTACTTAACCTTACGAACATAAAGTGTGTTTGGCTTTGAAGCTGATGGTCGCTGTATAATTTTTCTACACAAATTTAAAATGACAATTGATAAATGAAGATCGTACATTCTATTCTTATCTCACGTAAATTACATGCATAGTAGAGACGAAATTCTAATCCTTATTTCCGGCCACCGTAGGTGCGGGCTTGCTTACGGTGAGCAGTAGCTCATCGTCCCGATAATACGCGCAGTCGACTCGGGCTCGACGACTGTGAGTCGACGGCGCCAATGCTTTCACGTGCTTCTCAAGGAGTTGGAGTCAGTAAACCGTAGGGGTGCAACAAGGCCGTTTTACCGCGTAGAAAAATTAAAGTCACATAGTAGAATAATCACGTACCTAATAACATCAATTACAAAACACAGTTTAGCCTTTACTAAAAAATATAGAATTAAGACTATTAGGTACATATATAAAATTAAAAACTTACATTGCTTCTCTTGCTCTTTCCAGAGCTGCGATATTTATTCTTTTACGTTTAGCATCGGAATTATAGCTGTATTTATTTTTCCTCATTTCGACTGCTAACAAAGCTCGAATCAGCTACAATCAAAATGAATACAAAAAAATGACTATCTGTTAAAGTAAGAAAGGAGATGTTTCAGAAATGTATGGAGCCTGGGCCAGCACATTGTACACTTAATGCTAGATGTCTACCAAATTCGATAAAGAATAGAGGTAAACGAACCGTTGCTAGGCAACGAGTAGTTTACGCCTAAAGGACAGATGTTAACAAGCTAATTTCCTAATAGGTTAAATTTTATACTTAGTCCATAGGAAAGCATTACAATGCATATGTTATGCAGTAGATTTGAAAGTAATTAAAATACGCAAAATCGTATTGACAAATGCCACAACTATATTCATTGGTTGAATTCCACAAAATGTGTTTAATACCTGGATTTCAAACATCTTTCTGTTTTTGTAGGGCTATCACGTAAATTTAATGTTGACTTTTTAATGGTTTTTCGAAATACCAAGTTATTATGCATGTTATTTTAGTTATTCTATCTAGTTTAGTTAGCATGTAAAAGTCGATAATCATGTAAATAAAAGGAGATTTGTAAAACGTGAGTTGTGATAACCCTAAATTGTTTTGTTTATCTCTATTCTTTATGGAGCTTGGCGATAATATAGGTATAGTTACGCTATAGTTAACTGTTTTTATTATTAATTTCCTATATTTTGGCTTAGTTTTTATACAGATTCAATTTAACTCGTCCAAGGAGTGCAACACAACTACTCATAAATATGGTGGTCAGCTACAAGCGAAATATGATTTTGACAGTGACATTTGATTGACGTGTGTGTGATGTATCTAAGGCTATCGTATCTATATTAACTACCATATGACTGCGAAAAGAACAAAACATGAATTCCGAACATACGGCCCATTAAATAAACACAATCAACTCAAATCAACACTCGACACGAACTTATCGGGAAAATAGAACTGCCAAAGTCGCCAATCAAACGTCATAAAAAGTGTCATGGCTACCTTAATAAAGGGTTATCTCACTAAAAAAACGTTTCAAATAATTAATTATACAGTATGTTAACTAACAGAGGGCGTTCCCGTTAACCCGAAATAGTATAGCATACATACATGCTAAAAAAATATTTCCATTCGAAAACAAAATGTTTTAAAATTTTTTCAATATGAAAATATTCAATAAAAACTTTTAAATTGACATGTAAAAGAAACACACTGTACACTCGAACTTGAAAGACGGCAACGTCGCAATTTATTTATACATGACGACTACTATTTTGATTTAAAACAGGAGGTTTCAAATTTATTTTCAATTATAATTTTTTTTTTTATTCGGATTATATTATGCTTATTTTTCTATGCTAATATTTTTATTTTAATCGATTAATGATATATATTAACGAGTTTAAGGGAACGCTCTCTGTTATTTAACATACTGTATATAGGTAAGTACTTGTATTTTTATTCAAATTGATTTATTAGTATTTTTATGAAAATCTTCCATTTCTTTCCTTTTTATCTTTTAAGCTTACAGTCAAGACCAAAAGTCGAGTTGCAATCTCACAAAACTATGGCCAAGCAATACTAGTTGTAGTTACGACCTTCTTCTATAATAAAGTTTGATACTCACTCATACACTTTGACAACTTGCTGCCCGCTTATGATTGTTAGGTACTACTTACTAATTTCAACGTTCACAGTAAGTGTTTCAATGGCCTAGCTGTTTTCGCCTTGATAGGCGTTCAAGGTGGTTCGAGTTCAAATCTAATAACTTACGAAATATTTTTTAAATGTTTATTGGTGACTTATGAATGCTGACAACAAAAATATCTAAAAATACCGATCCGCAACTTAAAGATGATACTTTCTTTTATGATTTTTCTATATTAGAGTCATTATAAAAGATGACGGTAGACTTGAAAGAATCTGAATCACTACTTCACAAAAAATATTCCGCTACCCGCAATAACTATTATTAGCTACAATAACTCAAATAATATTACTTAGCTGTTGTTAGTTGGTGAACATATAGTTACCAGTTTGTGTTATTAGTTTTACTTGTTTAATCAATATGCAGCAATATATCTCAAATATCATATGAAACCGGCTTTTGTGTAAGTTGTTTTTATTATTATTTGTGTAAGGTGCAAACCAATCGCTTGTTGCAAGCGTGTAATAAAATTGTTATTGTTTTAGAGAAATACTGTAAGCCGTTGGAGGTCAAGGTTAAGAGGTTGGAGGACGAAGGTAGCTGTCGAGACAAGTGAAACGAAACGACAATATTTACCGTTGAATAAACATTTATATCGTGCGAAGAGGGAGGTTGCGTTTGTGGAGTCTTATCGAGCTAAACAAAAAATAAATCTATTTATAAAAATCACAGTGCAGAAGTGTCCTACAGAGTGTTTTAAATATATACCATTATATAACTTAATAACGGACTCTAAACCACCTCTAAAGTAATTTAGCTAAGTGACAGTAATATGTTCGGTTGGCTTAATGGCTAACAGATGTCGCCTTTTGCAATTTCAATACAAATTACTTTTGGTAAATTATAAAAACAATAATTTCGGAATTCGATAAGAAATAAGTTCGTTAACTTTTGAAGTAAGAAAGCGCTTGAAGATTTTAATCTCATGCCATCAAACTCCGAAAAAAGTCACTGCAGGATGGCATACCATGCTATACAGGCAAAAAAATTGTAAATGTAATAAGCACTATTTTGTATTCTAAGTATAGATTATGATTGTAATAATATTCAGGTTAAGCTTCAATCCTCTTTTCCTTAAGAAAATGAATAATTAAGCTATAACCTCTTTAATCATAATATATGTATGTCGGAGATCGTCGTTATAATTTTAATAGAAGTTGCTGATTTGATTTATGTAGTAGACGGCAAACGCTTGTGACGTCATCTTGTGATGGCGGGACATGGACAGAGTCGCTTTGGAAAGTGAGGTTCGGTCGAACGGTGACTTTGCATCGAGACGCGGACCAAGGCACTTCTCTGAACCGAAACTGTCGGTTTGCCTATTTAAATTGTTATTATCAAGATTGGAGGGTAAATCTACACGTTGTGCTTCAATTCAAAACTCACCTGCAAAATAGAACCCGTACCACCACACCAAGATGCTATCGACCCTACCGCTCTGGCGTCGCTGTCTGCGACATGTATATTAATATAATTTTCATATCTAACAACCAAAAATGTTTATTTTGTATTTTTTACCATAACAATATCATAAGTTTGTCAAGGATTACTTTTATATAAAATATTACAATGCTGCCGTTTCAACGTTTGTTTCATTCGTTAGTATATCTATACCGAATAATATATAACTTTATAATATATTGCATTATAATATGCTTATTGTTTTATTTTTATATATTTTTTTATTATATTATCTCTATAGTAAACTAAAACATATAATAAAAACCTTTTTTGGTATAAATATTCAATAAATTTTCCTATTCTTTTAAATATTATTTGCAAACATTTTTACTTTAAAATACAAATCAATTATCATAATTTTAAATTATATGAAACAACAAAAAGATTTGCCATTATTAAGGATCGAACCCACAATCGCTCGCTTATGATAGCACCATTGTTAAGTGCGGCCGCTAACTTAACTTCAAATGAAGTAACGAAATTTTGCATTACTTTAAAGAAAGACGAAGACTGCGATAAAAACGCGGTAGTGTGCGTGGCCGGTTTAGCGCAGGCGACAGTAGTCTTTAAGGTGGGAATCAACACCTTTGTATACCATGTTTAATGCAAATAAATGATTTATTATTATTCCTTTATTTCATAGTATATACATATAAATTAAAAGCGCGTGATTTACACTAAAAGTATATATTTTTTCATCGCAAACACTTAAAAATGGTTGAATTATAAGATTTTGGTCACATTTCCAAAACAATATTGTTATTTTTTTTAGTTTATGAGATATGCGGTGTTGCCATACATTATTTAAAAAGTAAGGGACTTACGGAGTGAAGCAGGAACAAAAACTAATGTACGCATCAAATTTATCTTCTACCTTCCATGGGCGTTCATGTTTCGTGAAAAAAATGATTGAGTTTACGATAAAAACGCTAGATTCCTATATTATTATTATTATTATTATGGACTTCTACAGCTGATAGTACATAGTGGTGGCCCAAAATGAAACATCTCCTTTATACTTATTGAAATAATATATAGTTCGGAAAAAAATACTTACAATGATCAAAAATCTCGTCCGTAGTGCACACGCACACAATAGCAATACGGACGCACACAACGCTACGAGACAAATTGACACAGGTCCGACCCCGACAAAGGCCGGCGGCCTACTAAACGCAGATGGATTATGGATAACGCAAAGAAATATATAGTATTTTTATTTGTTTAATTAAACAATATTAGTAGCGAATTTAAAAATAAAAATAATACCATAGTTTAAGCAAATATTGATGAATATTTTGGTGTAAATTTTATTCCTAAATAATGTAAAACGTTGGAAATATTGAGGCTTGTTTCGAAGCCTTTGCGGTCGATAATGTGATTATTGTATTTTTTTTTCTTTAAATAATAAACATGTAATTAAATTTTTTTTTGGAATTGTTGAAGTATAGGATATGTAAGAGCTAATTATAATTTTTGTGGTGGTATATATACAGAAGAATCTCCAAATTAGAGCTATCAATTCATGTCTCCGCAGTTTTTTGTCTAAATATGGAACGGGGGAATGCTTATTACTAAACTAGCTTTCCGCCGCGCCCGCGTGGTGTTCGGTTATATCGCGCTTTTTAAATTTCCCTCGGGAACATCAAATTTTTCCGGGACAAAAGGTAGCCTATGTTCTTTCTTAGGGTCTAAAGAATGTCTGTGCCAAATTTCATCAAAATCGGTTGAGAGGTTTAGGCGGGAAAGCGTAACAGACAGACAGACAGACAGAGTTACTTTCGCATTTATAATATTAGTATGGATAAGTTACATAAAATCGGTTTTGGCCATATTGTAGGAGAGAAAACAAACTCTTTATAGCATGTGATTGTTATTTGATATGACGCATACAAAACATACATTTTCAACGTCGGCAACATGCAATTTCATGATTTTTTGTAATACGCCTCTTATCACGTAACATAATCGTCAGGCTTACTCTATCCGAAAGTGTAGGCAGAGGTTTACAGTCTACAGAGTAGGTACATTCACTGTTTGCTAAAGACTTAATGTTAGACTTTATCTTATTTTGTGTACAGACGACAGCACGTCAAGCTACTACAATCTGTCAGATTTGTTTATTGGATTTTCAACTTTATCTCTTAAGTATTAAGGCTCAAGGTTGATTGGGAATACTTGGCAGTTTCGGGTAGCTTGACCTGCTGTCGTCTGTACGATGCTGCGTCAAAGTAAAATTGATTTACTTGCATTGAAAATTGTATTGCTGTATTTATTTATCGGATTATTTGTGATGTACGTTATTATTAGCGTAGGTATGTACCTATGTTATTGTGTGTCATAGTACTTAATGTAATATTAAAAGTTTGGCTATTAACAGTTTTTTTGTTTTTTATTCTTTTTCTTCCCTTATTGGTTTGTATTTCATTTAATTGGCTGATCACGTTTTTGAGTTTTACCTGAATGAAAATCTCCGACGTGGCTGTCTGGTAAGAAAAACAAGACTGATTTTTAAGGACAACTAAGGGAGTAGGTTTACCTACATATTTACGTAAGTCTCTTTCTTGACGCGAACCAGTAGGTAATGTATGCCGGTAGGTATTTAGCAGACGGCGCGGCGAACGGCGCGTAGCTCCCTCAGCTGTAGCGTAGATTTAGGGTTGTCGACAAAATGTTTAATAAATATTTTTATTGATTTTGTAGGAAAAAAAAAAAAATTAGTATTTCAAAGGACATTGGCAACTGCCCATACATACTTTGACCAGGCTATGAAATGACTTAGACAAGGTTAATAAAGGACTTAAATGGTTCGCCTAATCATCGTTAGCAATTCCACATTGCAAATATATATTAAAGAAACAGAGGAGCTTAGAATTTTTACATAATTTGTTTGATTGGCTGCATGGCTCTGCCTTTGCTTTTATCACGAAACGGAAAAAAAAATGTTTGTGGTTCGTCATCATCATTATGATTTCAGCTGAAAGACGTCCACCGCTGGACATAGGCCACCCCCAAGGTTCTCCACGACGACCGGTACTGCGCCTCCCGCATCCAGCGGTTGAGGGATGATAAAGATCCGTACAATTTTTGAGGTTATGATAACGTAACAATGTATAATGATTATGGTTTATAGTTATACCTACATGGCTACAAATTGTAGCCTACAATCATAACTAAACTGCAAAGGGGAACGAGGTAGCCTATGAGGCTACACCTACGAGCCTACGAGGTTATCTATTTGATTCTTATTTAGGCTGAGAATTTTTTTTAATTAGTAAAACATATTACAATCTGCAAGAATTTTTTCACGAAAAAGACTTTTCTGTTCCGACTACTATAAAAATAACAATGGAATAATGTGAACTTTTATTTAATTACCTACTGTAACTCAGATACCTATTTAACATAATTGAATATACTGTGATATAATTTATTTTTGACTTTAGGTAATATATTTGACATATTTTTTTCTTGACTGTAAATGTAATAGGTATATTTGTACTTTATCTTGACATCAATATTATTGTTACGGGCTAGGGGTACTAAAACGCCGGTTAAGGGTTGCGAAGTTTATTGGCAACGAAGGTACAGTCGATCGTAGGCAATGACAAGTAAGTAGAACGTAGCTGATGTCGCACCGAAGTCTTCCTTGCGTCTATGAAGTCTGTGTCGTAAACACACAATAACACTACAGATGTTTCTTCACGTATTAGGTACTCAAAGTTCTCGTTACAGTTGTCGCAGTAGATATTCTCAAAGATTGATTCTTATCTGTCGCTTGTTTTCGCACTCTGAAATAATTCACAAGGCGATAACAGTGTGCAGGGGCAATAGCAAATAGTTGTCCAGTAAATAAGATCAATCGGATCGGAGTCGCCAAAAAGCCATCCAGGAAATCGCTCAGTATACAACGAGGCTAACATCAAGCCAGCTACGCTGTGTGCATATACTTACTATACTCTTTGGCTGTGTGTATGTCTGTCATGAGTCATGTCATGAGTCATGACACTCATGACTCATGTGTCATCCTCATCTGTCATCACTATACGTCGACCATGGAAGTAATATGTACACTAAGGTCCCTATTACAGAAGGAAACTCAAGCACTGATCTCTGCTTAAGCATTACATAAAACTAGTTTCAACCAATCAAAAGGCTTCAAACGAGGTTTAAAAAAGTAAAACTAATAACACGAATTACTCGTAACTATATGTTCACCAACCAACAACAGCTAAGTAATATTATTTGAGTTATTGTAGTTAATAATAGTTATTGTAGGTAGTGGAATATTTTTTTGTTCAGTTTGTTTCAAATCTACCGTCATCTTTTTATAATGACTCTAATATAGAAAAAATCTTAAAATAAAGTATCATCGTTAAGTTGCGGATCGGTATTTTTACATATTTTTGTTGTCAGCATATTTTTGAAATGTTTATTGGTGAGTTATTCACCAATAAACATTTCAAAAATATTTTGTAAGTTATTAGATTTGAACTCGAACCACCTTGAACGCCTATCAAGACGAGAACCGCTAGGCTATTTAAACACTTACTGTGAGCGTTGAAATTAGTAAGTAGTACCTAACAATCATAAGCGAGCAGCAAGTTGTCAAAGTGTATAAGCATAGAATAAAGAGAGGGAAGTACGTTATCTTCATACAAACGGACCGCGCGCGGCTTGTATGTTTGCGCCATAGTATCTATGCGTCGCCGCACGCACACCTAAACACAATATTAGAGTGCCTATGACTGCGCTAGTCGCGGCTAGCACGGAACGAGGTTCGCGCGTCACAGCTTTTCGGCACATTAGCTTTTAAAAAATGATCACATAAACTGCAAAGTTGGTATGTCTATTTATGAACAAATAAAAGACTTATATTTTTCAAATTATATTTCTAAAAGTTATTTACAAGGATACGGATATATTACACATTAAAGTTTAATAACAACGCGTTTCGTAATAGTCGAAACCGAAGAAAGTAGGTATTTTTCTGTAGCTAATTTGTAATTTTGTATTAAATGTGTGATTCAATAGATGTTATGTTTGTATTATTTATATTTGTATTAATTAAAAATAAATATAAATATGGTTCTTTATGTGTACAAAACTAAAAATAAAAATTACAAAAAAAAAACTGACTAGTATATGTAAACTAAATACTAAGCAAATAATTTAAACATAAGCTCTTAGTCTATAAATATTTGTTAGCGGTTTGGGCGACAACCGTAACCGACGAAGCGCGGACAGTCGTCAACCCTAAGACAGTAGGCAATTAAATCGCGGATTGGGTCGCAGATAACCTACTTCCCCTCTTTATTCTATGGTATAAGTGTGTATCAAACTTTATAATAGAAGAAGGTCGTAACTACAACTAGTGAAAAGCGCGGGAAACGTTCGAACTTGGCGGGCGCGTCCTTTGAGTTTTTATAAAATAAAATAATTTTTAAGTATATATAAGATCAGTAGCTGTAGTGTATTCAAATCAAATCAAATCAAATCATTTCTTTCAAATAAACCAGTTACAGGCACTTTTGAATTGTCAGAAGGTCGGTCAGTCAATAAGATGAAGCTAGTCGCCCATTCCAAAGAGTAGGTACCTATGGAGAAGAACGGGCAAGAAACTCCATGGACACTCTTTTAAATTTTTAAGCTATTGTTACAAATATTTGATTACATCATTCATGTTGAAATCAACCGCGTGAGAACGATGCAGAAATATATTGTACGCTGAGAGCGTCCATTATGGAAAACATACAAAAAACAATTCAGAAATTAAAATACGCCGTGGCACCTAAGAGATGACCAGTCCCCTCCGACGGCGTCCGTTCACGAACATGACGTATGGATCAGCATCATTCAGCTCAACCATATCGAAGGGAACCAAATGACCCAACAACACGCGCCACCATCAGCAAGACATTTGAGTGAGCATGACATACTCTCAACAGCCAGAGCACAATTAAGTCAATTAAAAAGACTAACCCAACAAATAAATGCCTTACAGCACATTCGTACATTGTGCTCACACGTTTGCCATGCAATTATACAATACTAAGAAATTGAATCTACACAATGCTAAGATGGTTTTGTCCAAGGTTCAGCAGCTCCAACAGTGTTCCCGAATCTGTGGAAAGTTTAGCTCCTGTGCAGCTGTACAAGTGCCGAACATCTCTGTCAGCGATACAATTCCGTAACGTACAATATGCTTGGCCACATAGTGTGTAATACAGGCTTTGAATAAATAACATAAACAATTACATATTAAAACTACAAGAGGAAAAATCAAAGAACAATCATTGTATAGAAATCGGACGCAGCTCAAGCCCAAGCCTTTTTGTCCTCAATATAATCCTTCACACTATAAAATGCTTTCTGACACAACTTACGTTTAATGAAGGATTTGAATTTATTCAGGCTTAGGTCTTGAACCACCTCTGGAAGTCCATTGTAAAAATGTATACATTGGCATCTGAAAGAGCCACCTATTTTCTTGAGTCTTGTTGTAGGTACAATAAATTTGTGCCTGTTCCTAGTATTTATATCATGGACATCACTGTATTTTTTAAACAATTTTATATTTTTATGAGCATACAAAAGATTTTCATAAATATATTGAGACGGCACGGTCAGTACATTAATCTCTTTAAATTTTTCTCGAGAGAGTCTCGGACTTAATTTATAAATTGCACGAACAGCTCGTTTCTGCAAAACAAATATTGTTTGATTATCGGCGGCATTTCCCCACAACAGAATGCCGTACGACATTACGCTGTGGAAATAGCCAAAGTACACTAAACGGGCCGTCTCAACATCAGTCAAATTACGAATTGTTCTAACTGCGTATGCAGCAGAACTTAGCTTTTTTGACAATTTTTCTATATGTGAACCCCATTGAAGCTTAGCATCCAGAGTTATACCCAAGAACACTGTGCTGTCGTCAGATTTCAATTCTTCGCCCTTTATCAACACTTTAGTTTCCACCTGCCTCACGTGAGGTAGAGTAAACTTAATGCATTTGGTTTTTTTCTCGTTTAAGAGTAAATTATTAACATTAAACCAATGGACTACTTTGGAGATCGCGCTATTTACATCATCAGTAACCTGCTGCTGACGTTTCAGTTTAAATAAAAGTGAAGTGTCATCTGCAAACAACACTATATCGTGGTTATCCTTTATTAGGTACGGCAGGTCATTGATGTAAATAAGAAACAAAAAAGGACCAAGAATTGACCCCTGTGGGACTCCCATTGTTACTAAAGATCCGGAAGATCTTTTTCCATTAACGTCAACGCTTTGAATCCTACCACTCAAGTAAGATGTAATAAGATCCAGTGCAGAGTTCCGGATCCCGTAGTGGCGGAGTTTCCTGATTAACGTATCGTGAAGAACGCAATCGAATGCCTTGGACAAATCACAAAAGATGCCCAAGGCATCGCATTTATCCTCCCATGCATTATATATATGACCTAGAAGTTCAACACCGGCATCAGTAGTTGAACGACCCCTTGTAAAACCGAACTGTTTGCTATGTAATAATTTATGTTTATTAAAAAAAATTAGCATTTGGTTTAAAATTAATTTCTCAAAAATTTTACTGAAGGTAGGTAGTACAGAAATAGGTCTATAATTTGTGGGGTCTGATGTACTACCAGATTTAAACAAAGGTATTATTTTACTATTTTTCATGAGATCAGGAAACTCTCCACAGTCAATACAAGCATTAAAGATAACAGCTAGAGTGGGTGCCACAATATCAATAATAGACTTAGCAACTTCCACCGAATGACCCCATAGGTCAGCAGTCTTTTTTACATTTAGAGTGTGAAAGATTTTAATTATATCTCTACTGATAACATGTTCAAAATGAAACTCCGAATCACAAACATTAACATTTTCTTGCAAAGACTCCGCAACAGAAGGTGATGAGTTTAGGGATTTAGTAGTTGAAACAGGAATATCCGAAAAGAAATTTTCAAATGCCTCAGAGACTTGCGAGTCTGATTTAATTATATTGTCATTAATAGACAGGCTATAGTCAGTATTTCTATCACTGGACCTTCCCGTTTGACCCGTTTCACTATTAATAATTTTCTAAGTCGTTTTAATTACATTGCCACTGTTCTTTATCTTTGAACTCAAGTAACGTGACTTGGCCATATAACAAACTTGTTTGAATAATTTTGAATATTTGATAGAATTATATAGAATATTAATTATGAATGAGCCGCCCGATCCGGGGGACTTTGTCCCACCGGTAGGGAAATTCGTAACCATACAGTCCAATGAGTCTGGCATGGACACCGATGGGTCCACCTCGACCCGTTCTTTAAAAAGAAGCCGCATTTCTGTATGCAAACACTGCAACAAACGTCGTCGTCGACATCATGGCTCAGATACAGTTAGTTGTGGTTGTCAGGATGCTCACTTAAATGAAACTGAACAAAAGTTATTAACACGAATACTACAAACAAAATTATCGATACGGTCCAAACTATTACCTCCCAGAGTCCCTCCACCCCTATAGGACGGATCACATATGATAAAACCGATTGTGCACCTTACATTATTCATGTGCAAAAACAAACTTTGTCACAAAACGATGGCACAACCTTGCACCCCATTACATTTGGGAAATTTCTGAAAAAAAACAACATTCCCAATATCATCAACGGAAGTGTGAAGCGCATAGGGCGTAACAAAATTTCATTAGCTCTTTCAAATTTTGCAGACGCCAATTCTTTTATAAATAATGGTAATCTTGAAGCAGAACAATTCAAAGCTTACATTCCGACATTCAACATTACTCGTATAGGGTTAGTTAGAGGGGTTCCGGCAGAATGGTCTCCAGAGGAAATTATCAGTAACATCTCAGTACCTATTGGCTGCGGCCCTATTTTGAAAGTGAGACGGCTAAATTTCAAAACCATAATTGAAGGCTCTGTTGTTTGGAAACCTACACAGTCAATTGTAATTACTTTTGATGGTCAGGTCCTGCCAAAAAGAATATTTATGTGCTACAATGCCCTTCCGGTAGACTTGTATATTTTCCCTACTATCCAGTGTTTCCATTGCTGAAGATATGGTCACACAAAGGTACAGTGTAGGTCTAAGCCTAGATGCTTTAAGTGTGGTCAGAATCACACAGGGGATACCTGTAATAGAGATAAAGACCCTTCTTGCTGCATATGTTCAGGTTATCATTTTGCCACAAGTAAATCTTGCCCTGAATTTTCTAGGCAAAAACAAATCAAGACATACATGGCTCAAAATTCTGTGTCCTACGCTGAAGCCCTGAAAGTTCACCCTCCAGTAAACCTTTTTTTAAAACGCTTCTTTCTTCCCCATCCAATAACTTCTCCAGTAAACCTGCTCTTCCATCATTTAACAGAATACCCAAAAATATAGATTCCCCCACTACTAGCCACAAAAAGACAACATTTTTAAGACCTAGATCCCCTCCAAAACCTTCATATGGGTATGATAAAGATTCTCATAATGCTTTAATCCAGGAATATAGTGCACCACAGCCAGCTAATGGTTGTGCCTTAAGAAAAGTAGAAGATAGTGAAACAAATAATTTGTCAACTAATGATTTTATTACAGCATTAATTCAACTTCTTTCACAGTATAATATTTCACCATCCAACGTTGCCTCTTATTTAAACCTTTTCTCTCTTCCCATTAACAATGGACAGACTCTCCAAAATAATGCAATGGAACTGCCGCAGCCTGATAAGCAAAAAAAGTGATTTAATTCATTTACTCAATAAATATGAACCTTCAGTTTTTGCATTAGCAGAAACTTGGCTCAAGCCAAATCATGTTTTTAAAATAAATAATTACTATACCATTACAGACGATAGATCTGATGGGTATGGTGGAGTAGTTATTCTCATAAAGAATTCTATTCCTTTCTCTGTTATCCCTTTACCTCCTCATAGTGAGGATATTTCAATTGTAGCTATTAATGTATTTAACATTTGTATTGTTTCCTTATATATTCCTCATCCATCTTCTTCTTTACTTCTTGAGATTAACCATCTTTTTTCTCTTCTTCCAACACCCCTACTAATATTGGGAGATTTCAATTGCCACCACCAATTATGGGGTTGTTCAATTTCCAGTAACCATGGGGATGAATTATTAGATATAATAGACCATCTAAACCTATGTATCCTGAATACAGGTGCTCCTACACGGCGTTCTGCTCCTAATCAGAGTACAAGTGCTATTGACTTATCTATCTGTTCTCCTAACTTAGCCTCTTCACTAACTTGGTATACACTTTCCTCTACTTATGGTAGTGACCATTTCCCAATAGTTATGTCCACTCCATTCCCTAAACCAACCATTTCTAGAAAAACATCAAACCTTAAACATAAAGTCCCTGATAGGAATAACATCAATTGGGAAAAATATAGAACCACTACTGACTCAAACTTTTCTTCTCTACCGCCTATTTCTAATGGTAATGAAAATGCGTGTGCTAGGTCTTTAACCAAGTTACTAATGGCAGCAGCAGATGAAGTGTTCCCTGCTAAAAATAATAGCTCTCATTCAATTCCTAGGCCTCCATGGTGGGATTCAGAGTGTACAGATGCCATTAAAAAACGTTTTTTTTTTTTTTTTTTTTTCTCTTTGTTTATTATTGCAATCTGTCTGGGAGACATTCAACAATACTTCAGAAATGATGTATGGTATGTGAGGTACAGGTCCAGTGACAAGCCCTCCAAAATGGTGTTTTAAACAATTAAGTCTTGAGGAACTCTCTTCTTTAGTCTCCTTGCACTTGGAAGTAAATCGTCCATAAGGTGGTGTGCCAATATGTTAGGGTGCTGCTGCAGTCTGTCTTTATATGTTGTGACTCTCTCCTTTATTTCCTCTTTTACACTTTTGATGCCAAGCTCTCGGTGAAGTCTTTCGTTAGTGACATACCATGGTGCGTCTACTATCATGCTTAGCATTTTTGATTGAAACCTTTGTAGGATTTCCAAATTGGAGTTGGCAGCCGTGCCCCATAGTTGTATTCCGTATGTCCATATTGGCTTTATTATACTCTTGTATAACAAAAGTTTATTTTCCATTGAGAGCTGGCTGTTTCTATTCATCAACCAATACATCTTGCGCACTTGTAGTCCCATTGCTAGGCGTTTGGTAAAAATGTGTTTTCTCCAAGTTAGGCGTCGATCCAGATACATTCCAAGATATTTCGCTTCGTCAGATTGTGGAAGCTGGACAGCATTCAGTGTGACTGGGGGACAAGTCTGTCGCCGGGTAGTAAATGTTACCTGAAGTGATTTTGTTTCATTGGCTTTGATGCGCCAGTCCTTTAGCCATGCCGTGATCTTATCCAGGCTGCTCTGTAATTTGCGCGAAGCTTGAATTGGTGAGTCATCTGATGCCATGATAGCTGTGTCATCAGCAAACGTGCCCATAACAACATTGTCAGATATTGGCAAGTCTGCGGTATAAAGAAGATACAGAGCAGGTCCCATTACACTACCCTGCGGCACTCCCGCTTGAATTTCTTTAAGTTCCGTATTTGCTTCACCGTGACTAACGAAAAAGTGTCTGCCAAGCAGGTAGGATCTTATTAGGCTGTAAAAGTTGGCGGGCAGTGTCTTTTTGATTTTATACAAAAGTCCATCATGCCAGACCCTATCAAAGGCCTGTGATATATCAAGGAAGGAAGCTGTACAATATTCTTTTTGTTCGAATGATTTTGATATACCATCAACGAGTCTATGAATTTGCTCGATTGTGCCATGTTTTTCCCTGAATCCAAATTGGTGGTCGGGTATGAGGTTGTTTTCCATAATAATTGGATTTAACCTTCCAAGGATCAATGTTTCCATTACTTTGGATGTAATTGGGAGTAGGCTAATTGGCCGATATGATTTGGCATCTTCTGGACTCTTGCCTGGTTTCAGGATCATTATAATTTTAGCTACTTTCCATTGTGGAGGTACATATTCCCTTCGAAGAATAGCGTTATATAACTGCGTCAGGAATATAATGCCCCGCTCTGGTAGTTCCTTTAGAATGGTTGATGTAATTAAGTCGTATCCAGGCGCTTTCCCTACTTTCAGTTTTTTGATTACAGATTTGACCTCTCCTTTGCTAAGTTTCTGGATGGGTAACTCTAGTTGATGCGTCTGGTTCAGCAGTTCTACAACCATTTCCGACTTTGTGGAACCAGTATCGGGGTTTGGTTGAAAGACTTCTTGCAGATGCTCCATGAATACGTTGGCTTTCTCGACATCATACCTAGCCCATGAATTATCTGCTTTGAGCAGAGGTGGTTGGTAAGTTATTGGGCGTTTGAGGCCTTTTGTCGCTTTCCACAATGAATAGTCTGTAGATGATGTAGCATCCAGATTTTGCAGGTAAGTTGCGATTTTTTGATTTCTATCATCGCTTAATAGTTGCTTGAGTTGTTTGGCTAGTCTATTGTATGTCGTTTTGTCCCCTGGGTACCGAGTGGTTTGCCATCTCTTTCTTGCTTTACGCTTTTCATCTAGTAATTTTCTTATAGATGGTGAGCATTGGAGTCCATCTTGATTTATGGGCTTTGGTGGAGGCGTGGCTTCCCATGCAGCCTGTTGGACTGGTTGTTAAAATGCTCAACTGCGCTTATAATGTCTTCATCCTCCCGTAGCGGTACTTTGACATCAAGAGATTTAGTTATTAATTCTCGAAAGTATTCCCAGTTGGTTCTATGGGTATGTAGTCGACAAGGTGTTTCCTTTTTCATAATTCTTCGACTCAATAATACTTCTACAGGAGAATGGTCAGAGGACAGGTCAGTACTGGAGTTGCAACTGAAGTCGGTGTTGCTAATACCTTTGGTAACACAAAAGTCAATCAGATCTGGCCTCCTATTTCGATCAGTGGGCCAGTATGTTGGTTCTCCTGTTGAGATAACGCCCAGTCGGAGATTGTTTATCGCTAAGAATAACTGTCGGCCTTTTGCATTTATGGTCCGAGAACCCCAGAATGTATGTTTGGCATTAAAGTCACCGCCAGACACAAACCGCTGTCCTAATGTTTTAAGGTATTTTTCGTATTCCTCTTGCTTTATGACGTGCTTTTGAGGGCTATATATTGCTGATACCGTGACTGGTCCCAACCAGTCCTCAATCACAATATTTGAAGCCTGGATTTTTTCAGTACAATAGCTGTGAGCTAAGTGGTGTCTTATATTGGTCTTAATCAGAACTGCACTTCCTCCATAGCCTTTTCCATCAGGGTGCATGGTGTGATATAATTTGTATCCTGGTATGTCAAAATAGCTTTTACTTGTAAAGTGTGTTTCCGAGATTAACATGATATCAATGTTGTTTAATTTCATATATTTCTTAACCTCAAGGGTATGTTGTGACAGCCCATTGGCGTTCCAGAGCACCATTTTTATGGAGTCCAGTGTTCAGTTAGTTTGGTCGTAAGATTCAGGATTAGTTTAGTGATTGTTGTTAATTGTTCCATCATCTGTCTCATTGATATCATTAATTCTTTTATGTCGCAGTTTTGGTCACTGTTCGTTGTATTGTCAGGATCAGGAAAAAACGTAAAGCCGCGATCAGACGATACGATCCATCGTGCCCTAAGCCCCTAAGTCCCGATGGATTGGATGGTATGATCGCTGTTAGGCTGTTAGTGTCCCTAAATCGGGCGATCGAGAGTGCCCGACCGCCCTAACACCCTAAGTCCCGATGAATCGTGTCGTGTGATCGCAGTTAGAGACTTCAGTGGCCGCGCGGCGTTCGTCATGAAAAGACGTCATTGAAGTGAAAATGGCTACGCAACGTGAGAGAGAAATAATACTCAACGTATTGGATGTTTATAAAGACTTAACTTATTTGTGGAATAAAACCCAAAACAAAAGATGATCAAATTGTCCAGAATTCATTCGGACATAATTTCTAAAGTCCTCCGGCTCTAACACACACAAAATGTTCATGTTACACAATTTATTTCTCAAGAGTAAATAGTCCTTCATCCAACATCTTCTTTTCTTCTTTTTTTTTACTACACCTGCTGTTGCTGCGAGAGCGATTCCAAGTTTCTGATACTTCGAAAGCGTAGGCGCCATCTTCACCGCTCGACGTTCGGCTGCCAAGTGAGTTAGGGTGGCGAAATCGTGTAGTGTAATCAGGACGCCCAATCTATCGAGCCCTGCTCATCGACCCGATTAATCGTGCCGTCTGATCGCGGCTTAAAGAAGCAGAATTCAATTATAATCTTGACATGTCCGATGCTAACTTTGACGCCCTAATCACTATTAATACAGAAACTAAGAAATTTTTGAAAAAGAAAAAATATGCTGGTTGGCAGAGTTTCTGCACAACTATATCTCCCAATACTCACCCAACTATAGTTTGGCAAAACATACGTAGATATAGGTCTGCATTTACACAGCCATCTCCTCCTATTCCCAATTCCCTAGCTACCGAATTCTTAGATAAACTTGCTCCACCGTGGGTTCCCCAAGATATTAACAACAATAACAACACATCATGTGAATCTGTTACGGCCGATTCTCCTAGGACTTTGCATCTCCCATTCACCTTAAATGAGCTAAAAGGCGTAGTACTTAATGCAGTAGATTCTGCTCCAGGTCTTGATGGCATTCCATACTCATTTTTTGCCAATCTAAGTGATAATATTCTTAATTATTATTTAAAAGTAATCAATTCTATCATGAAAACGGGAAACATTCCATCCGAATGGAAATGTCAAATGGTGTTGCCATTTTTAAAACCGAATAAAAATCCTTCGGACGTTTCTTCTTACCGACCCATAGTTCTATCCTCAGTGTTAATTAAATTAGCAGAACATTTATTAAAAAACCGTCTTGAATGGCACATTGAAAGCGAAGGCCTACTGAGCTGTTCGCAATACGGTTTTAGAAAAGGGAAAAGTACCTACCACTGACTGTATAAGTATTTTTACCACAGATATCCGTTCCTCATTTTCCAAAAATCAGTCTACAGTTGCAGTTTTCTTAGATATAAACGCGGCCTATGATAACGTTTTACTTTCTGTATTAAAAAATAAATTAGATGTTTTAAAAGTACCACACAATCTATCCAACTTTATATTGAACATTTTAACAGACCGTACATTATATATGCCATTTGAAGATCATCACTTATCTCGCAAGGTATGGAGAGGCCTCCCGCAGGGATCTGTGCTTAGTCCCCTCTTATATAACATTTACACATTTGATTTAGATTTATCCATAAACAATGAAGTAAAAATACTGCAGTATGCCGATGATCTACTGTTTTATTGTTCAAGTAATTCCATAGAACAAGCTTGCTCTGTTGTTACTTCTGCTTTATCGTTATTATCGTCATGGTTACATGTGAATGGTTTGGAATTATCCATCTCTAAATGCGCAACTGTTGTTTTTACCCGCAAAAGAAATATTCCTCAAGTAAACCTTACTTATAAAGACGTCCAAATCCCTATTAAAGACAACTTTAAATACCTGGGTGTTATTTTAGACTCCAAACTGAGTAGTATCCCACATTGCGATTATATAGCTAATAAATGTGAAAAACACCTAAATATGTTGAGGTGCCTCTCAGGTGTTTGGTGGGGCGCACATCCTTCTTCCTTAAAGTTGATTTACAATGCAATTATTAGAAGCCTCTTAGACTACGGTCTATTTATTGTAGAACCTGGTAGTGTCAAGGCCTTCAAAAAATTAGATATAATACAATCTAAAGCGCTACGTGTTATTTCGGGTGCAATGAAGTCCAGTCCAGTGAATGCACTCCAAGTGGAGTGCGGCGAAGCCCCGTTACGTCTTAGGAGACAGTTTCTCTCAGACAAGTATTTCTTCAGAATTCTACAGTTCTCTAGTCATCCTCTCATCCCTAAACTGCAACTTTTACTGTTTGAAATTGAATCTTCATGCTACTGGTCCAATAAATTTCCACCCTGTTTAGTTGTTAGTTATAAGAAGTTCATTTCCCTTTCTTCCCCTACGCACCGTTCAAATAAACTCCCTTTATTTTGCGTCAGTTATGACAGTTTACACTTTTCTCCCAGTATAATATATAATTTTGTTAGTGAATCTGATCCCCGTGTTCAATTAAAATTTAACCGATTAATATCCGAGCAGTTTATTGATTTCCATTGCATTTACACTGATGCTTCTAAACCTGCTGCAATTGACTGTGTAGGTGTAGGGGTTTACCATACACAATATGATATAGTTCAAAAAATTAAATTTCCTCCCGAGACTTCTGTTTATACGGGTGAATGCTTCGGAATACTTAGGGCTGTCGAATATGTTCGTTTGTGTAAACTTAAAAAAGCTATAATTTTCACAGATTCATTAAGCGCTCTTCAAGCAATTGCCAAATTTCCATTCAAACAAAAATCGCAATTACATATTATTTTTAAAATAAGGGAAATAGCATTCTCGCTTCAGCTGCAGGGGTTTGATTTACAGTTTATTTGGATACCAAGTCACACTGGCATCCATGGTAATAATGTGGCGGATAAACTAGCAAGTGATGCAGTGCAAGGCGGTGATTTCTTTCCATATGAAAACTATTGTCGAGACCTTGTGGCTTTACCAAAATCTTTTTTAAAAAACGCCTGGCAGGAGGAATGGGACTCTAGTAAATCAAAGGGGCAACATTATGCCCGTATTCAACCCATGGACTCTATATTTGCTCCATGATTCAACCAGAACTTCCTGCAAAGCCGTGGTTCATAAAAGCAAAACTTAGTAAGATTGAGACGTCAACTTTGATGCGCATGAGATTAGGACATGTTTGTTCCCCAGCTCATCTCGCCAGGCTGAAAATTGTTGACGACCCTGTTTGTGTGTGTGGAACAGATGTTGGTGACCTAAATCATATCATCCTCTCCTGTCCTCTTTATGATCGCAATTCCTTTATAGACAGTCTTTTATCTCTTAATATTCCTTTTCCAACTTCCATTATTGCCTTACTTCACACTAACGACATCAATGTAGGGTAAGGTGGTACACAGTGGTTAACTTTTTTTTCTGATCCTTCTAATTCGGGTTAGGCTTATGTTAGGATATTGTATTTGATACCAAATTGTAGCGAGTTCATCGTAGTTTAAGAATGTATGATATGTTTTTTAAATAGTGTCATAATAATTTACATACAGAAGTTTAAAAAAAAAAAGGAAATTGATTCATTGTGTACCGTGAGGTTTCTACAGTGGCTCATCCTAAAGTACACCATGGATCATGTAGTACACAGTGAATAATTAGGTGCAGACCTCAAAAATGAAACAAACGATATACTTCACAAATCAGTTTTATTCGATCTTGAAAAAAAGAAACAAAATATATTTTCATCTGCTAAACATAACATCAATAAAATTAAACACAACAACAGTATCTTAATAAGATAACAGCCTTCTTTGGTATTTAAATCATCCTAAATTTAAGAAAACGGACCAAAAATACAATCTAATTAAAACTGACTTTACTTATTAATTTTCTGCGGCCTCTGAGGGCATTCACACACTGAGGTTTTTGGACTGTCATAGTAGAAGTCTCATCGAGATTATAAATTCGTATCCCATCTGCAAACTTTGAGTTTCCTTAGTACAATTTCTTCCCAGCCATTTCATTTTCTATCCAGTTTTGAGGAATCTTTATGTTGTTTGTTTTCGCCATTTGTAGTGCGACACTTCGTGAACCCTTTTCAGCCAAACCATAAAATATCAAGGAACGATAGATGTTCTTTCAGTTCTTTTGCTGGCTCTTTATTGAAGATCTTGTTGACTTCATAATTTGGCACTAGACGCAAAGTTTTCGACATTTTTCGCCTTTAAATATTAACTTCTCAAATTTCCAACATATCTTCTTGGGTGTGGGCTCCAATAGACCGAGACTTTTCGGGCCGAGGCATTCTGTACCTAAAAGATTAAACGATAAAAACAAGTGACACAACCTTAAATGACATACAAAGTACACAGTGGCTCATGATTCACTGTGAACCATAGTGAAATGAACCACTGTTAATGCGGTCGCCATTTTAAATTGAACATCATACTTACACTACCATAATCTACAAATTCAGAGACATTTTCATGCAAAAACATTCTTGAATATGCCTATTATACGAATACTTTATAGAAAAAAGATACATGTCTAAGAAAAAATGGTTAGCACAATGTATCCCTTACCTTCAAAACGTTTTTTCTTCGCCAAAAACAGAAAATAGTTCGTCAGTTGAACAATTTGTGTCGCGGATTTCTTGCAACTAGATCGAACACGTTTGGGTTTCGAGAGCTACCAATGACTGGTAGAAACGTGTGTATATCTCCGTTAGTTTGACGTAAATAGCTGGTGCGCCACTGTTCCTGCTTTAACCACTGTGTACCACCTTACCCTATATAAAAGTATAGCTACATTCATCTCATTAAATAAAATAAAACTGTAAATATCCATCCATTTTATATCCTCATCCTCTTTTGTAATATGTGTAAATATTTTTTCCTTATACTGATCCTATATCTTACAGATAAATATCCAAAGGAGAATGCCACCCGATGGGCCCCTAATTTGTGATAGAGTGTCAAGAATATTTTCTTATTAAAAATCAAGTCGTAATTTTCTAAAACTATTTTTTTTTCAGAATTTCTTGTACCATAGCATTGAAAAACAAATTTAATATTTATTTTATTGAATCTAAGCTAGTTCCGCCATTATAACTTAACCTGAATGTTGCCATGTAGACGACAGACTATCGTATTTAAATGAACGAGGTGATCGATTGAAAATATCGATAAAATATATTTCTATTCAGGTCACTAAAAGTGCCAAGATGAAGTTACAATAGTCAGTAAAAGTCTGACATTATTTTCCAATCCACCCAAAGGCAGGGGTTGTCACTTAGATGATTTTAGCTCACCGAACCCCCCCCCCCCACCCTTGGCGTCGGAGCTGGATCCGCCCTTGATGGTCAAACCAAGACTTTTCACATAAAAAAAATGTGGGCGGTCTCTGTCTTGTAGCGAAGAATTAGGTTGCAAAATAACATTTTTCTCTTATATCATAATGCACAAGTATATCTTAAGTATGCACTCGTAAATAGTAAACAAGAAAAGAAGAAAGAAAAACTGTTTACAACTGTTGCATAAACAATCAAATATCAACACTAACAAAAGTCACCACTAAACTATATCTATAAAACGGTTACGCCATACATGGAACACAACAATTAGTAAATGATATTATTTATAAAAAATCGATTTAGGAAATCGATTAACGAAATATTTAACCTGGTAACATCTACTCGGAACGCGAGGCTATGATTTAGGCATGGGCGTTTTTGGTTTTGAACGCAAACTGATATTTATCCGATTTCAGATTTCAAAAACGATTTCAAAATCCGTTTTCAGAAATCTGATTTCCGTAGCGCCAAACCTCGCCAATTCGCTTGCGTACTTAGATTTCGATGAAATCAGATAGATTGCGCGGTTTTCATTCATGCTTTAATCTAGGCTTAGAACTAGCAGAAAAAACATATTTAAGATTACGCGTAAAACTTTTCTGGCGCATCTAAAAATCAGCAGATAATTTACAACAATTTTACTGACAATTTTTTTTTTTTTTTTTACTTTATTTTTCCTTTTTTCCTAATTTAATTAATTAGGTATGTACCTAATTGTAACTTAAATATGTAAGTATACAATTCACTAAAAAAATATTATTGTGTAATATGTCATAACTCACTTGTCACCAGGGTCAAAAATTACATACACAAACATTAGGCACTTCTTTCTAATTCCAAGAAATGTTGAGCCATAAACAAAAATACATCAACGTATAACCTCTGAAATCTAGTCTTAAAATACTTAGCAGTAAAGATGATATAAGTAGATCGCATTATAATGAGACGCATTATAAGAGAACGCATTATAAGAAGCGAGATCTAAATCACAAAATTCGCGCTATCTTGTTTACTCCGCTAAGGTACAATTAGTTAGAAAGAGAGAAAGCGAATTTCTAACAAAATCCAAACGCAAACTGACAGTTTTCGTTTGCTTGTGATTCCGAAGCGAAATCCAAATCAAAAATTCGCGCTATCTTTTTTACTCCCCTAAGTTACAATTAGTTAGAAAGAGAGAGAGCGAATTTCTAGGAGCGAAATCCAAATCACAAAATTCGCGCTATCTTTTTTACTCCGCTAAGTTACGTTTAGTTAGAAAGAGAGAAAGCGAATTTCTAACAAAATCGATTCGAGTCGATACGTTTGCGTTTGATTTGGTTTGGTGGTTAGATTTCAGAAATCCAATCTTCAAGTTTGAGAAATCGATACGAACAGATTTTTGTATGAAATCGGATTTTGAATTCGTTTTGATATATCGGTCTCATGCCTACTATGATTTATCTGTCAAATCAATACGTCATTCAAATTGTTTTCAAATCTTTACAATTAGTTATTTACCAAAATCGATGTGAGGTAATAAATTGAATTTAAATAATCTTTGTATGTATTTTATATGACTTCATTAGTTAACTATCTAAAGTAACTTCATTTTATTTTGTCATTTTTTACAGATATCGTCTGATGACATCCTGTGTGTGGAATGTTTTGTATTATTACAAAACCAGACAGCATCTAACACAAATCTGTCACTTGTATCCCCTGCTCTTGGACACCTGAACATATGCTATGCATGTGGCTTGTCAATAGCAAGTCGTAGAACTCATAGAGTCAGTCAAGATTGTCCTCAAAGGAATGTTATACTAAGATGGACACCAGCACATCACGTAAGTGTTTATTCATATTTATTTATTTAAACTTAATGTATGAATGCGTATGTATGTGTGTTGAACTAATGAAATATTAATGAATAACAAGTATCTAAATATAATATTTTTGTTTTTAGGTGTTGCATTTGGAACGAGTTTGTCTTCCTTGTTGGGCGGCTGCATCAAGACAAGTCCAGAGGCAACCCGTTGCTGGCAGTAGCCAACACACTGTGGAGTCTGCACCGGAGACTGGTATCATGGATGGAAACATAATTACAGATACGATGCTTCCTGTATCACCACCACTGCCACCGCTGGTTCCACAACCAACATCACCTCAGGAACAACAATTAAGTCAATCATTTTCAAAGATTAACTCACAAAAGTATAAACGGGTATCGGCAAGTTCACGTCATTGCCTATTTCCTGGTTGTGCGAATATTGAACGTCTATTGGTACCAGGTACTTTAAAGGAAGTTCTTTTATTAAATTATAAAGTGTATATTCCCTTGTCTGCAAGAATTTGCCGATATCATTTAAATAGCAATCGTTGGGATGAACTAGAAGCACCATATTCCGATTTTACTGGATTTCAAGTAGATGATATTTTCAGTAAACTTGAAGAAGCTACTGAGAGACAGTTAGACTTTAATGACATAAACTCAATAGATTCTCATTTATGCCATTATTGGTTAGGACTTACTGCAGAGCAGTTCAATGAACTTTTAAATTGTAATCCTTTGTTATACAATCACTTTCCAAATCCTTCTGTTGCTCTCAGTATATTTTTAGTAAAACTCAGAACAGGTGACAGTAATCAAAGACTATCAACTCTTTTTAAAATGCCAAGATCCACATTGGAAAAAAAAAATAAACATTGTGAGAAATTGTTTAAATGAACAGTTTGTTCCTCGATATTTAGGAATAAATCGTTAAATCGTTAGGAATAAGTCGTTTTAATGATATAAGCGCTCCAGCACAATTTCTAGACAATATATTCCTTGAAGAATAAATGTCTATTATTTTAATTGGTTGTTTTTTTTCTTATTAAACTACTGTATAGCATTTACTATATTTTAAACTCCTTTATAATTAAGCCCTTTCTAAATAAACTACAGCTAATCATGGATGGCACAGCGATCTTACTAAGTAGCAGGGCAGTGATTTTACTTTGTCGCTTGCAGGAGATGCTGTCCTATATGGCATACATACACGTATATGTATACTAGGTACCTAGCATTTTGCCAACTATCTTGGGGTCGGCTTTTAGTCTAACCGATGCAGCTGAATACAGTATTGCTCAAAGAGTGACTGCCCATCTGACCTCCACACCTGATACACTGGGTTATAACATGTTACCTCCTGGTAAGAGGTTGTCACACTTGCGGGATTCTAGCTACTCGTAACAAGTATAAATAATGCACCCAGTATCAACAGTTTGAATGTACTAGCAGCCATCCAGGTGAAGTTTGTAATGGATGGTCACCCATGTGCAATCTGAACAAGTAGCTTAACTTAAGATATCTCCTTGTGGCTGTTGTAACGTAGCCACATGCTCCTCCAACCAATTTAGCCCTAAGTATATTTATTTCTACTGGTGCCAGCAAAACCTACTTCCGCTGACTGCAAGGTAAACAGTTTAATATATTATTTAGCAAGAAAAGATGATATCTAATGTTTTTATTTCATTTGGGAATCAATATTAATACTAAAGATATTTTATTGTTTTAATGTAAAATGTTTTTGAAAAAATATTGTTTAATAACCTCAATTTCTTCATCAGAAAAAAATTCAATAATTCTCGGAAACTAGGGTGAAAAGTTATAAATTGTTTTCAGGATCTGAAAAGGTAATTGTAGTTCTTCAAAATAAAGTTAAAACCACCATGGCACGCAAATTTTTTCTGGGGGCCCAAATCTCCTAACAAAACGGGCAATCTCCTTTACGTTACATTTTACCATTATTCCGTTTCCCTACCTTTTACTCGTCATTGGCTAACACAAACCGTGGAGTGCCAGAACAAAAAAAAAAAAAAAAAAAAAAAACTACAACTAGTATTGCTTGGCCATAGTTTTGTGAGATTGTAACTCGACTTTTGGTCTTGACTGTACATGTCTGCTGCCGCGCCCAATCCACTGACGAAAACGCATATCTAAATGCTCCCGAACATCACGTGCATAGTGTGCTGGAGCGCCATCGTGTTGGAAGATTAAATTGTTGCCCATCACGAGATTAGCGTAACCTAAAATTGATAGGCTTTCTGTGAGAGCATCGTCCAATTCGTTCGTTAAAAAATTTAAATAATTTTCACACGTCACAAGTTCACAACACAAAAATCGCAAAGCGCGCACGCGACCGCAAAGTTCGATCCTTAGAAGTGTACTGAACTAATAGGAATTATGAAAAATTGAACTTTATTTATTTAGGTACTTAATTTCACTTTCGGCGTTTTCAAATATTTCGCCAAAGATAGTAGACAAATGGAACAAAACATTGTCATCTCTCTTAAAATATTCACGCAGACGGCGCGCGCGACCGAGACACAATATTTTATCATGTTCAACATGATTTCTTTCGGCGCGTTCAAAAGTCACTCACACAGCAACAATGTATGTGTGGAAGAACGGACAAAAACAATGGAAACATTGTCATCTCTCTCACAAAATGCACGCGGCCGGCGCACGCGACTGAGAGATAATATTTTATCGTATTCAATTTCATATGTTTGAGCTAGGACATTCAATTAGGGTTCTGTGATTGCGGAACCGCTGTTTAATTCAGCGATAACAATCCTCGTATCTCTTGCACTCCTAGTACGTCTGCGTATTTTTTATTTATTTTGAAAATGATGAATTGAATGACATTGACTAGGGGAGCTTCAGTAAAAGGACGAAAAGCTGATCTAATTACCAGGCAAATAACAATGCCCAGACTTTAAACTGAATGCAGACTTATTAGTGTTTTAAGTTACATTAATTTTGTATTAGGTTTAATGTTTCTTTATTTATATTTAAGTAAATATTAATGTACTTATTATTGCCACATTTTGAAAGTTTCAACCTAACCTAAAATTATTATCCAGACTTGAATCGTATGACCGAAATTTTTACTTCTTTACTTCCTCAAGAACAAGAAATTCAAGAGAAAAAAAAATGATGTACCGCCCCCAGAAAGCTAAAGAGACATCAACATAATCTTTACTGAAATCTATTTATATATTCTGTTCTAAACTGAAATGCATAGGTATCTTTAGGGAAAGAGTGATTTCCATTATTATTGCAACAAATTGCCACACAACGCGGAATATTTTTTATAAACAACGTGAACTCTTTCTTTCTTCCCAATGAATTACCTTTAGTTACTCTTTATCTCATATTAGTTATATAGTAAGGTCAGCTGGTTAGGTCGGTCAGACAGTGTACTGACTACCGTGTAATATAAAGTAGGTATTTTATTTTGTTAATGTTAATTAAAAAATTATATCTAGTGGCAGTGAGTGAATGTATTATGCAATAATGCATAATAAGTAATTATTCATAACAGCTATGTATGTTTTAAAGATTTCGACTGAAGGACTTGTATCCATGGCCATGAAATAAATTAAAAAAAAAAAAAAAATAACTATCCTAGTCAGAGTTACAGGTGTAAAAGTGCCGAAAAAAAGCGTACCCGCTGTTGTAGTTATAAAATAAATGGGATGCAGTACTTCTTGGGATCCTTTTGTAAAAGCTTCGAAATTAAATCACATATAATTCATTCCCACGTTATATTTTTCCATTTTAAAACAAGACTCTATAAATAAACAGTTACATATATAAAACATATCTTATAATTTCCTTTTTTTTAGACGAACCATTCTTTTATCACAACATTTTTACTACTACTAAAACAACAACATATTTTTTCACTTGTCTCCCGAATCTGTCTTCCAAACTTAAATATATTTAATTTCTTTATAAATGTTAGCTGCCAGAGACAATAATGAAATTCAACCTCAACATCCCCTCTGAATTTTATTATTGTCTCAAAATAAAATTTTAAAATCATCCTAAGACATAACTTTCAAACAATTTCAATACACTCTCTTTAAACAACTTCAATACATAACCTATAATCCCCTCAATACAAAGAACTCATATAAAACTTCAATACAACTTCAACTCACTATCTATAGCTTCTCACTATCTATAGCTTCAACAAACTCCCTATCTATAACTTCGACAGTCTCCCTGTCTATAAACTTCAAACTCCCTATCTTTAACTTCAAACTCCCTATCTAACTTCTAACTCTCTATCAATAACTTCGACAACTCCGACAGTCTTCCTGCCTATAAACTCCCTATCGATAACTTCAATTCTATCACAAAACACCCTATCTATAACTTCAACAACTCCGACAGTCTTCCTGCCCATAAACTCCCTATCGATAACTTCAATTCTATCACAAAACACCCTATCTATAACTTCAACTATTACAAAACACACCCTATCTAAATATATAATAGCGTAAAAAGAGGAAGTTCGATGGTGAAGAAAACATCACGCCTGTGACTTTGTCTACGTTTAAAACGTTCTCTGGCAAGCAGGAACTTCGATTTGAGGAGTTAATGGAAAAGATCGGTAGCATTATTGTACAAAACTCAGAGTTGAAGCACAGTGTCGAGCTCATGTCGTGTAAGTACGATGAGTTCCTGGGACGTATTGCCACGTTAGAGGTGGAACGGGCAAATGATAAAAAAAAGATTCAACTATTAGAAGAAAAGTTGGAACAATTTGAGCGGAAATCTCGTTCGACGGGTATTGAAATCAGAAACATACCCAAGACCGATAAAGAGACAAAGGAAGATCTTTGCAGCCTAGTTGCCAATATGGGAACGTCACTAAAAGTGGATATCGAAAACTCTAAGGTGCGTATTACAGAACGTCACTCAAAACTCAAGCTCTACTTAAGTCTCGTTTGAAGCCTTTTGATTGGTTGAAACTAGTTTTAAGTAATGCTTAAGCAGAGACCAATGCTTGAGTTTCCTTCTGGAATACGGACCTAAGATAAAAGATATTTACCGACTTAAGTCAAAAGACAAGTCCCACCCAATCATTGTGGATTTTACCACGACTCTCACTAAAGAAAAAGTCATCAGTGGAGTTAAAAATTTTAATTTTAAGGCTAAGGAGGCGAAACTTAATACTTCTCACTTTAAACTAAATGGCCCTGTGATGCCGGTTTACGTTGGAGAATGCCTCACATACAAAGCACAAAAGCTTTTTTATCTTGCCAGGGGTTTCCAACGGAGCCATGGTTACCAGTTTTGCTGGACTGCAAATGGGATAGTGTACCTTCGAAAAAAGGTCAATGATCCGCAAATCAGAATAACTTCAGAATCTGACGTGGAAAAATTGATTTCTAACGAGTGACTAATCTTGGAAACTATCTTGTCATATTGTATTTCTGATATATTGTTTATGCATGCTTCAATTTTTTTATTAACTTTCTTTAATTATTGCCAATCTACACTAAACATGAATCTTTACACACACTTAAACATTTTTTATGAGCTGAAGAGTATCACTTCACTAGCTTACTATTTTTATTTAACCTTTACTTCTGGTTGCCATTTGTTACTTTGTCCCATTTCCTATAGAGAATCATTTTTGGTGACTTAAATAGCTTAACAAACGACATAGATAATTGCTCTGTCTCAAAAGTATCAGTTTGTGATCTTGAAGACTGTCATGAGGTGATATCTTTTTCGCCTGACAAACGTCTGACCATACTTACGCAAAACATCCGTAGCGTTAATTGTAACCTCCCTGGACTTATATTGTTACTGGATAGGTTAAAAATGAATTGTGACATAATTGTTCTCACGGAATGTTGGTTATTAAAAACTAATGTTATTCCTAATCTATCAGGATTCCAATCGTACTCTACTTTAAAAAATTTAAAGCAAAATGATGGAGTAATTGTTTATTACAAAGAACATATTGATTTAGTGTTTGAGGAACCATTCTTTCAAGAAGGAAACTGCCTTATAACTCGATTTGGCAAGCAGTTGACGATCGTTTCTATATACCGCTCTCCCTCATACAAAAACGTTGATCCCTTTCTTGACTCATTACATGAGACTCTTTTAAAAGTAGAAGGATGCAAAAACTTGATGTTACTGGGTGACATTAATATTCCCATCAACAATTCTAAAATTGACTTAACTGGAGAGAAGTATTTGACTCTTACTGCGTCTCACGGGTTACTACCTGCCCACACAGAAATTACTCGCAGTGCGAGTGGAACATGTCTGGACCATATATTACTAAGAAGTACCTACTGCTCACATACTTTGATTCCTACTACTACTTTAACG
Source organism: Sesamia nonagrioides (assembly GCA_017933935.1). Taxonomy (NCBI): domain Eukaryota; kingdom Metazoa; phylum Arthropoda; class Insecta; order Lepidoptera; family Noctuidae; genus Sesamia; species Sesamia nonagrioides. Next base: position 36,680 of record JADWQK010000535.1, on the reverse strand, counting down.
GATCATTACCCTGTGATAGTATGTTTAGATCTTAATTTATCTCAAGCCCTTATAAACAGTACATATACTGTAACCAATGAGGAAGCCTTAACACAGGACATCCTAAAAATCGATCTAACTCCGATATTCCAGTCTAATGATCCTGAATTCTCTATCAACTACCTAACCAGCTCAATACAGGCCGCAACAAATAATAACACCGTTGTTGTCAAAATATCAAGGCGTAAAAGGATCATCAAACCTTGGGTAACTCCAGGGTTATTGAGGTGTATGAGAAATAGAGACAGACTACACTATGAATTGAAGTCCTCACCAGATAATGAAACTCTAAAGGTTACCTATATGCGATATCGGAATTTTTGCACTAACATTTTAAAGAAAGTCAAACATGAGTATGAGAAATCGGAGGTTGAAAAAACAAAAAACGATCCAAAAAAGCTTTGGAAAGTTCTTAAAGAGATCTCTAGCTTAAATAAAGTCCCTAGTCACCCGACCCATCTTCTGAAGGTTGGCTCCTCACCTGAAAAGTCCCTGGACTATATAAATCAGTATTTTGTAAATATAGGCCGGACCTTAGCTGAAGAATGCTTGAACCTTCACAATACAGTTGATGCTGCATCCCCGCTGCTGACGGATTCCCTCAATACTAGTACTCAACTAAACTCGTTTGTGTTAGAGGAAGCGGATGAAGATGAGGTCTTTCGTCTGGTGATGAGTCTAAAGACAGAATGTTCGGTGGGCCGCGATAATGTGTCAAATAAACTTTTGAAGAGACACGTTCACTTCTTTGTCCCGCCGCTTACTTACATTTTTAATCAATGCCTTCAGACGGGTCAGTTCCCTTCCCAATTGAAAAGTTCTGAAGTCCGCCCGATTTTTAAAGGTGGTGATAAAAAGGACATCTCTAATTATCGCCCAATCTCTATTTTACCCGCTATCTCAAAACTCCTGGAAAAGATAATTAATAATAGACTCACAAAATACCTGGAAAAAAATAAATTGCTTGCAAACAATCAGTTTGGCTTTAGAACAAATAGATCTACCGATGATGCTGTTTATTATTTAACTAAATATGTTAGTACTAACTTGGACCGAGGGCAAAAATGTTTAGCCATCTTTCTAGACCTAAAAAAAGCTTTCGATACTATTTCTATTCCTATCTTAATTACCAAGCTAGAAAAGCTTGGAGTGAGAGGAATTCAACTCCGGCTTTTCGAAAGCTATCTAACTGGGCGGACGCAGTGTGTTCGAATAGGGCGTCATGTTAGCGCTGATCTTCCAGTGTCTTTTGGCATTCCCCAGGGCAGTATTTTGGGGCCTACTCTCTTTCTTATTTACATAAACGATCTTACTAGCATCATCGTACCCAATGGCGACATCATATCTTACGCTGATGACACAGCTCTTCTTTTCTCTGCCAATACTTGGGATGAGGCCTTTAATGCTGCCCAGAATGGGTTTAATGTAGTAAACCAATGGCTCAGGCTTCATCTTTTGACCTTGAATACTGTTAAAACGAAATACCTAACTTTCAGTATACGACAATCAACACAAGCAGGGTGTAACTATAATATAGTCCCTCACCAATGTTCCCTAGACACACACTGTACCTGTAATCCAATCGAACGCGTTGTTACAATAAAATATTTAGGGATCCTCTTCGACCGTCATCTTAGTTTCAAAGACCACATAAAATTACTCAGCGCTCGAGTCAGAAAACTTATTTATGTGTTTAAGAGGCTGCGTCATGTGGTTGATCCTATGGTATTGAAACAAATCTATTTTGCCTTGTGTCAGTCAGTTTTAACGTATTGCATTTCGTCATGGGGAGGAGCTCCCAAAACAATCATTAAACCTACTGAGATTGCTCAACGCGCAATACTAAAGATTTGCACTTACAAGCCTCGACTATTTTCTACGACGTTGCTTTATAAATATTGTGAAGTGCTTACGGTTAGACAGCTCTATATACTGACAGTAATTCTAAAGCAACATCGAAACATGGCATATGACCCCAACTACAAACATACATTACATACATTACATTAAATAAATAAATAGGCGTAGGAAACAAATAGTTTGCACTCGTGAGCATAAACCTGCAACTTCCTTTATCAGAAGATTCTTTGTATTTTTGGGTCCCTATGTCTATAATAAAATCAACTACATTCTAGACGTTTACCCTCTCACTAGGGATCGTTGTAAAGACAGAGTGAAGAAGTACTTGCTGACTTTAACATATGATGACACTGAAAAATTGTTAATTGTACCAGAGTAAATAGGCTCCTTTGGGCAATTTTTCAGATATTTTTTTTTTTTTTTTTTTATTGCTCTTCATTTTCATATTACTTAAACACACATAACTGAGTACACTCAACTTTTCACACCAAACATGCACACACACTCACTCTAACACTCACCACCGTGTACACATTCATGCACCCTTCTCCATACATAAACACCAACACCAACTCACTTACCTTTCCTTGTATTTGTTTTAACTAAGTTTGAGCTTCATTCACTGTATTTTGTTTTTTTGTAAAATTGTTCTAACAAACTTAGTTTTTAGCTTAGTTTACTTTATTTTGTTGTATTTTGCTTTTCCTTTTATCGACATAAAGCTGTTCGCGATAGCTTAATTTCATATATTAACTTGCTGAGAGGTTTGGCGCTGCACGCCGAGATACAGGTTTTACCTAGTTCGGTTGCAGATGCTCCTATTATGTACCGTATGTTTTACCTTTAGAGTTACTATGTTTTATGTCGTTTTGTAGTTTATATTTTTATTCGTGAATAAATTTATTATTATTATTATTATTATCTAAACTTCAGCTCTATTAGAAAACCTACCCTATCTAAAACTTCCACTCTATTATAAAGCCACACCATCAAAAGCTTCAACTCTATTATAAAGACATACTCTACCTAAAACTTCAAAAACTATTAGAAAACACACCATCTAACTAACCCCAACCCTACTACTAAAACATCATATCTAAAATAAACTCCCTGTCTAAAAAGCAGCCTTTACATAACCTTCAATTTCATAAATATCACTAACCTTTACACTTTTATTACACCGTTACCAAATACAGGCACATCATTGGCACTGTTACTAAATGTCACAACCCTTAAATACACAACTTTCAATTTTGCAGGATCCCAACTCATCTCTATTATTTGTAAAACCTACCAACAAACCCCTAATACATCTGGTCTAATTTTATTTATCAAATATAATAAAGACCCTATTAATTGCCTGTAACTAAGCACATCACATCAATTGTCTATTAATATTCATCACATCAATTTCCTATCACACATCCTCATTTTTTTATGCACATCAACACTAATATTCTTCCCCTCTTGATGTGCATCAATTCAAATATTCGGAAATGCTTTTTCTTTTAAGTTGCCGTATCCAAAATTCTTCATTCGTTGTTCAGTGTAAAACTTCTCATAAATTTTTCAAATAATTTTCTCTATAACCTCTATATCAATTTCAATAATTATTTAAATATTCTAATTTCAAATTTTTTTTTCAGTCCTTCAGATATCTTATTTCTTTTCCTTTTCCACTATTTCCAATATTTATTATAGAATTCCATCATCAACATAATATTGCCAAATAAATTTCTTTTTCCTTTAATATACATATTTTATTTTCACCAAAATTGTATTCCAACGGTACCTCCATAAAATGTCTTCATTTAGTTCTTCACATAATTTTCAATGAAGACCTCATTTTCTTCACCATTATTTTTGTTGTTCTAGAAAAATCGCCCCTCTTTTGTTTCTTCATCAAAAAAAATTTTCATTTCCTCTTTATAAACTTCCCCTCTCAAACTCATAATCATTATTTTCTTCAGTTTCTTCAAATAGTTTACTTACATTTTCAATTGCTCTCTTACTGCTGCACCCATTCTGGGCCCATAACCTGTTGTAGTTATAAAATAAATGGGATGCAGTACCTCTTGGGATCCTTTTGTAAAAGCTTCGAAATTAAATCACATATAATTCATTCCCACGTTATATTTTTCCATTTTAAAACAAGACTCTATAAATAAACAGTTACATATATAAAACATATCTTATAATTTCCTTTTTTTTAGACGAACCATTCTTTTATCACAACATTTTTACTACTACTAAAACAACAACATATTTTTTCACTTGTCTCCCGAATCTGTCTTCCAAACTTAAATATATTTAATTTCTTTATAAATGTTAGCTGCCAGAGACAATAATGAAATTCAACCTCAACACCCGCATGCACAGACTACTAAGAAGATACTACGTATCAGACGGGAAACTCCCATAGTCAGTTTTTCGACTGAACTGAATGATAATCTGTCCGTGTTTCATTTTGACAGTATTTTTTTTTAAATTTTTGTGCTGATCTATGCGCGGGAAATTTTAAAATTGATGCGGCTGCCATACCGCGGAATTCAAATTTCTACCCTTTTTTTTGCTTTGCTTATGAAACTTGTAGGAGGTGAATGTATTGATAAAGATTTCCCCTAAACACTTGCGAAATCTTCTTTAGTAGTACATTTTACAGTTCTAGGAGAAAAACTACACTTTTATCAATACATTCACCTACTACAAGTTTTGAAACTGCTTATTTTCTATATTAAATTAATAAATAAAAGAAATTGTTTATTTATTAAGTTTTTTATTTTTTATTCTTTTCATACATTTTTCTAGTGCCTTCTTTTGCATACAGGATGTGGCGTTTAGTCGGGCGATATCCACGCCTCTTAATATTTTATTAATAATGCTGCACCAATTAATCACACATAACTTAGACGTTATATATACAAAATATTGATGAACTTCTCTTTTATGAGAAAGGCATTTTATGAAGTCAAATGAGTATTTGGATGTTTCTTCATAAATTTTTTCACAAATATTATTTGTGTTTGGGTTTACATCTAAATACTCATTTGTTTCTTTTACAATGTATGAAAAAAGCCACACCGCATCTTCTGCGGGATAGGTCAACTTTTGTTGGTTTTTAAAATTTTTAAACTCCCTATGGGAAATCCATTTGTGGACGCTGATTGATTTTTTTGTGTTAAATTTTTCTTGCAGTCCACACATTTAAATTTTTTTAGGCACTGTCGAACAACCCATCCTGCAGTGTACGCGCGTGAGTGCACATTGAGCCTTTCTCTACGAGCTTCATCAATTACATTTTGTTCGGGAGACCCTAATTCATCTATATGCAAGGAAGAAAGAGCTAACGAAGTAGGCATAGCTATATCTTCCTCACTTTGTTGGAATAAATTTTTTAATTTTATTAATTGGGTTCCCATTGCGTCTTCACAATTATATGTGTCAGAGTGAAAATGTATAAATCGTGTGATTAATAGTGAGCGAAATATGTTTTTAAATGTTTGACAGTTTGGGTCATTATTTCTAAAACTATACGCCCGCACTTGACCAAAGAAATTTTCTATAGGGTCTGAATTGAAGTATCGCGGACGTATAGTTTTAAAACCCTTTTCTTCAAAAAATTGCCACAACCGTAACAAACTTTTAATAGTGGTTATAAAATTTTTTTGTGATGGCACAAAACTTTCTTTTTGGTGACAGTCAACAAATTTTGTATTTTCTAGCCTATTTATTGCTGCTTTCCAAAATTCCTGATGTTTTGAATTTCTTGTCACGGCTTGCCGGAGTGGTTTTCCTTTATTTTTGCAGGACAATGCTGAACCATTGCAGGAATCGAATAATTCGTCGAAAAAAGAGACTGTATCTGCCGTGTTTGCAAGTGTTGGACTAACAACTCTTCCATCGACATAGTGAGCTGAAAAAGAAAACAAGTTATATTTAGCTCTAATGGTTCATTAATATCATCTTTTAACTAATTCTATTTTGGTTTTATTAATATTGTAACTATATTATATTTATATAGTGAATATCTGTTAACATAATAAAAAGGTTGTCTGTAAAAGGTCGCTCTTAGCGATAAGACCGCCCATTGTGTGAACACCCTTTGTAAAATGTTTTTATTTATGTTCTGTAATCTATGTGGTGTACATAATAAAGAGTATTCTATTCTACCATTAGTATGACGAATGAAGCCGACAAAGCACACATACATTAATCATTGCGGGAATCGAACCCACGAGATTGCTGGTTAGCGCAGAGCATAATTATATTGTTGATAATTTTCTTAGTATGTTGTAAAAGAACAAAAAACTTACTGAAATTAGCCGTATACGTTAATGCACTTGCGACTGTATTGCTCAACACGCGAGTGCAGTTTTTTACCTAAAAAAATAATATAATTTTAATAAACATAATTATTTAAAAAACATACAATGTTATAATATTTTTTTATTTAATGACAACAATGGTCCAATGGTTAGTAACTTAGATAAGTTACTAACCATTGGACCATTGTTGACTAAGGGTTAATAACACTTAAAAACTAATCCTGACTGCCGCACAAGCAATGCTAACCATTAGGCACTGGTTAGCACCGGCGCATTGTACTTGTCGGCCATGGTTTGTAGGATGCTGTTAGCGCTGGTCCTAGGTCTACCTAGGCATGAAAGTCATCAACCCGCGCCAAAGCGAATATGTGGTATCTAGACGCACTGCAGTACCTACTACTACTACTACTACTAGGTACTAGAACTTAAATTGGGTTACCCTATATTTTAATGTTTTCCCATTTAAACAAATTATGGGCTCATAATTAATGCAACCGTCTCCCGGGGACCTCAAAGATCAAATACCCATTAACTAATATTATTAACACTGGTGCCATTTATCTTGCACCCGACTGGTTTGGTACTAAGCTCAACGATCAACTCATTCACGTACAGGTTGACGAGCCTAGGTGACGTTAAGCACACTTGCCTAACTCCACTCCATTCTGACTTCCATAACTCCGTTCAGATTCCATTCCCTGCGAGATCACGTGTGAACTCGCAGAACATGTGTCAACTCCCCTGATTGCTAAACAAAGTATAAATGACGACTTATCTCTAACTTTTAAATAAGTCACGTAGTACACACTGACAAAATGTATGGTGTAATTAATTAAAGCTGGGTACGCCAATGGCGTCATGCAATGTGATATAGTTATCCGGATGTCTATGAAGCAGACCGTCCAATACCTTAGCAATAACAGAGCAAGAGCCCACGACGGCCAGACCTTCGTTATTTTATAAAAGCTGAAAGTTTCTCTGTGTATGTCTCCAACACAGGTAAGAACGACCCGCGATTAGTTACTTGGGCAGGTAAAATGTAGTAAAGGTGTATAAAATACAGTCAAAACCGTTTATGGCGACATCGTTTACAACAACATACCGGTTAAATTGACCAAAATCAAAGGTCCTGATTGATTGCTATATGACCGCCTTATCATAAACATTGGTTTTTACGACATTGTTTACTACGATATACCGCATTAAGCGACCACATTTGATTAATTTTCCGGAGAATTATATCTGTAAGTAGAACGATCGGCTCAGCTGTATTTTAAGCAATTAGAATAACAACGGTAACAGTTTCTGCATCTGGCCCATTATAATGGTCAACGGCTATTATCGTAAAAGTAAACAAAGTATAGGGTCTTTTGCAATTCTTAGAAACAAAGCACATGTATGTCGTAGCCTCAAGGCCCGCTTCATCATATCTCTGTCAATTTGTTACTTAGACGCACCAAAATATATTACAAGTTAACTGTAAAATTGTAACATGTAGTAAAAAAAAAAGAAACAAACCAATATCGAAGAAAAAATCGCGTATTATATCAAAGCTAGAGAAAAGAATTCCAAACAAAGACCTGGCAAAAGAATATGGTGTATCACACTCGACAATTTTAACCATTTGGAAAGAAAGGGAGAACATTCAAAGGATTTGAATTTTAGAAAGGGAGAAAGTTCAAAGGATTTGAATTTTCTCCCTTTCTTTCCAAATGGTTTCCAAATGACAAGAATTTTTTGAAAATGAAACGAGCCCGAGTAGAAAATACCCGTCATTGGCTATTACAACTATCAGTTTCGTACTAAATATGAGTGTTCCATGTCGTTATAACAGATTTTGACTGTAGTACCTTAAATTCCCTAAAGTATATTTACTACTTACCACCGCCCATGTTTAGGTTTTATCTTCTTACCTCCTTAGCCGTGAAACGAATTGGTTCATAAACACGACTAATCTCCTCAACGATTCCCCCTTTAGCCGGCCCTAACTGAGATGACACCCCAAAACGTTCCCTGAACATGTATTTCTTCAGGCGAACTACATTCCCCCACGCTCAAGGGGCGACTTGGCCCAGTTCCCAGCCTATTGGTTGCCTTCCAGAATTGAGGAAAATTTTTAGTAGTTCTGTTTGATGCTATTATGTCCATTTTAATCTAGTCTTGGTGGCACCGACACCACTTAAGTCTACTTCTAAAAATCTTCTGGCTAGTCTCCATTTCCTCCCAGACTTGGGCTTATTGTGAAGCAACCAAACCTGAAAACTAGACCGAGCCTCCGCATGCTAAACACCAGTCATATTAAAAAAAACTAATGTAGAGAAAAATCTTATATCTATAACACAGACTTTCATAAGATTTTCTTTAAACTTCACTAAACACTCTAGTACATAGTTTATACCCCCCTTTCTTACATCTATGTTACAACTAAATCCTTGAGTCGTGAGTTGAGGTTGAGGAAATGACTAAATACAGGGGTAGGGTGAATATTTTATCCTATGATTTTGAATAACCATAAAAGTGCGGATAATACTTCTGTGAATCTTAAAGTTTAAACTTACTTTCATTTTTTTAATTTTATCAGGAATGACATGTTCGTCATTCAGTTTATGCAGCATCCTCATCTCTGTATGCTTGCAATCTGTTTCGTAAACATCAACGATATCGCTCCATTTGGATATTTTCCCCTTGTAGGCAATATTTTTATTTAAAAAATTATTCCTCAAGCCCTTAATAAGATGTGGTGGGTCATATAGAATGCTTAGAACATGACCTTCTATCATAATAGTATCGTCTGAAATAAGACACAAATACATATTAGACAATACAAAATTGGCCCAAAGCTATAACATGTAGAGCGAAGGTGAAAAAACCTCAATTACTGTTTATCTTTACATGCCTAAACAAATGATCAGAGAACAGTTTTGATAAGGTGAAGTACAGACGACAGCACATCAAGCTACTACAATCTGTCATATTTATTTATTAGATTTTCAACTTTATCACTAAAGCATTAAGGCTCAATGTTAATTGGGAAAATCTGACAGTTTGGCGTAGCTTGACCTGCTGTCATCCGTACAAGAAGATAAATAGCATCCAAAGAAAGGACAATACATTTCAATTTGCTAATTAAAAACATACAAGAACAAAAGTAAAAAAAAGAAATAATCAACTTTACAGATAGAGCTGCCAGGCTTACCAATATTTTTGTTTTCGAGAATTTGTTGCCTCCTTGTATCTTCTTTTAATTTATTGAAAGCAGATTGAAATGATGTTCCTTGGTCACTTATCAGCGCCACGGGAACCAAGCCTGTTTTCGAAACTTCTGTTACAACTTCCTTTATTAAATTTTTCAAAATAACAGCTGAAGTAGCACCCTCGCAGAAGTAAAAAATAATTGGTTGCTGCCATTTATATAGTGCCCCACACACCATAAATACAAGAGCATGGTCAGCATAATTGTGGGACTTCGTTTCTAATTCTACAAAGCCACATATTTTATCTCGGTGCTTTTCATATGTGAGACTAGGTTCAAGAGCCATTTCATCAAATATTATTGAGCAGTATTTTTTTGCTTCTTTCCATTTTTCAACCTGAAATTTCAAATTACAACATTATTAACAAATAAATTACTAAGTGTTCAAAAACTATACTGAAATTTTGAAAATAGGGTTTACCTCAGTTTTAATTGCCTTGAATATCTGGAGTTAATCCCAGACTCCACCTTCAAATTACTTACTAATTTATTGATTGTTCTGCTTGATGGCAGGATAAATATCCTCCTAAGAAATCTATAGCTCCTAGGGCTTTGCTTCAAGATGGCTAATGCAATCATTTTTTCTTCATCTGTAAACCTTCTGCCTTTAGTTTTTTTTGTGAAAAGATGTACTTGCATCCACAAGATTTTTTTAGCAATTGGATTCATTTTGTTCATTAGTTTTTCAAAGTTTTTATTTTTTGAAAACTTAAGGGTTCTCTTGACCCTATTTGCATATGTAAGTTGTTTCTTAGATTTGTGATATACCTCCAAAAGTTTTTTATACTGAATATTTGACTCGGCTTTCAACTTATCAGCATAAAATTTCCTTTTTGTTTCTGTCAAAGTTTTACACAGATTCCTTGATTGTGCTGAAAAAATATTAGGGTTATTGATACCACTTTAACAAATAATAGCTCTGTAACAAATTCAATCAGTGAATTTCATAAGTATTTTACCTTTTTTCAGTTGATGTATAGAATGCAATGTGTCAGGTTTTGCAACTACAAAAGTGTCTGGCGTATTGTAACCTGGAAATGTAAACAATATACACATTATAAGCAGCAGTTTATGGATAATTAAGTAGAAATGGAAATGAAGGTGCAATAATATTATACTAGAAAGAGAGTATTTTCAAAATTGTTCTCCAAAGCCGTCGATGATATGTTTAAGACGCTGTGTAGTGTATGCGTTTTATCATTAACCACAGACAACACTGTCACTGTCAGACAGATAGCACTGTCTCGACCGCACCACGTCGTTCATTCTTACGAGAGCCACGAGCGAGTGTAGACGTGTCGGTAGTCTGTCCGTTAAGTGCGTGTGCGAGCCTGTGATATTCAACGAAGCAAAGGTTTTAAAAATAAAAAAATAAAATAAAAAAAAGGGAAAAGGATACAAAACAGTGAGTAGTTTCACATTCCTTAAGTATTGGTACAAAATTTCTTTATGTATACATATTTTATTAAATCATGGAGTAATTTATTATGGAACGCATAATGTAAATACATTAAAATGAACAGTCAGTTATTCTGTGAGGTTTTATATTCCGCGGAAGGCAAACATTTGATAGTACGTATACTTCTGGCAGCCTCGAAACCCGGGTAGATAAATAGGTATTGGAGGTACCTAATACTTACTGGCTAACTATATACAATAAGATTAATTCTGTACTTATTTGATAGTATTTTAACCAAATTGTGAAAGTTTGGTAAATCGAATTGTGGGTACTTAACCTGTATGATACATACTGGTGTATAACGTGGAGCGCAATGTTTTTGTTCTTTAATAATTTTGGGAGTAGGTAGTTATCCGTGTTATCTGCAACGGGCCAGTGTTATTTGCAGAAGTAGGTACGTGTTTTTACGCGTGTAAACCCGAGGTGCCTTGTACCTATGTATTTGTTATGATATGGAAGCATTCGTGGTACAAACTTGCGAAGGTGCCCAGCGAAGGTTATATCGACGTCCAAGATGTCGTTGCTGCTGTTTTGCGTAGTCCTTTGACCCTCCATTGGAAGTATATCCACCGTTCTTGCAATTTATAAGCAGCTAGGTTTGAAGTTAAACTTTTGAACAATAGTTAAATTGAGATCAAATGTTGTACATATGTAGAACTATGCCCAACTACAAACTTAGCATATACCCCTCGTAAAATATACAGCTATCAAATAAATACTTATTTTAATTTTAATTTACGCGTGATGTTTGAACTAAGCCAACCAGGTATACAATCCACTCACTTGCGTAGTTTGCACAGTTTCACAGAATTTGAATTAATTGACGACACGGTTGGTGTAGTCAATTAATTAATATATTAAGTGGCTGCGTGTCGCGGGTTCGGTTCCCGCGTGGATCGGTTGGTTGTGTGGTCTCCGGGAGGTGGTTCTGGCTCTGGCTGTTTGTGAGTGTGAGTTTGGGTGTAAGTAGATAAATTACAATATTTATTAATAAACAATACCGAAATGAGTATTGATGTTAGTTCAAAAATATGGGAAGTTGTAGGAAAAACTGACACCATAGCAAAGGGCTTTGCTTGTCCTAATATAGTCAGCCAGACAAGCAGACGCCAACCTTCCAGGGTATACGCGAGAAGGCTTAAAAAAAAAAAAAAAAAAAAAACAGTATGTGTAGTTAGCTCCTATTTAGTTCCAGCACAAGAACGTAGTCTCAGATGACTTCAGTATTCAACAGTATTATACCGTTTATCTAAGACAAACAAATATAGTATTTTCATTAAAATACTTCCGTGGACCATCGTCGATCTTCACAGTGACCTGTCGTTTTCCACCCTTTATTCCAGCACAATGTCGTATGATTGAAATGACGATGGTTTCATTACTGCAAAAGAGACTAAAGGGCGGCAGCAACCAGGTTAATTCATGTATTGGCTGGGCGAGTTTGGCATTAACATGTAAATTTAATTAAACTGGAAGTTAATTAATATTAGTTCATGAACAGATTCGATCATAACAAACGAGTGTATTGGTATAAGAATAATTTGCTGATAAAGACTATTTGTGTTCTTTCTGGAACACGCTGATAATGTTGTGTTATCTTATGGCAGAGTTCTATGTGAGACTTCCTTTACTATTAAAAGGCTTCTTTCCTGTTCACCCACAATACCTACCCACAGTATAGCACAGTTATAATGGTAAAATATTGTGTTGTTTTGAGGATTGACTTTATTATCAGTGGTACGTGTCTGGTATTCTAATTTTAGTGTATTGTCCATATTTACGTGTGTACTAGTAGAGGGAGACTATTTCTTTCTTCATAACTGGATTTAAACAGGATGGAAATAGGCATGATGACAAATTTTGAAAAACTGTTCTATAATATTCGGGAATATATATTAATCACAAAAAACATAATATTTCTGCTGAAAATTAAGGTTTAGTATTTAAAAATTACATTTTAATTCATAAATTTAAAATTTGCACCAAAACGCTTCAAAGTGTCATGGCGTCACTTGCTACGTCACTTTAGAGTACAAGGATCATACGACATTGCTTTGTAACATTACGACAGTTGTAAATGTTGATACACTCTTGATCATTTCTAAATTTTACATTAAAAACATGAATTCGAAAGCATATAGGTGGTGTTCCGTCCCTCTTTCTTCCATAACTTTGACAATACGAAATAAGTGGCTTAAACTTGCAAGACGTGATTTGAAAGGAATATTACCTACTACTCAACTTTATTTTTGTGAAGATCACTTTGACGTAAGTATTTACTTTTTAGTTTGTAGATTTAATGTTGATATTAGATAAATGTGACCATTATTAGATAAAGTAAACATGATAAACAAACTTTTTGGAGGTTAGGAATCTCATAGTCACATGCTTATTGAGCTATTATATAGGTATTTTATTTCATTTTCAGTTACCAAATGATATGGAAAATTACATGGAATATCATGTGATGGGGTCAGTGTCGCAGATTCGCATGAAACGAGGGTGCATTCCCTTAAAATTTGAATGTCAACCCGATAGAAGAAAACGTACTTCCGACTCAAACGAAAGACAATACATCGCGAAAAAGCAAAGAAGAGAATTAATTGAAGAATTTGAGCAAGAAATACAAAAAGGAATAACTACAAGTACCACTACAGAACGGTTAGAACTCGAAGAGCCTTCACCCGGATCATCAGCCATGCAGGAAACTATTACACAAGATGCACCTAAGATGGCAAATAAATCCATTCAAGTGTACATGACAACTAAGTTCAGAAGTAAAGCTGTTCAAACGGAAATAAATTCAGTAGATAAGATGACATCACCGTTGAGGCCCTATTGCCGGTCTGCTTTTACTTCACCATTTAAAATCATAAGTGACAAAACTGCCATACCACTAACATCCTTACAGAAATGCACCAAGAAAGTAATAGGTTTTCAGGCAGATTCTGATAGTGATACTTCATACACACAGTCTGTGGTGCAAAGTGAATCACCCTCAGTGTCATCAGTGTCATCTAAAATGAATTTGTCTTCAGATTGCAGCGAATTAATTGAAGAAGATAAGAAACAAGAGGCATCAAGAATTTTAGGATATACATTGCAGAAAATAATGAATAACCCTCGGTCTTACATTGGAGTTCCTAAAAGTTGTTACTACTTAATAGATTTAATTGAAAAGAAGTTAAATATTCCCACACACCATATAGTTATGTGCTTAAAAAAAAATTAAATTAAATAATACTTTTAGAGAGCTTGCTGATGATTTTTCCATTTCTCCGACATATGCCAGCAAGATTTTTCTGAAAAATATACCACTGATAGCTAGTTTGATGCGACCATTTCTTGTTGCATTAGACAAAGATTCCATAAGAAGAAATTTGCCTATGGCCTTTAGGCATAATTATTATTATGTAAGTTGCATTATAGACTGCTTAGAAATTGAGATACAGAAGCCTTCAAAAGCATTGCACCAGTCTCTCTCATGGTCAGAATACAAAAAAAGTAACACCATCAAGTATCTTGTGTCTTGTACTCCTAATGGATTAGTAAATTATATTTCTCCAGGATATGGAGGAAGGATTACTGACACATGTTTGGTTGAATCTTGTGATTTTATAAAGTGTTTGCAACCAGGTATGTGTGTGATGGCTGACAGGGGGTTCAAACATGTAGAACAACATTTGCGAAAACAGGGAGTACACTTAGTACGACCTCCAAGTGTTGCAACTGGTACGAAGCTATCAAAACATGAGGCAAGGGCAACAAAACAAGTCGCAAGCTTAAGAATTCACGTGGAGAGAGTGATTAGACGCTTGCGTGAATTTGGTATTTTAAATAGTAGATGTCTAAATCTTAATCTTGTCAAAGTTCTATGATGTTATTACCATTGCCTGCGGATTAATTAATTTGCAAGATTCTTTGATTAAATAAATATTTTGTAAATACATACATACTTACCTATAATGTTTCAACTAATTTGTGTGGCATACATACAATGTTAAATCTGTTATTACTTTTATTAATATAACTGCAGCTATAGAACTAACAATAACTTACCTGTAAACTGCTCGCTAGCTCTGTGTTACTATTTCAGGAAAAATAGATTTATAAGTAAATATATGTGAATATTTGTGTATTGTAGGTAAGGTTTATTATTAATATTTTTTTTAATCGCTTGAATTACTTATCAAACTTGCTAATTACATGTTTAAATGCTGTGCACATCTATAGTTGACATTGGAGTAGTTTATATTTAAGACTATTTATGTTTATATGAATTAAACCTTGGAGTGCCATAATAAATAAATAAATATGTATATAATATGTAATGAACAGCTGAGGTAAAAATAAAGCAAACATTTAACTTTACATAATAAACTGGCTTTTTATTTATTTGTACTTTTATACAATACTGGATATACATTATCCTTCCACAAGGGTACTATAACCTTAAGAAAATCTGAAACATATTTTTCATCATACATAATTTCCATTATATGTACTTTCTTATTGGCACTGTAGTTGCAGTCAGCTACACAGAAGTAGCCTTTTTTATGCCCTGTCAGTAACATTTGAAGTTGCATTTGCACATAAAACTTCTGGGTTGGTGTCCCATTATTAACATAATTTTTCACTGTTTTTTCACTCATAGGACACTTAATTTCAATAATACTATTTTCACAGATCCCATCAGGTGAACCTGCTAGCATGGGATAGTTTTTGGACAACATTAAACCACATATTTTAATTTTTTTTCCTAAGTTGGCACTCACAGTTTTCCTCACATCTTCCTCCAATATTCTACCACGTTTCATGGCTGTTGTGTCAGGAATTTTTCCACCCATTATTACTGCCATCAGAGTGCCATCACTGGTTGTACACCTACTGAATTCATAGGCTCTTGAAGCGGTCACTCTGCCATACCTTAATTCGTACCAAAGCCTGCTTTTATGTTGCTCCCTTGTTTCTTCTTCTACATTCTTGATGTCAGCATCAGAAAATATCACTTTTTTCAAAAATTCATCACTAGATTTTTCTTTATATTTCAGCACTAAATTGTCCATCGATAGACTTTGTAGTCTATCCAAAACATATTCGTTTTGGTGTTTTAATAATTCAACCTTGGCAAGCTTTCTTTTCCTCCCTTGCTCTGAAAACTTCTCATATAGTTCAGTATCTGACGGTAAGCTAGGGCGTCCCTTTGATAATTCCTTAGCAGGTATATATTTAAGTGTACTCCCAACTCTGGAAAGCTTGGACTTCATCCAATAGCATTCTATGGATGTGCAAGACGGTTCCTCACTCCTACGATGAACCCACATTAGGAATGCCATGGCATGTTTGCAGCCTCCTTGTGAAGCCACACAATCATGACATTCTACTGACTTCACTGCTTCTTCCTGTTCGTCGACTACCAAAGACACTCCATACAACTTTGCATGTACTTTATGTTCTGGGCAGATTTTACCTTTTATTGTGCACAAATTTCCTTCGCGTTTGAGCTGGACATAGCTTATAGCATCATCACCATAAGATGCCCTAGCGGACCTGAAATAAACAAAACAATGGTAAATATTTACTTGCAGAAGAAAATTTAACATAAACATAACCTCAAGTTGTAACATTGGATATTATTAAAATAGGTACAATCGCTATGCTATGTACTTATTTTTATGATTTAAATAACTGTTTATTATAAGGTACTTACATGGAAGTTTTAACATTTCTAAATTCTGCTGAACAAAAGTCTTTGTTTGATCCTAGAAACTTTCCTAGCGTTAACAAGTCGATTCTTGGTAAATTTGCACTGGAAGCTTTTATAAATCCTTGTTCCATGACTCAGTGTATCAGAATCGATTTACACAAAAGAAATTTAAGTTAAAAACAAAATAAAAACGGCGTATATAATGATAAAAACGAGTAAGTGTATAAATAAGTACTGAATTACAAGTAAACAGAGACTGACAGAAAGAAAGAACTCTAACGTGACGTCACGCGCTCTGATTGGCGTTCAGCATGTCATGGCGGATTGCCGTATTTAGTGATTTTATTTTATCAATAAAATATTAATCTTGGTTTTAATTATAAAAAGAACCAGTGTTTGTTAATCAAGCATTTAGGTATATTATACACACAAATTATTTCAATGAAATTTACTTGCTGTCATCATGCCTATTATCCGTAACTCCGTAACAGGTTTCGGAACTGACGGACAATCTGGTGTAATTTCATATCCATATCCGGTGTCTGTGGTTGTCTACGTTATACGACTGCGATAGTGGACTGGCATTACTTCCGTCGAAGAACTGTTCCAACTCGCGGTTGACAATATCGAGTACAAGAAGCTGATGGCCAACCTTCAGGATTGAAGAGGCACAGGAAGAAGAAGAAGAAGTGGTTGTCTGCGTGACTAGTGACATTTTGCGAAAGAGGGACCTGGTCACCTGGCCACTTTGGATTCGGAGGGGCGTGCGAGGGGGCTGATTGGCGACCCTGATCCGTCGACCCTGACCCGTCGTGCGGTGGGTTTTCGCCTTGCGTTGTTGACGCCGCTGCGGTCCGGACGAGGCGTTACGCCTCCTCTTTTGTGCCGCGTGCATCGAGGGACTGGAGTGGTTTGCCGGCGGCGGTGTTTCCGTCTGACTGCGATTTGGGTTTCTTCGGGGCTGAAAAGGCCATGTCTAATCATCATCAACCTTTTATAGTCCCACTGCTGGGCAAAGGTCTCCTCTCATACAGAGAAGGATTGAGCGTAATCACCACGCTTGCTCAATGCGGGTTGACGATTTCAGATTTATAAAGTCCAGGTTTCCTCAAGATGTTTTCCTTGACCTTCAGTCATTGGTGTCAAAGATGTATTTAGAAAGTACATATAACTTTAGAAAAGTTACATTGGTACTTGCCTAACCTGGAATCGGACCCGCATACTCATACTTGAGAACATACTTGTCGTGTCGAATGCTACCATTAAATTGGTAGGCCGTATCGAACGCTGCCATAAAATTGGTAGGTCGTGTCGAATGCTGCCATTAAATTGGTAGGTCGTATCGGATGCTGCCATTAAATTGGTAGGCGTGTCGAATGCTGCCATTAAATTGGTAGGTCATGCTAAATGCTGCCATTAAATTGGTAGATCGTGTCAAATGCTGCCATTAAATTGGTAGGTCGTATCGAATGCTGCCATTAAATTGGTAGGCGAGTCGAATGCTGCCATTAAATTGGTAGATCGTGTCAAATGCTGCCATTAAATTGGTAGGTCGTATCGAATGCTGCCATTAAATTGGTAGGCGAGTCGAATGCTGCCATTAAATTGGTAGGTCATGCTAAATGCTGCCATTAAATTGGTAGATCGTGTCAAATGCTGCCATTAAATTGGTAGGTCGTGTCGAATGCTGCCATTAAATTGGTAGGCGAGTCGAATGCTGCCATTAAATTGGTAGGTCATGCTAAATGCTGCCATTAAATTCGTAGGTCGTTTCAAATGCTGCCATTAAATTGGTAGGTCGTGTCGAATGCTGCCATTAAATTGGTAGGTCGTGCTAAATGCTGCCATTAAATTGGTAGGTCGTGTCAAATGCTGCCATTAAATTGGTAGGTCGTGTCGAATGCTGCCATTAAATTGGTAGGTCATGCTAAATGCTGCCATTAAATTGGTAGGTCGTGTCAAATGCTGCCATTAAATTGGTAGGTCGTGTCGAATGCTGCCATTAAATTGGTAGGCCGTGTCGAATGCTGCCATTAAATTAGTAGGTCGTGTCGAATGCTACCATTGAATTGGTAGGTCGTGTAAATTGCTGCCATTGAATTGGTATATCATGCTAAATGCTGCCAATGAATCAGTAGCCTGTGTCAAATGCTGCCATTAAATTGCTAGACTGTGTCAAATGCTGCCATTAAATTGGTAGGTCGTGCTAAATGCTGCCATTAAACTGGTAGGCTGTGTTAAACGCTGCCATTAAATTGGTAGATCGTGCTAAATGCTGGCAATAAATTGGTGGGCTGTGTCAAATGCTGCCATAAAATTGGTAAGTCGTACTAAATGCTGCCATTAAATTGGTAGGTCGTATTGAATGTTGCCATTAAATGGGTCGGTCGTGCTAAAAGCTGCCATTAAATTGGTGGGTCGTGTCAAATGCTGCCATTCAGTTGGTAGGCTGTGTCAAATACTGCCATTAAATTAGTAGGCAAATTGGTAGGACGTGTCAATTGCTGCCATTAAGTTGGAAGATTGTGTAATGCTTTCATATTGGAGCATTTTGTTAATTTTATAATTTAAAGTTAAAGAATGTTTATACGAATATCTTATGATGTGCAATACTACACCCCACTTGGTCACTGATCAAACACCATTCGAACTGTTCTTCCAAAGATTAAATAGGGACAAAATTCCTTCAATAGAAAGTCCAAGTAGAAATAATAATGATTCATATGTGAGAGACAGAAATAAGATACAATAAGAGTCAGAGAAAATTGTGGGTTGGAGAAAACAGTTTATGTATGTAAAAAAAAAAAAGGATGGAGAAAACAAATAAATTGGCGTCAAACTTTAATCAGTCTCGGTATACTGTAGAAAGCGCTAATGGAGGATATTGTGTTGTAAGAATTTAAGAAACAGGACAGTCTTATAGATGGAACATTATTTATTTGAAAAGAGTTGAAGGGGAATGGAAGGCAGTGATACCGGATGAGCAGTCGGTACACGGAAGTTCAAAAGGAAAAAAATAATAATGTTATGGTGTTGGATTTAATCAGTTATAATAAATATGTTTCAAGACGTAAATTTTGAGAGATTAAATTTTGTTAATTTGCTACAAAGTTGATATAATAAAATAAATAAATAAATATAATAAGAAAGGGATGTAGTGTATGCGTTTTATCATTAACCACAGACAACACTGTCACTGTCAGACAGATAGCACTGTCTCGACCGCACCACGTCGTTCATTCTTACGAGAGCCACGAGCGAGTGTAGACGTGTCGGTAGTCTGTCCGTTAAGTGCGTGTGCGAGCCTGTGATATTCAACGAAGCAAAGGTTTTACACGCTGGATTGGCAGGGTCGGGGCATTAACATCAATTTGAGTGTATTCAAGGCTAGAGTGAATAGGCTCTTAATAAACTAGCGCGCTTTACCATCAACGATCGCATCGGTGCTTACCATCAGGCGGGATTGCGGTCAAGCGCTGGTTTATAAATTATAAAAAAAAAAGGGCGAGTACATCTCACACTTGCGTTTTGCGGACGATATCGTCATCATGGGGAAAACGCAGCAAGAGCTGGAACAAATGCTGACCAACTTAGCTGACTCCTCCCAACGCATCTCCGGATGAACTTAAAGACCAAAATAATGTTCAATGAACAGGTCACTCCGGGACCGGTTCCCGTAAACGGAATGCCGCTCCAAGTTGTTTCAGAATATGTATACCTCGGGCAAACGTTGCAATTAGGGAAAAACAACTTCAAAAGGAGGCAAATAGAAGGATCCAGCTGGGATGGGCAGCATTTGGTAAACTTCGTCGGGTATTTTCGTCGCCCATACCCCAATGTTTGAAGACTAAAATCTTCAACCAGTGCGTCCTACCCGTCATGACTTACGGAGCCGAGACGTGGACACTAACGGTCAGACTAGTCCATAAGTTAAAAGTGGCTCAGCGAGCTATGGAGCGGGTTATGTTGGACGTCTCTCTGAAGGACCGTATCAGAAATGAGGTGATCCGACAGAGGACCAGATTCACCGACATAGCTGAGAGGATTAGCAAGCTGAAGTGGCAATGGGCTGGTCACATGTGCCGCAGGACCGACAACCGTTGGGGTAAACGAGTCCTCGAGTGGAGACCGCGTCTCGGTAAAACGTAGCGTAGGACATCCTTGGGCGAGATGGAGCGACGACATCAAAAAGGTGGCTGGCGGAGAACTGCTCAGGATCGAGCTTGTTGGCATGCCATGAAGGAGGCCTATGTCCAGCAGTGGACGAGTAGGGGCTGATGATGATGAGAAAGAGAGAGCTACAACAAATACACGAAAATTACGCAAACCTTCAGGATAAGAAATAATATGTTTCTTATTTGCTTACTGTGTATCAATTGATGTTCAGAGGTCACTGTATGAGATTCAGTAACTGCAACTTTAGATGTGGATGGCATGTTGAAATCTGGAAAATAATATGATATTGAATAATAAAATGTATTTTAGTTTACGACATTCATCTATGAGACTTGAAACCTGAGGTTATAATGAAAACTCAAATTGACACCATTGGAGTTAAATAATTATTTTTTGATCAATTATTTTTTTGGTTGTAGGTCATAACATCGGTTGCCGACAGAAGTTACCACCCACCAGACAAAGTGTTGCCGCCAAGCAATTCGTCTTGTACAAAATAAATTAACTTCAAACCTAAATAGTGTTTAGTCTTTATCGTAACGGTAACTTCAAAGTTGTTAACCACCACATCAACTTCCTAACAACTACCTTAGGGTTTCTCAGTGGTAGAACATAACATCATTTGCCGGCAGAAGTTACCACGCATCAGACAAAGTCTTGCCGCCAAGCGATTCGTCGTGTTCCGGTATGATGTCTGATGAAGCCGTATGGAGAACGTGTTGAAGTTCTCGGGAGTCGAAAAGTAAAAGAAGAAAAGAAACTGTTTTTATATATTCATAACTTTGATTTATTTACCCCCTCCCTAATACAAAATCACTAAAAAGAACTGCGGGTTATATCATACCAAATTTACATGACAAATTTATATATAACACTTCTGTCGAAATACATGCTTTCACAATCAATATTTAAAATGAAGCATGCAGAAAAATTTCCTACAGTCTCGGATAATAAAAGTCCACGATTCTAATTTTAAAATACTTAGGACAGGTCTGATCAGTTGTGTTGCGATGTGTGCTGGGTATGATGTGCCAAATGTTGTTTTGTCGGGAGTTTGGTCGTGGAGGGTCTCCAGATCAATCTCCCTCTAGTGTAGCATCGTAGATGAAGTTGTTGAGTTCAACATTGCATCACCTCACTCAACTGCCGTCTTCCTTTCTATTGACTCAGTTTTTTCTTAGTGAATAGGTTCGTAATAAACTAGCACACTTTACCAGCAATGATCACTGCTTACCGTCAGAAGGGATTGTGGCCAAGCACTAGTTTATAATAATAAATAAAAAAGAAAATCTATTATTTAGTCAGATGAAATGAATGCTACAGACAAATAAGCAATATTTATATATAAAGTCACATACATTATTGCTTCTTTTTGTGGCAATTCATGATATGATGATTTGATGAGTGAGACTGATATGGTTGATCAGTTACAAAATATAATTTAAAGATTTAGAATATATTTCTTACCTTGTATACATTGATGTTCAGAATAAAATGTGTCTGGAATTGCAACTGCAGAAGTGGATGGCATGTTGAAATCTGAAAGTAATTAGTAGCACAATAACTAATTACTTCACGCAAGAGCTACACATGAGTCAGAAACTTGATGACTAAAAAAATAAGTTTTAACTCACCAATGGTTCTGACTTCTGATGGTTGAAGTTCTGTTAATGGTAGGTGCGCGCAATAAGTATGATCAATGTGTCTTTTTCGCTGAGCACCAGTGTAATCATGTTCAATAAGCATTTGATTTTCTAAAACAAAAAATAACATAGTTGAGTTAAATCAGTTAACTCCCGAATACTACTAATAATACCTACATTACTTCTTTCTTCTTCCCCTTAGTATTCCATCCAAAGATTATACAATCTTTGGATGCACCAAACGATCTTTTACAGACGTAAAAGATCGCTCTTAGCGATAAGACCGCCCATTGTGTCACCCTTTGTAAAATCTTTTTATTTATGTTCTGTAATATATACGGGGTTCAAAGGATATAATTATATCAATTGATATACATCATGATATATATCCGATATACATATATAAAACGATTTTTTGTGATATATATAAAAATTTACTAGGTATATTGCATTTAGGTACTTTTACCGACGCGCTGCTGACATATTCGTAATTTTTTCTGTCTTCAGACTGTAATAATTGGAATAGTAGGTACTGCGATCAATAATAAAAGTGCAATGTAAAAAAGCCAAAATAATTTTCAATTCCATAATCTGTAAACATACTCCTTAAAGGTGAAGTGAAGTGTTAATCCTGAATGTCAACAGACAATTTGACAGTTCTAGCTGACTAGAAAAAGACTAATTTGTTATTTGATTATAACTCGACTGAGTACAAATATTAGGATTTTTAAGATATTTTAATTTTGTTTCCCTAGACCCTAATATATAAGACATGATGTTTATTTTTAGTTGATTTTTGTGAATTATAAGATTTTATTTTTTTGTTTATTTTGTTAAATAAAAACTAAAAATATGTTATTTTCATATTGTAATAATAATTCATAATAATTAATTGTCATGTACCAGTGCAAATCGTATAGTAATATGATAATAAAGTGACAGTCTTATGAAATGGATAAAAATATGGGATATACCTATATCATAAATATCCTATATTTTGATATTTATTATAAATATCAAACCATATAGAAATATGGTGGACATAGTAGAGTACTTTAATCTATTCTTTCTGATGTTGAGTCACCATTAAAAAATGTAAATAAAAAACCAACAGTCCAAAGCTAGACAGCCTCTTGCTGTAGTTCCTAAAATAGGATTTTACCATAATCAAGTTTGGCTGTTGGCAGGCAGATGCAAGAATCGTGCTGCCAATTCTCTGACTTACGGAGGTTCTGTCTCAGACACTAATGTTTTTTAATACAAGTGTGGCACATTCAGAATGCCTGTGTTCGTTTCTGCATTCATGTCCCTCCCAGGCATCATGTGACACCATACTTAAACGAACTCAATACATTGAAAATGGCAGCCAGGCGGAAACTTCACTTAGCAAGTTTAATGTTCGGTATTGTCACAACTCATAAGCCGCACTATTTATATGAAAAGCTCACCTGGCGACAATCTCTCTACAAATACGGTCTTCGTTCTGTGGTGGGCCCACTAAACATGGCGCAGCATAGAACAGCAGCATTCAGAGGCAGTTTCAAGTTTGCAGCCACACGCTGCTGGAATGATCTTCCACCACCAATGCGAGGCCTAAAAACAATAGGATCTTTTAAATGTCAATTAAAGAAGCTATTATTACAGGCACAAATATCAGATAAATAAATGAATAATATGATTTTTCTACACTCACCTCATCTGTTTATGGCCGGCGGTGCTTGGTATCTGATGGCCACTGATCATTCGAAAATGTGCAGCGCTGTGGCATGGCATTCGGCCTATTGCTTGCTGGGACTACTGGCAGCATTGCTCCTGTCCACATTCTGTGCATGTTGATAACCTCATCAACATTTTCCTGTCCCATACAAATTTATTAGTTGACATTCTATTTATTAAACACATTTTCATAGTCTCTTTTATAATTACAAATAAAATTCCAATAATCGTAATAGCTAGGTACCTATTTAGGTTGTGTTGTTCTTATATTAATATAATTTTTGTTTATTTTTTGACCGTATTTCTATTCGGACGTCCGTATCATACCTTCGTGTGTTTTGGAGCCCCAAAGCTCCTTGTATGATGTAGCATGTCGGGTCACCCTCCAGTTTCCAGTTTCCAGTCCCAGGGTTTCGTCTCTCACAAATTACTCACTGATGCACAGATAAAACACCGACACATAACTTATCGTAACTTTATACATAAGGGCATTTTGTAGCTCAACTGTGTGGTAATAATTATTGTTAATAGAAATGGTAATAGCAATAATAATAACGGTATCAAGCAATGTAAACATTAATGCATGTTGGAAGCGCGTGGCCGCGTGCGACAAACCACTTACCACAGACTATGTTAAAAAATACTGTCAAATCGGAACCGGACGCTTCATATTATTGCCACTATATGAAACGTGTCATTTCTGAGGATGATATTCTCGTAGTTTTTATATATTCTGTTTTTATTTTTTATATTCCTGTTTGTGTTTATTGAAGCTGTTCTCTCACCATTTTTACTGTACTACCGTCTCGATGCCAATTTAATTGTTTGTATGTTTGTATTTTTTGTTGTACTTTTATGTTTTTATTGTTACTGTACTACCGTCTCGATGCCACTTTTAATTGTTTGTTGCACCGGGTGACGTCTTTACGTCGGCGCCGGTTGTCGCTGAAAACCAGCGCTGGGCTCTGTTTTGCATAGAGTCTCAGCATAATGCTGAGCGACAGCCGTTTTGCGTGGATGTGACGCATGTTTCCCTCAATTATGTCTTATTTTTAGTGTTTTTGTAAACTTTTGCGTCATGTTTACTGCGAATAAACGTTTTTTCTTTCTTTCTTTCTTTCTATTCAAACAACACTCATGACTCAACCACCCAATAATAACTGAACGTCGCCATTAAGTTCGCTCTATTGAAATATTTTTCGGTCTAGTTTAAACAACAATACGAATTATAAATAAACAAAAACTTAAAATAGAAACTTACCGCTGTCTTCAAAAGCAACAGCAAGGATTCCAGTATCCATTTCCTCCTGAGTGAACAAATTAGGATTCGCAGAGGTCAGATGCGAAGAAGTGTAAAACCTCTTTTCGAAATGTTTTTGACAAACATATTTGTTTTGCAGTTCCTTCACGCTGAGTCCCTTTAACTTATCACTATTTATACATGCCAACCACTTTTTGAGTCCTATCTCTGTCTTTGGAAACTTGTGTAACCTAACACTACCGCCGCTCCTACTTCCACAATGTGGAACACTGCAAGTACGCATGATGATGCTGACGAGAACTTGGATATTAAAGAATTAATGCGAGAGGATAAGCACGGAGTAAACACCTCAACGTAACTTCACTCGATCGACATCAAAACAGTAATGGCGGACGCCGGTCGGTAAATAAATATGGCTGGTCATTTCATGTATAAAAAAGTACTCTGTGGCTGGTCAGGTGCCAAATAGTTCACTCAATGATTGATGAACAATATAAGGCCATTCATTCGTGAACAGGCAAATCTATTGTATTCCGGTCCATAAGTAGTCTAAATTTTTTCCAAAGAGATTCCCAGCCGTGCCCGCATGTATTCGTTACTTTAACAATTAGTACTCGTTACTATCGTGGGTGTAAGGGGGAGCGCACAACAACCAGACTCCCCAAACGTCAACCTCACCTGCACGCGGTGCACCCTGCTGCTCACTAACGAGGCTCTGACGACCGACAAATGGCGGGATGTCCATTTAACTTCCGCGCGGTGGCGGGTAAACCACCAACAAGAGCATTCCCAAGGAGGGTTGGTGTCAGGCTGGCGGCCGACTGTAAAATTTTGCCAAAACCCCAAGTAACATGAAGGTAAAAAATAGGATGCGCGATAGGGCTAGGGCGTACCCCACAGGCGACGCGCAGGGGCAGCACCCGGCTTCTGTGGGAAATGGACAAGGGTTGTCGCACCAGAACGGGCGGGTGCGACGTAAGAGGCAAGCTCGGAATGTGAGAGAAGTAAAATTGAGATGTGCGAGCTGGAATGTAGGTACAATGACTGGAAGAGGAAGGGAACTAGCAGGTGTTTTAAAAAGGCGACGGGTGAACATTGCGTGTCTGCAAGAGACGAAGTGGAAAGGTGCGAAGGCAAGAGAGATAGGAGAAGGATATAAGTTCTATTACTGTGGAAGCGATGGTAAGCGAAATGGTGTGGGTATAGTTTTAGATAGTCATTTGAAAGAATGTGTAGTGGACGTTAAAAGAGTGAGTGATAGAGTGATAGCTGTTAAAGTGATTGTAGAGAGTATGGTTGTTAATATAGTTAGTGTGTACGCACCCCAGTCAGGGTGTGAGGAAAGTATAAAAGAGAAGTTCTGGAAGGACTTCGATTGTGTGATGATGGATGTGCAAGATAGTGAAGAAGTGTATGTTGGGGGTGACTTTAACGGGCATGTGGGAAAGCAGAAGGATGGGTATGAAAGAGTGCATGGCGGTTGGGGATACGGAGACCGTAACACTGATGGTGAGACACTACTGCAAGCTGCTACGCCTTTAACCTGGCAATAACAAATACGTGGTTCAAAAAACAAAATGAGCATCTCATAAGCTATAAAAGCGGCCGCCACGCGACACAAATCGATTACTTTTAGTAAGACGAAACAGTCTTAAAAGTGTCAAAAACTGTAAAGTGCTACCAGGTGAAGACTTAGTCTCACAACATAGACTATTGATAATGGACGTAAAAGTCAGTGTCTCATCCAGAAAGAACAAGGAACGGCCCTCGCCCAGAACTAGATGGCGTATGATAAAAAAGAGGAATATGCTAGTGTGTTTAAGAGCCAAGTGGTAGATAAGATGATTGAAATGGGGGATATGGAAGGAAAATCTGTGAATGAATGTTGGAAAGAGATGGCGGACTATATAAGGAGAGTAGCTAAAGATGTGTTTGGAGAATCCAAAGGGAAAGGTGTGATAGAAAAGGATACATGGTGGTGGAATGAAGATGTGCAAAAGATACTCAAAGAAAAGAAAATAGCTTTTAAAGAATGGCAAGGTGTAGAAAACGGGAATGATAGTTTAAAAGAGGACAAGATGAAGATTTATAATGAATGGAAGAGGAAGGCAAAAAAGGCGGTAGCAGTTTCGAGGCTAAGGCGCAGGAGAAGTTGTATGACTCACTGGACAGCCCTAGAGGCCAGAAGGAGCTTACCGGATTACAAAAGCAAGAGAAAGGAGAATGAGAGATATAAGTAATATCAAATGTATGAAAGACGATGCTGGTAAGGTTCTGTCCAGGGATGACGAAATAAAAGAGCGATGGAAGGTTTATTTTGAAAAGCTAATGAACGAAGAGAATAAATGGAGTGGCGTGCTCAAAGAGGTACAAGAGAATATGGGTTTAGTAAGAGAAATTAGCATGGATGAAGTATGAATAGCAGTTCAAGGTATGAAAAATGGAAAAGCTATGGGCCCAGATGATATACCAGTAGAAGTATGGAAATGTTTAAAAGGAGATGGATGTATGTGGCCGACTTTATTCTTCAATAAGTTGTTGCATGAAGGAGAGATCCCACAAGAATGGTGCAATAGTTCAATAATGCCCATCTTTAAGAATAAAGGTGATGTACAGGACTGTAACAACTATCGAGGGATAAAGCTCATGTCACATAGTATGAAGGTATGGGAGAAAGTGATTGAGAAAAGATTGCGAGAGGAGAGTGAGATTACCCCAAACCAGTTTGGGTTTATGCCAGGTCGAGGAACAATGGACGCCACTTTTGCACTCCGCCAAGTGTGCGAGAAGTACAGACGTGCACACAAGAACTTGCACATGGTGTTCATTGATCTGGAGAAAGCGTATGATAGGGTACCTCATGATGTGCTGTGGTGGGCCCTGAAAGAGAAAGGTTTGCCTGGGAAGTATGTAGAGTTAATTCGTGCTATGTACAGTCGATCTCATACCTACGTCCGGTCGGCTGCTGGCAATACCGACGAGTTCAGTGTGGCGGTAGGCTTGCACCAGGGATCGGCTTTAAGCCCGTACCTCTTCCTGTTGATTATGGACGCTCTTACGTCGGACATCCAGGAGGAGGCACCCTGGTGCATGCTGTTCGCCGATGACATTGTTCTCGTCGGTGAAGATGGACCTGAGATCCAGAGCAGATTGGAGAAATAGCAACAGAAGCTGGAGAATGTTGGCTTGAAAATCAGCAGAACCAAAACCGAATATATGTTCTGCGATTTCGGCGGTCTCTCCACTTCTGGAGCAATAGCCCTTGATGGCGCACTCCTACCAATCTGCTCCGACTTTCGGTATCTCGGTTCACTCGTGCAAAGCGATGGCGAAATAGATCGGACGGTTAAGCACAGAATTAACACTGGGTGGATGAAATGGCGGCAGGTCACGGGAAAAATTTGCGACTCCCGCATTCCCCTTAAACTTAAAGGGAAAATATATAAAACCATGATCCGACCTGCTGTCTTGTATGGATCAGAATGTTGGGCTACGAAAGGGATGAATGAAAGGCAATTGCATGCAGCCGAGATGAGAATGCTAAGAGGGATGTGTGGTGTTACACGAATGGATAGAATAAGAAATAAGTACATAAGAGGAAGTCTGAAAGTGGCACCGGTAGCTGAAAAGTTGTGTGGAAATCGGTTGTCATGGTACGGGCATGTGTTACGGAGAACTGAGGAGAATGTCGTGAGGAGAGTCTTAATTATGAATGTTGGTGGCTATAAGAGTAGGGGAAGACCAAAGAAACGATGGATGGAATGTGTGAAGGATGATATGGCTAAGAAGGGGGTGACTGCCGAGATGGTTTCTGATAGGGATGCATGGAAGAAAAAGACATGTTGCGCCGACCCCAAATAAATTGGGATAAGGGCAGGAGAATGATGAATGATGACTGTTACTATCGTAATGTTACGTTACTCGTTACTTCTGACACCTTTTAACATAGCAACGAATTCCACTCGTATTGCGTACGCGTATAGTGGCGAAATCGGAATTCAGCCGCATTGCGTACGCGTACAGTACGACATCGCAATACATTACGCATCGATTATATTAAAGAAAAGCAACAAATACTAGTAGGTAATTCAAAGTAGGTACTAGGTAACGACGCTTCGTTACACACATCGCATCAACGGTATAATGCGTCAAGAAAAAGTCATAACAACAAATTTTTTAGCAAATGGGGCTACCATACTCTATGACGGAAGTGACAGGCGCTATTAATTAATTTCATAACTTTTTTTGATGCATTATACTTGGTGTGAATCGAAACAGTGTAGGTGCCCATACGAAAAGTACGAGTAATGAAATGTATTCGTGAGTAACGTCTCGTTACTTCATACTAGATGGTTCAAGTTACTCAGTAACGAATACATACGGTTTGTCACAGCTCTAGAGTTATTTCCAGCTAGTCTATGGTTTAGCTAAAGTCGCGCCATAGAGATTGGTTAGCGTCGTCGAGGCTTTCCTTTTCTGTTGGCGTTGGAAGCGGCAGGTAAAAGTTGTCTCCCCGAGGCGCCTAATGATCAACGCTTATAAGTTAGTATTTCTAGGTTTTACGGTAGCGAATAACTAACCTAAATATTGCCTTTAGCATTTTCCTCATGATTTAAGTAATTGCCTTTAGCATTTTCCTTCCTATGATTTTAAGTAGAGTCACGGAGTAAGAATGGCTTCCTTTAGATTGTAGATGCCAATCTCTGGTAAAGTAAAAACCTTTATAATGATCTTATATACTTATAGTTCTGAGTTAAGGTAACGTTTATGGTGATCACCAGTTAGAAAGAATGAAAGGCCTCTGACAAGGTATTGTTAAGAGTCAGTAGACTCATTGAATGAATAGATTATGCCTTCTGTTGATTAATGGCGAGTGCGTAATGCCAGCTTCAACGGCATAGAATAACAATGCTTTAGATCGAATACCTGCCAGCGCGTGGTCGCTAGCTTCGACGGTAAGTATATAGATCGATGTCTTAGGATCGTATAATGGCAAAGCGCTTTGACGCTGGCTTCGACAGACATTAAGAAAGCTCTCGTCATGTAAGGCCTTAGCACGAAGCGATGGCTTTGACGAGTATGGTAAGAATTAGCTCAGGTCAAATAATGTCCCAGGCGAGACGTCGCTGGGTTTGACGAGCGACTAGAACATACGAAGGTTCCCTTGATCTTCATAACCGAAGATGTGTCAGGAGAAGTAGGAAAGTGATGATAATATGGTTGAGTGATTGAAGTATATGTGTTTGCCAATTACAGCTAGAACGGAAAAGGGTGCGCAGAGGACACAGCAAAGGCTGCCGTCTCTGCGCCACCGGGAAGACTGAAATACTCATGTTGCTATAATCTACACAGGTGGTGCGAGGAGAGTACGGAGGAACTGAAAACCAAGGCCGTGCTCGTTACAACCAGTGAATCCATATACCCTAGGAAAACCCAGGTATGAGAACTGTTAATTATCCTAAATTCCGGGACGTTGGGAGTCAACTAAGTTGCATCTCACAGAATAGTTTTTTTTTTTTTTTTTATAAAATATAAACCAGCGCTTGACCGCAATCCTGCCTGATGGTAAGCAGTGACGCAATCGTTGATGGTAAAGCGCACTAGTTTATTAAGAGCCTATTCACTCTAGCCTTGAAGACACTCAAATTGTAGTCCGACGGAAACACCGCCGCAGGCAAATTGTTCCAGTCCCTCGATGTACGCGGTATAAAGGAGGAGGCGAAGCGCTTCGTCCTCTCACAGAATAGTTGAAATGTATGATCATTTATGCGGAGTCAGATATAAATTAATTAGATGATTACCTAAACGTCCCGACAATAACAATCTTACCAATATCAAAAAGAAGGAAAACATTTA
The DNA here is from genome assembly GCA_017933935.1 of Sesamia nonagrioides. Lineage (NCBI taxonomy): Eukaryota > Metazoa > Arthropoda > Insecta > Lepidoptera > Noctuidae > Sesamia > Sesamia nonagrioides. Next base: position 5,385 of record JADWQK010000535.1, on the reverse strand, counting down.
AAAAAATCATTTTGAATTCCAATAATGGGGTGTGGACACGCGAAATTTAGCACGTTCTTATTTTTTATTTAATGAATTTCTATCTGATTTTCATGTTGCACTTATTATAAATGTATTTTTTCATTAGTTTATTATAAGTCGTTTCAATATATAAACAAAACCATATGTTTTGAAGCAATGCGTTATTGATAAACAAGCTAGAAGTCGTAAGACACGCAATTTTCCTGCGGACAACTTTTGTGAAATCCGCCCAGCTACTAAGAGAAAAGGATTTCTTTATAAAGAAGCCAGTTTGTCTTCAACTTTTTTGAGTAACGCTTTTTACAATCAACCCTAAAGAGGTTGATGGAGTTGCTAGATCTGTAACTTGGGTCACAGAATTTTGTAAGAAGTTATTTCCACTTATTTCCTTAGTAACTTCTTTGAAAAGGCCAAGAAGAGCACTACAATCCCGTATCGCATAGACTGTAATTTTTGTTTGTGTTTGAAGCAAAGACACTAAACCCATACAGCCGACTGCATACCTATTCTTTTTTCTAAATTTATGAAATCGGATTAGTCAAATACATGATGTGACGCATGAGCATACAGCAGAGCTTTGAAAATATATCGATTTTGATATCTGAAAATAAATATCGAAAATCGATATATCGCGGGAAAAAATATCGCCGATATATATCGATATTTTTCTGAAAAAATATCGATATTTTGATATATCGATATTTTTTGCCCATCCCTAAATCGTGGCGTGGCCGCGGCAGTGGTTGTAAAGATGAGCCGCGGCCTTCTTCGAGCAGGTAGAAAGAGCACGACATACATAAACTAGCATTTAACAATTTTGGTTTGAGAGACAGAGTTTGAGATTTAACTATTTTGTTTCATTTTAGAACATTTGAGGAAGACTTGGCGGTAACTTCTGCCAATTTAAAACGAACAAACAGGGCACTGTCAAAAATGCCGGCGGGCGTCAGGAAGTACACCGAAAGAAAACGGCAGAAAGAGTTGGAACGCATGCTCCTTCCTGATGCTCCACCACGGAAGCGTGTGCGGTATGTTTTGTTTTTAAAGTTAAGCTCCTAATTTTGTATTTAACCTGCTGTATTGATTTTTCAATTCATTCGCAGAAAGAACTCTCCCGAAAGGATGCCATGTCGGTTGGTAACAGGGACACCATCCACACCTCCGCTGCCAAAACCGCGGGCCTGGCAACATCAGTAAGATATATTTCCAATTACATATTTGGGGAAAATAAATAAATAGTTGAACTTTTGTCTAATAATATTGTTTTGTTTGTGTACAGACAGTCAGTATTTGACGTGGCGTGTGATGTAAGTAGCGTTTCGTCTGCTCCTTCATCGGCCATATCGCCTTTGTTGTGCGACTGGACGAAGGGTGAACCAAGTAATAGTCTATTTATTTCTACGTGATGGATCTCTATCCATTGAAGGTGAAAATAAAATTCACTTTTTACTTTTAGGACACGAACAATCACCGCGGGCTAAGCCTGTACCGCGCCGGGTTTCAGCGACCATTACGTCTGCAACCCAAAGTACCGCCAGCTTAAGTGGTAAATTTTGATAATCTATACATATAATCATAATCAAAATTTAAGATATCGCAAAATAAAAACTGCCATTATAAATTTACGCTATTATTTTAGGAACAGAAGTCTCTACACCGCTTCCAACAAACAGTCATCTAGACTCTATGCCGAGTACTAGTTGTATAGCAGGTATTTATGATATTTATAGTTTAAAAAATGTAAATGATTCCCTATATAGTGAAATGATAACATTTTAACAATCAACATTTTTGTTTCAGATCCTCCAGCTGAAAGAGGTGAACAGCTGGTGAATGAATGGCTAGAGCAGATGAGTGACGGTGAAGTAGAGAAATCGGAGCTGCATCCTAACCTTGAAGAGCCAGATTTTGTTAATGAGGCACCTGCTCATTTGCCTGATAATATTGACACGACTTTGCAGGACTGGTTGACGCGACAAGACAGTGACGCTGACAGAGTGCTGCAAGACTTAATGCCGACTGACAGTATAACTTTTGACTGGTACAATAATGCCGATGCTTTTCTGGGACAGCGCGAAGACTTCCGGGGCCAGTCTGGGCCTACATTTTCTATTTCAGACGATGCTAGGCCCATTGACATATTTTTAAAATTCTTCTCCGATGAAGTCTTTGAGACGCTTGTTTCAGAAACGAATCGGCATATTTGTAATGTGTCACAACCTCTTTCACAACACAGCCGGTTTCAACGTGTAACAGAAACCAGCAAGGAGGAGATGGCCGTATTTGTAGCCATATTACTTTTTCAGGGGCTTATGCCTCTAACGGTAGAAAAAGACTACTGGCGACATAACGGCTATCTCACCCTTGCTTATTTCAAGCACTTGATGACCTTTAATAGGTTTGTGATGTTGAAGAGATTTTTGCACTTCACGGACAATGACGCACCGAGGGACAGACTTAACGACGCAAAGCTGCGGAAGCTAGGGCCTTTACTAAATTTACTCAACAGTAAATTTAGTGAGCTTTATCTTCCGTCGCGCGACATTGCTATAGACGAATCACTTCTGAAATGGCACGGTCGCTTGAATTTCGCACAGAAAATAGCTACGAAAGCAGCTAAAGTAGGCATAAAAACCTATGAACTGTGCGAATCAAGCACTGGCTATTTATGGAATTTTTTCGTCTATACAGGTAAAGACCATGTACAAGACGACTTCGAAACTGACCGACATGACGAGGAGACTGAGCGACATAATGAGCAGGTGCCTACTAACGCCACTGCTCAAATAGTACTAGATCTCGTCAAGCCGTTGCTTAATCGAGGTCATACCTTGACAATGGACAACTTTTATAATTCGCCGTTACTGGCGCGTTATTTAAAAAGAAACGGAACAGATTGTTTGGGGACGCTCCGAGTCAACAGACAATATGTTCCGGAGTCCATTAAAGGTATGTCCAAGAGCGAGCTACGACCTGGCGAAATCGTACAAAGTTATTGTCGCGACTTGTCAATTTTATTGTGGCGTGACAATAATGTGGTTGCCATGCTATCAACATTTCACAGGGGAGAAATTGGAGGAAAAGAAAAAAATGGCAAATACCGTTACAAGCCCCAGGCAGTGCTCGACTACAACACTACAATGGGGGGTGTCGATAAAAAGGATCAACTTTTATCGGCACATCCTATTGAAAGGGGTAGGAATCAGGCCTGGTATAAAAAGGTGTTCCGGCGCCTTTTAAATGTAACGGTGTTAAACTCTTACATTATTTATAAAACGCGCTTAACATGATTGACTTCCTTTCGCCAGTCATCTGGAGTTATTGACGCCAACGCCTCCAACATCAGAGCTTCAATGCGACTTTCCAACTGCTCCACATTCTTTTCTGACACCCTCATCTTTACCAGGTTCCAGATGTACTCAATGGGGTTGAGGTCGCAGTTGTAAGGTGGTAATCTAACGACTTCATGGCCATTGCCAGCTAATAAATTGTCAATTTTATAATTTTTCGGCGGTCTGTGCCGTTTAAGAAAGTCGATGTTGTGAGCTTGTAGCCACTCAACAATCAACTGTTTTTTATTGTTCATACTTGGTGGCCTATTCTCATCCCTACTGTGATAAGGGGCGTTGTCCATCACAATTTTGGAGTTGCGTGGTATGTTGGGTACTATTTTTTCTGTAAGCCACTTGGTGAAATTCTCAGCATTCATTTGGTCATAGTAATCCCCCGTTTTGGTGTCTGCTTTAAACATTAAAAGAGCATTGTCAACAAAACCGCTTTAACTTCCCGCGTGAACTATTATCCATCGGCGGCCGGGGCTGTCGTTCCGTCTCACTCCATCGGATGTTGTTTGCCAACATTTTTCTACCGTGTAGTGTGCGTGTATCCACGTTTCGTCGAGATAAATAACGAGCCTTTTGTTATTACCAAGCGAGTCATTTTCTTTCGTACGTCGTAAATATTTAGCCCTCCACGCTTGAATTTGGGGTCTTTGAATTAGGGCCAGTCTTTTTTTGGTAGCATCGTTTAAATTGGTAGCCTAAATCACATTTAATTATTTTTCTTAATGTAGTTTCACTACCAGTATAATTAAGGTCTACTTTTGAAGCCGCCAAGATTTTGCGCATTGTGGGTATTTCTCTCCTCACCGTACACATTGAATCTATAATATTTCTTAAAGCTGTTAAGGAAAACCCGGCGAAATATTTCTTCTTTTGTCTTTTTCCTTTAGTAGGAGTTCTCATTTTTCTGCCACTGGCTGTTGCTGACTCATGCTCTCGTCTCAATTTCGTCACAGTATTTTTTGCAACGCCTGTGGCACATGCCACACACTCCGCGACTTTGATAGAATTTTGCAAAATATTTTTAATAACTGTAAGCAGTTGCTTCGGTATTAAAATGTCCGAAGCACTTTTTAAAGCACGGTTTATACTTTCAAGAACTAACTTACAATCCTCTTTCTCTTGTAACAAAATAATTGTCCACTTTAATTATAATTTCACGAGCAAGACTATTAATTAATTTCTTACTCATTTTAACGAGTAACAGCTAACAAAACTAAACAACAAAATTCAAGAACAACAATAAAACAGGATAACAAAAACAAAAAGCTAACAAAAATATTCGATGTGCGTAAGTGGGTAAGCGCGGACTGAACTTGCGAACGGTACCGACGTTGCGAGTTCGACTACGTCACCAAGATGGCCGCCAATCGCAATATCATCGTGCGGGCCATACAAAAAGTTGTCTCCGAGGCGCCCACGATCAACGCTTCATATAAGTTGAGTATTTTTAGGTTTCCCTTACGGTAGCGAATAACTAACCTGAATATTGCCTTTTAGCATTTTCCTTCCTACGATCTAGGTAGAGTCACGGAGTAAGAATGGCTTCCTTAGAGATTGTAGATGCCAATCACGGTAACGTAAAACCTTTATAATGATCTTAGATACTTATAGTTCTGAGTTATTATATGATTATCATAAACGTTACCTACGTTTATGATAATCACCAGTTAGAAAGAATGAAAGGCCCTGACAAGGTATTGTTAAGAGTCAGTAGACTCATTGAATGAATTAGATTATGCCTTCTGTTGAATAATGGCGAGTGCGTGGACGCTAGCTTCAACGGGCATAGAATAATGCTTTAGATCGAATAATGGCCAGCGCGTGGTCGCTAGCTTCGACGGGCATATAGATCGATGTCTTAGATCGTATGATGGCAAAGCGTGTTGGCGCTGGCTTCAACAGACATTGTAAGAAAGCTCTAGTCATGTAAGGCCTTAGCGCGAAGCGCTGGCTTTGACGAGCATTGTAAGAAAGCTCTAGTCATGTAAGGCCTTAGCGCGCAGCGCTGGCTTTGACGAGC
>JADWQK010002221.1:0-146059 GCA_017933935.1 Sesamia nonagrioides | reverse complement strand
AGAAATTTATTTTTATTAAAACATGGAGTAGAATTTGTAGGACAATAAAAACTTACGAGACTTATTTCTTTATTATTTACAACAATTCTTACACATATATTTTGCAGAGAATTATCTGAATAGATATTTATTTTATTATATCTTATATTGTTACGTAATAAAATAGCAACTCCATTATGTCGATTGCCAATGTCGTTTCTTTCTATTTGATATCCTTTTATATTAAAAACTTTAATTGGTGTTAACCAGGTTTCTGAGATAATTGCAATATGAATGTTATGTTCGTAAAGAAACTGTGTTAGTAGAAGTTTATTACTTATAATGCTCTGAGCATTCCACTGCATGATATTAAGCTGATCCATTATTAAAGGAATTAGAAGTATTTCGGAAAGTTTGATATAACATTTCTTTTATTGAAGTAGAATTAATGGGAGTATTTTTTTGATTTGATATCATTTTTGTAATGGTTTGTATTAGTATATTCATAAAAAAATCGGATTTGGAAAGGTTTTGTATCTGTGTTTCAATATTTGTTTTAGTTAGTTGTGGAAATGTGTTCTCTTTAAATAAGTCAGAGAACATGATGGTCTTGGATTTAATTTTGCTCTCCTCTATTTTAAGTTTTTTTTGTGGACATTGATTTGAAATGGCAATGTGATTACCACCACAATTACAACATTTTGCATTTTCCTGTTGGACATTACAACTCTTGTAGTGATGGTTCTGGGAACAAATTGAGCATACCTCAGAATTGCGGCAGAATTTGGCAATGTGCCCGAATTTCATACATTTTAGACATTGTTTCACCGGAGGAACATAAACTTTAACCTCATGCCGCCATGACTCGAGGTATACAAATTGGGGTAATTCGATAGACGCAAATGTTATAGCGACGGTCTGTGTGGGAAGGTATGAAACCTCACCACTGTCACTTCGGACACGACGCATGAAGCGCCTCACCTGAATGACGTTGCGTGAACTATCAACAAGTGTATAAATCTGTTTGTTTGATAGGTCAGTAGGAACTGAAGTTATAACCCCAGTCACCTCGGTGTCACCTGCTGGTATCGAAGCTTTTAAGCCTAATTCTTCTAAAAGCTTTTTATTTTGTAGAAACACATTGGCGTTGTTGGACAAGTCGAAAGTAATACCTATTTTATATTTATTAATAGATTTTAAGTGTGAAATACCAGCTATGCTGTATTTCGACAAAAAGACAATGAATTCAGTTTTTGTAGAGTTCTCAGGGTACTTTCGAGAGTACCCTGGTACCTTATAGACCAGATATTTTCTGCTCGTATCCTCGTCCGAGTCCGAAGAGTCCGTCGTAATGTCTGTATGAGGATCAGGGGGATCCGTCTTTTTCCTTTTCTTCACTCCTTTCATTTTCTATATACAGTTACACACTATATTAAATTTCTAATTACACTACAGTAATTATACGTAAATATACAAATTTTCAAATAATTTAAAAATAATATCAAATTTAGGCGCCTTTCTCATTCAAGGTTCCCGCGCTTTTTTCCTTGGTGTTCTTTTTTCAATTTTCTTTGTTCGCGGTTCTTTACGCGGCATTTTTTCACGTCATTGTTAAACCTTATATTAAAAAAAAGAAACTTGAAAACAAGTGAAAAACTAAAATGAGTGATTCTAGCGACGAGGAAGTTTGTTTGACGCCAACAGAATTGACTGAAACTGTTAATAATGCGCAAATGAACTTTCTACCTCAACAATCACGCGGGAAGTATTTAAAACAGTACGATATGTTCAACAAGTGGCGACTAGCAAAAGGAGCCAAAACTTTCTCAGAAAACGTTTTGCTGGCATATTTTATAGAATTATCCGAGAACAAGAAAGCAAGCACTCTATGGAGTACGTATTCGATGCTAAAAGCAACAATAAAGATGAAAAAAGACATACATAACGATACCTATCCTAAATTAGTAGCATTTTTAAAAAGAGCCTCATCTGGTCATCATCCAAAAAAATCGAAGGTTTTCACAGTATCTGATATTGAAAAGTTTCTTAACGAAGCACCCGATTCCGTATATTTGGCGGCAAAAGTAAGTCAGTTGCACATTCAGTATCTACTTAAGTACATATATTAATCTCAATTAAATAGTATACTTAGTAAATGTTGATAGGCATAATTATGCGTTCATATAAATTTTATTCATTTATCTACTACAATACTCTTTACATTGCAGGTCGTTCTTATTATTGGAATTAACGGAGCATGTCGAACTAATGAACTAACACAACTTAATGTCAAAAACCTTGAGAAACATTCAGATGACTTACTATTAATTAATTTACCTAATACAAAGACAAAAAGAGACCGCAACTTTGTCATTCGCAAGGAATACGTAACGATTGTTGAGAAATATCAAGCCTTACGGCCGCCTAACACTCCAATCAATCGTTTTTTTCTACATTATCGCAATGGAAAGTGTGTTAGACAGCCTATGGGTACTAATAAAATTGGCAGTATCCCACGAGAAATAGCAACATTTCTTGAACTTCCAGAACCCCTGTTGTACACGGGTCATTGTTTCCGACGAACTTCAGCCACACTTTTGGCTGATTCCGGAGCTGATCTCCTGTCCCTTAAGCGCCACGGAGGCTGGAAGACCAATGCAGTTGTAGAGGGATACATAGAGGATTCCATCCAAAATAAGTCTAAAATATGTGAAGGCATCGTAGGAGCCATTACACTGAAAGAGCCTCAATCGGAAACTTGGACTGGCCCTTCTACATCAAAAATAAGCCGTTATGAAACACCTAACCATCTCCCTCTCTCTCTCCAACATTCACGCCAAGGGAATCCGATGAATCGGTACAACTACTAAGTATGACAGACAGTTTACCGAAAAACAGTACACAAGTGACTAACACCAATATTACAGTACCAAACAAAAATATTACACTCAATTTAAATAACTGTTGCAACGTTATTTTAAAATTTTCTTAATTATACTTCAGTATTATTTTATTATAATTTAAAGATTATTCTGTAATACTTACCTGTCATAATGTAGTGATTAATACTTACCTAAACTGAAATAAAAGTGTACCTATCTTGTGATTGTAAACATTTTTTTATTTGTTTAAATTAAGTTGATTTCAGAGTGCCTGAGCACTATTGAAAAAGTTCTATACATCTTTGGAGTTGTATCGTAAACTGAATTTTATTGTGTACGTATTATAGTTGTTTTTCTATAAACTCGTATTTGTTTACATTGTTGGTAACATGTCGCTAATGTAGATTACCTATAACCAGCTAGGCAGCAGAGTAATTGAGTTCGGCATTCATAGCGTTATTTACGTTGTTGAGCAGACAAATTTTTCGAACTTATGAAGCAATGGACAAGGAATATGCTTCAAAATGGCTCCAATTGAAAATAAGAGTGTGTAATTAGGATGCAGGGTTCATTCCAATGTGTCGGACACTTTAAGTCTGTAATCGCCAACCCACATTGAGTAAGCGTGGTGATTACGCTCAATCCTTCTCTGTATGGGAGGCGACCTGTGACCAGCAGTGGGACGATAAAAAGGTTGATGATGATGGACACTTTCAGACAAGCAGTACATGCCTATTTCTATCTACATTGATGGATACAGAGAGCAGGCTCCAGGTTAAGAACCGAAACGTTTTTGCTGCTATATAAAAACATAAGATACCTGTTTTAGCTAGTCCCGTTTGCAATATTCAAAAGCTGTTTGTATAATTGCGACATGAGCGGGGTCAGTTGCCTTGAAGCGGCTATAGCTAAGTACTAACTACTTTAGAAAATAGTTAGAATAAATTATCAATCATATTCAGCAACGTATGTTTTGCAGTTTGCAGGTCTAAGTGCTAGGATGAATTGATCAGGTGACAGCTTACATAATAATTATATTATCATAGCATAACTAGGTATTCAAAAACTGTTTAGTCTATTAAATTTTTCTCTATAACAATGATAGATGAAGCTATTGACTGCCGCGTTGAATGCGCGTTCGATTCCCGCACGGAACAAATATTTGTATGACCTAGAAGTAGTTGTTCCGGGTCTGACTGTTTGTGTATGTGAGTTTATATGTTTGTAAACGCACCCACCATACAGGAGAAATTCCTTGTACGGAGCACCGTAATTGAAAAAAAAAAATATGACGATGTCGATATTTCTACCAATATCAGATGTGATATGCGAAAACGGGAGGCAGAAAAGAACACTGAAATCCGTATTCCAGAAGGAAACTCAAGCATTGATCTCAGTTTAAACATTACTTAAAACTAGTTTCAACCAATCAAAAGGCTTCAGTACAGCTTGAGTTTTGAGCAACTTTCTGTAATACGGACATTAAATTCTACATCCATTCCTTAAAAAAATATTGTTGAATATAATGTCAAACTTGTTAACGAGTATTATTACGTAATAGCGGGGTAATTACAATATATAACACAAACAATCACTTTTTCACAGAAAAACAGTAAAAATTCGAAATCACGTGACCGCAACCGAAAAGGTCAATGTGGCGAGAGTCTGATTATCATCGTTATCTTATAGGTGGGGGTGGGGTTATCGCAACTCCCATTATAGCACGATTAATAACCTAGATAAATACCCGATTAGCAGCCTTGACAGCAGTTATTGACAGCCTCCGTGGCGTAGGGTAGCGAACGCGGCCGCACGGAACGCGCAAGGTGGGGCGGGTTCGCTCCCCGCGCAGTGCTAATATCTGTATGCATGAATACGGTGATAACGGTAAATCCTTCTCTCTATAAGAGACCTGTGGGCTGTGCCCAGCAGTGGGATGATGAAAAAAAAGGTAAATATTTACACTGCTCTGGTCGGTCCTCGGAAAGTATGTTAAGCCGCTGGTCCCGGTTGCCATACGAACATCTATTGGCAGTCGTTACGGGTTGTTGGAGCCCTCAAAAGTTCAACAATTGGTCTAACTGCAATGCCTCGATATCGCCTTCGGGTTGTGGAGGTCAGACGGCAGTCGCTTTACGGAAAATATCGAAGTTTAGTCAAAATCAGCAGTTAGACTGGTAAAGCGGACCCCAGACTCCAAAGCTTTTTTTAGCTTTGGATGCGACTGGGATTAACGCTGAGATGATGATGATGATTAGTACCCGATAAGTGGCAGTAGTCCCGTTCCCTGTTTATACATATAAGGGAAAATCAGAATCAAAATATTTTATTTGGCATAAACCAACATGTGCCCATGTGAAAGGGCGTACCCTTTCACATGGGCACATGTTGGTTGGTAAAAGAAGCTACGAGGAGCCCCAAAGTAAGTTCAAGACTTTTTTTTTATAAACTAGCGCTTGACAGCAATCCCGCCTGATGGTAAGCAGTGATGCAATCGTTGATGGAAAAGCGCGCTAGTTTATTAAGCCCATTCACTTAAAAAATCTTAGTGAATAGGAAGGAAGACGGCAGTTGAGCGAGGTGGTGCAATGTTAAACCCAACAACACGACCAACGATGCTGCGCCAGAGAGAGATTGATGTCCCTCCACGACGAGACTCCCGACACAACAACATTTGACGCATCGTACTCGGCACACATCGCAACACAACTGCTCAGACCCGTCCTCCGTACGGCTTCACCAGACATCATGCCATGAACACGACGAATCGCTTGGCGGCAAGACTTTGTCTGGTGGGTGGAACTTCTGCTGGCAGGCGATGTTATGGCGTATCTCATGGGATACTAACTCAACCATACTATACATATATTATAATAGATACATATATAGATAAACATCCAAAACCCAGGCCAATCAGTAAAATATCGTTTTTCCATCATGACCTGACCGGGGATCGAACCCGGGGCCTTCACGTCGCAGGCAGGCGTGTTGACCGCTGCGCCATGGAGGACGACGTAGGAAGTAATGGGTCAGCTTGTGCGGGGTTCCTTGTTCCCTTGGCAAAAACTTTTTTATGAATATACATATCTCGACCTTAGAAACATTTGGTCGTATGTATAGATCGACCACCAGTCGTGGTGGCCTAGTGGTTAAAACGCCAGCCTCTTAAGTATGAGTGTACGGGTTCGATTCCAGGTCAGGCAAGTACCTATGTAACTTTTCTAAGCTATATGTACTTTCTAAGTAATCTTGGACACCAATGACTGATTACAAGGTGAAGGAAAACATCTTGAGGAAACGTAATCGCCAACCCGCATTGAGCAAGCGTGGTGATTACGCTCAGTCCTTCTCTGTATGAGAGAAAACCTGTGCCCAGCAGTGGGACGATAAAAAAGGTTGATGATGAGCTGTTCCCCACGACTTCGTTCGCATCAATTTCTATTAGTTCGCATCATATTGTTTGGTATAATTAATTTTTCCCATTTTTCCCCCCACTGCTTCCATTGATTCTTCGCTCCTATTGGTCGCAGCTTCATCACTGCATTTTATAAAACATCTGACGTCTGTCGTCTGACCTGGAATCGAACCCGCACACTCATACTTGAGAGGCTGTTGTTTTAACCATTAGGCTACCACGCGCTTAAACAGAAACAGCTAATCCATACTAATATTAAAAATGCAAATGTCTGTCTGTCTGTCAGTCTGTTACGCTTTCCCGCCTAAACCTCTCAACCGATTTCGATGAAATTTTGTACAGACAATCTTTAGACCCTGAGAAAGAACATAGGCTACCTTTTATCCCGGAAAAATTTGATATTCCCGAGGGAAATCTAAAAAGCGCGATATAACCAAACTCCACGCGGGCGAAGCCGCGGGCGGAAAGCTAGTAATTATATAAATACAGCCGAAGTATATTTTTCCCTTTTTAAAAAAATATTATGTTGCTTGACCGCAATTCTTCCTGATTATAAGTAGTGATGCAATAGTTTCAACGCTCTAATCCCTGGAAATACCAAATCCAATACTTTTTCTTTTTAAATGCCCAATCCTTAAGGAATGCTATAAGCTTTTAAATTATTTAACATCACGCTATGTTTCTTAGGGGCCGACTACAAAGATAAAAGTAAAAAAGGACGATAGTCAATTAAAAAGGCAGGAAATTACTTTGATTAGTTTATTGAGATAAGTACTTACAATAATTAGTAACATTTTAATATGTAAACAGTTGGTATCATCAAGTGCAACTTCAGGAACTTGTTCATGAACTTGATGATGTACGAGTGTTCCACACAGAAATAACACAATGAAACGAATTGACACTTTTTATATTGGTCTGATATTAATATCAAAGTTCATTTAGACCACAAGCGCCTGGTACTTAACTAATTAGTATCCGTGGGTGAACTATCTGGCATAAGGGTTCAATGGTGCCGTCGTACGCAGGGGTAATTTGGCTCCTGCCAGCTACCCCAACCCTGGGTGAGTAGATCCTGTGTCTTGGCTCGAGGACTAATTACTGGGACCGTTCAGACTCCTCGCAGTTCTTGTGTTCGGGTCCAGTTTGATGTCATCAATAATTTGTGGCAGGAAGGGGTGGTCTGCTGTGGACGGCGCGCGGATGACGTCATCTCCTTGCCACAGTGATGGAGGAGTGTCGTCAATTCCTCGACGAGATCTGAAGATCCACGATGGCCTCGTTGGTGGAGGAGGGCGGTATGTAGGCTGAATGTATTTACATGTTGATTCAGCGATCAAAAACACCGCTACAGCAGACAGTACTAAGATTAGTTTCGTCATTTTGATGAGTTACTTACGACAGCTTGTCTTGGAATGATACCTCCGATACTAGAAGGCGAGTATTTATACAGCGTCTTGAGGAAACTGCGGTATTTACCCCGAGACGAAACTTCTTAAGATAACCTAATGAACTGGTTTTCATTTTTAAATTAAACCCCCGCGCCATCGGTGTCAATGTACTGATAGCAAATTCATTGAATCATGTCATAAAGTTTAAACTTTATATCACGATTCAATTCTAATTTAATATTCAATCGAAATTCGAATCTAATATTTAAATATTAGATCCTTACATAATTAGGAAATTGGTGTTTTGTAAGGGAGAAAATAAAGTCGTTTTTTTTTCAATATTTTTTTTTTTTTTTTCTATCAATGTATGTATGTACGTAGGTAGTGAAAATACTTTCAAGCGGGCATCAATAAAATCTGTAAGGGCGCTTTGGACTGCCTCATCAGTTTTTTTTATCTATACTAATATATAAAGCTGAAGAGTTTGTTTGTATGTTTGATTGTCTGTTTGTTCGCGCTAATCTCGGGAACTACTGGTCCGATTTCAAAAATTCTTTTTGCGTTGGATAGCCCATTAATCCAGGAAGGCCTTTAAGCTATATAACATCACGCTGCGACCAATAGGAGCGGAGCATAACAAACTCCCGCGAACGAAGTCAATGGCGGCTGCTAGTCTATACTAATATATAAAGCTGAAGAGTTTGTTTGTTTGTTTGTGCGCGCTAATCTCAGGAACTACTGGTCCGATTTGAAAAATTATTTTTGCGTTGGATAGCCCATTAATCCAGGAAGGCTTTAGGTTATATAATATCACACTGCAACCAATAGGAGCGGGGCATAACTAACTCCACGCGAACGAAGTCGCTGGCGGCCGCTAGTCTTTTATAAATTGTAAACTAGTGCTTGACGGCAATCCCGCCTGATGGTAAGCAGTGATGCAATCGTTGATGGTAAAGCGCGCTAGTTTATTAAGAGCCTATTCACTCTAGCCTTGAAGACACTTAAATTGTAGTCCGACGGAAACATCGCCGCTGGTAAATTGTCCCAGTTCTTGGATGTACGCGGTATAAAAGAAGATGCGAAAGCGTTGTGCTCGAGGCTTTAGAGACCGTTTTTAACTATATCTGGGTCGCCAATTAGCCTCTTCGCACGCCTCTCCACTGAATCCAAAGTAACCAGGTGGCGTTTTGCAGCATCAGCCCAAATGTGGCTGCAGTACTCTACACACGAACGGACCTGTGCTTTGTATAACAAGCTGTCCTGGTGTGAAGTACCGCCGGATGTGATAACGCCAAGTTTCCTGGCAGCCACCTTGGCTTTGGACCCAATGAACCGCCCAAAGTTTAGGTTCGAGGAACTCGGTACTCCCAACAGCTAAAGGAAAGAAAGAAAGAAAAATGCGTTTATTGACATTACAGCATAAGATTTAACAATTAAAACTAAAAAAATATAAAACTTAGTTAATAATGCCAAAAGGGCCTCAGCTCAGCATAATGTCAGATGACAACACAAGATGTGCCATCTGACGCTGGTTTTCAGCTGCAACCCACGAGTGCCATACGCAAGAATTACAAAAACACAGATATACCATTTCTACAGTTTTCAGTCCGCAATAATAAAATGATATATTTACATAGATAATAAAAGTAATCCAAACAATAGAAAAAACTCGAAACATGGTGAAATAAAAATGTTGTTACTTATGTAAAGGCGGTCGATAAACTCCAAGGATACATTCAGAAAAGTAGGAGCCAAGGTGAATTGACTTCTTTTTGGCGATGAATAGACACGCTTGTGTTTTGGCGGCATTAAATGTTACAAGATTTACCTTGGCCCTTTCGGTGACTGCCTGTAGTGCAACATTCGTACGCTCTACCATAGCCTCTCTTTCTGACCGGATTGATTCCTTACTAGCCCGAGCACGCGACAGGTGCGCTCTCCACGACGGTGCTGTGATCTGCATACCCATAGATACCAGGCATCAGCAGATCGTTAATATGCAGCAGGAACAGATTTGCAGAGAGAACAGACCCCTGAGGAACACTGGAATTAGACGACATGGGCTCCGATTAGCATCCGTCGACAACAACTCGGAGGGACCGTTCAGTCGTGAAGTCTTTTACCCAGCCAGTCAAGCCAGGGGAAATGCCATACGCTGGAAGCTTACTCAAAAGGCCAGCGTGCCATACCCGGTCGAAGCTGCCTTCAAGACATCAAGGGAGAAGGCAATCGCTTGCCCATTTTTGCCCCACAAGTGAGTAGCATACACTAGTAGGTCCCCAGTTGACCGATGCGGCGAAACCCGTACTGTCGGTTACTGAGGAGATCGTTACTTTTCAGGTAGGTATGCCAAGAGGCTTGAGTTCAATACACGCTCATGCTTGCAGACCGTGTATTGAACCTTGCAAGAAGTTATACAAATTAGGAAAAAATATATAGCCTGTCTTAGGTATTCCAATTAAAGCTAACTAGTTTGGTAGCCGTCTGTTTTGTTTGTGTGGCCAAGAGTGATTGGTTGTTTAGCGGCTAGATGTGTTTTAACATCTATTTAAGGCGCGCGTGGAAAACAACTCGCGTTCGACCTTGGCCTGGTCTTTGACCTCCTCTAGTAACTTCAATTGTCATCTGCCACCAGAAACCCTTGCCTTAGTTTAGATCTGCTGCTGTCAGTTTAATTTCCTCCCCGGGTAATCTGTCCTCCCTGATTTCTTTTTCCACAAACTAAACTTAAGTTCAATGAAAAAAGATAAGTATTGAGTGTAAGTATTAGACTAAAAAGCGAGGATATTTCATCGAATAAAAAAACCATTTAGTCAAAGATACTTCTAACAAAAACCGGACAAGGGCGTGTCGGACTCACGCACAAAGGGTTCCGTACCATTGATTTATGAAATTAAAGGATTTAAGTTATTTGTATGAAAGATTACGTGGTAGGCTAGAGTGAATAGACTCTTAATAAACTAGCGCACTTTACCATCAATGATCGCATCACTGCTTACCATCAAGCGGGATTGCGGTCTAGCGCTAGTTTATAACTTATAAAAAAAAAAATAAGCGGTTTACGATTTACGAGGTATTAAAAAAAAACTACTTACTAGATCTAGTTCAAAACAATTTTCGTTGTTAGTTTTTATAGTAATATATAATAATAATAATAATAATAATATTTATTTATTTGCATAAACATGTGTGTACATACAGAAATTATTATTCGTATATGTAGGATGAAAAAATATAAATTGGCTCTACATGTTTGCCATTTGACAAGGCATGCAAATATTAAAAATAATAAAAAATTACTTATTGAAATAATATTTACATTAAAATTGTTCAATCACATCACAAAAAAGAAAAAAAGCAAAGTCATTAATAATAATAATTTTAACAATTTTCTAAACAACTGAAATTGAACCATTACAAAAATATACATCATATGGTTTTTTTAGATTTTTCATTTTATTATATTATAGAGGGGGGGACTTTTTGCACTTTGAAAGCGTTTGTCACGCAAACTATTCGATTTAGAAATAAAGTGTTTTGGAAACCTGAATATCATTTTTGAAGACCTATCCATAGATAGGTACCCCACACGTATGTGGTTGATGAAAATAAATTTTTGGAGTTTTAGTTCTAAGTATGGGGAGCCCCCAATATTTATTATTGTTTTTTTTTTTTGCATCAAAATCTTAATGCGGTTCACAGAATACATCTAGCTACAAAGTTTCAACAGTATAGCTCTTATAGTTTCGGAAAAAAATATCTGTGACATACGGACGGACAGACGGACTGACAGACATGACGAATCTATAAGGGTTCCGTTTTTTGCCATTTGACAACGGAACCCTAAAAACGTGTCTAAACTCAAAGAAACAATGAAAAAAATTTAGCACAAAAAGCATATTATAGCATTAATGATTTTTTAAATGATTCAGTTTTTATTATAAATAAAAAGTATAACTAACTTTGTAGTAATTGTGGTCCTGTAGTAGTGGGGAACTTAAAATGCCTATATTATAAATTTTATTAAAATTTGGATTGTTTTAATATTGTTGTAAATCTTAATTGTGATAATTATAATATGAAATATTGACATGGTATTGTATACAGACATGCTAAATAAATAATATTTTTTGTTAAATATTCTAGTAATTGTGTAATTAATGTAAATATTTGAATTTCATTTTATTAAATTGTTTGAGTTGGGATCGATATCTATCATATAAATATAAAATTTAATATAAGTCATCCATTCTATTATAATAATTATGTAATGTACCTATAATATTTGCACGCCGTGAGAAATGGCAGACATGTCGTGAGCCATTCTTTCTCAAGATCCTACATGCTTGACTTTTTTTAACACATGTTTGAGCAAATAAAATTTCTTATTCTTAACATATGCACCTAACTCCACTTTTTATTAAGCGCCTCATATAATTGTGTTATATCTCTTTAGTTTTGTTTTTATTTAATTTTTTTAAACGTTTTCTCATTCTAGGAATTTCTCCTGTATCGTGGGTGCGTTTACAAACATATAAACTTACATACACAAACAACCGGACCCGAAACAACTACCTGTAGGTCATATAAATATTTGTTCCGTGCGGGAATCGAACCCACGACACGCAGAGCAGCAATCGATTACTCAGCCACTGCACGAATCGTGTCGTCGAGATAATGAATGGTCGTCGAGATAATTAAATATACCTAATTAAATGCAGTAGGTATGTTATTCTGAAACTTTATAAACAGAAATGACCTCAAGAAATGATCACTATTAATAAAAAACATCCCCGGTCCCCAATATAATCAGACACTATCGACAATTGTTTAATAGTTATGACTTGATTCAATGAATTTGTTACAATTAATTAATCATCACGATTATTTAATGTAAATAAATTATCTTACAAGACGTCTCGTCTCGGGGTAAGTACCGCAGTTTCCTCAAGTCGCGGTATAAATACTCGCCTTCTAGTATCGGAGGTATCATTCCAAGATAAACTCTCGTAAGTGACTCTTCAAAATGACGAAACTAATCTTAGTACTGTCTGTTGTAGCGGTGGTTTTGATTGCTGAATCAACATGTCAGCGTGACCCACCATCTACCATCCGCCCTCCAAAGAGACAGACATGGATCTTCAGATCTCGGCGAGGAATTGACGACGCTCCTCCGTCACTGTGGCAAGGAGATGACGTCATCCGCGCGCCGTCCACAGCAGATCATCCCTTCCTGCCATCAGTCATCGATGACATCAAATTGAACCCGAACATAAGAACTGCGAGGAGTCTGAGCACTCCCAGAGCGTCTCGCGGAGGTGGGAGTCGTCAGTCCTCGAGCCGAGACACCGGACCCACACACCCAGGATACAACCGACGTAACACGAGGTCACTCAAGCTCCCAGGGTCCAAAGTGCCTGTGCGTATGACGCCACCTTTCAACCCTCATGCCAGAAAACCCATCTACGTGCACTAAATAATAAGCCTGGTGTTTGTAGTCTGAGTGAACTTTATTAATATTATCAGACCAACATAAAAAGTGCCCTTTTGTTTTAGTGTGTGTTGTTGTCTTTTGTTTAAGTTCATCAAGTTAGATGTAGTACTCCATACTTGTGTGCCAACTGTGTATATACCAAAAATGTCACTAATTATTGTAAGTTGTACGTACTTAGTTCAATATAAAATTCAAACTAAACTGCTGCTTTATTAATTCCCTATCTTCAACCTTTTTTAGCGCGACCCTAGTTGGTTTGACGCCCTTGCATCCACCTATCCTGTAATTGATCATCATCATTCCAGCGTTAATCCCAGTCGCATCCGAAGCTTTTTCAGCTTTGGAGTCTGGGGCCCGCTTTACCAGTCCAATTGCTGATATGGCAAAAGTTCGACATTTTCCGTGAAGCGACTGCCGTCTGACCTCCACAACCCGAAGGCGACATCGAAGCATTGCAGTTAGACCAATTGTTGGACTTTTGAGGGCTCCAACAACCCTAACGACTGCCACTAGATGTTCGTATGACAACCGGGACCAACGGCTTAAAGTGCTTTCCGAGGCACGACCAGACCAGTGCAAATATTCATATTCATGCATACAAATTCTTGCACTGTGCGGGGATCGAACCTGCGCCACCTTGCGCAGCGGCCGCGTTCGCTACCGTTACGCCACGGAGGCTGTCATATCCTATCCTGTAATTGATAAAGTGGATTTTTCCACAGAACAAATGAAAAGCATTGCTCTATTCCGTGGATTTTTCATATACCTAATTATTATGGTGTAGGTAATCCATAGTTTTTTTTTGACAATTATTGGTTCACAATATACTTGCAGCGTGACCAATGTCTGGTTATAATATCTGCACACTGCATCTGCAGCACTGTGTTATCTGTGTGTAACACGTGTGCATCATCAAGCGGCACACAAGTTCATCAGTTGCACTTAAATGATGTATGACACCATAATTGTGTGCCAACTGTTTATTTACCAAATATGTAAATAATTATTGTAAGTAATATGTATCTACTTAGTTCAATACATGACTTAAAATAAACTGAAACTCTGGTAACCGTCCAAAATGTAATCTCCAGATTATGGTCACGTTAACGTGCTACAGGCGATGTTGCTGAACCCCATTCAGATAGAAATCGCGTCACCACTCCTAGACAGGACCGTTTTCTTTAAAATATCGCTAGGAGACAACCCAATATTACGGCTATGCAATTGGTTCAAAGGCTAATCAAAGGCTATCTAACCACCGATTATTGTTAAGTGACTAAACTGTAAGAAGAAGATTACATGAAGCTGGTCTTCATTCTCGCAGACCACTTCGGGTTTCAGTTTTACAGTGTTGCAATCGCGGGCGGAGACCATTGTGGGCTCGAGAACATTTCGCATGAAGTGATGAGTACCTAATGGTCCATGGTGTTTTTTTCTGATGAGTCTCGGTTTGGATTTCTTAAGGGTATGGTGAGTTTTTTGGTAGACGAAGGCGTCTCCAGCATCCACAAGAGGTCTTGTTGTGGATGCCTAGCGAGGTGGATTCATATCAAAGCGGGAGACCATGGGATATCATGGTATGGGCTGGTATTCGCATGGGCCAAACGATCTCAATTAGATAAGAGGGAACATGAATGCATTGAAATACCGCCATGAGATAGTACAAATGGGTCAGGAGTTCCAACTTAGGCACGACATTGCCTGTGCCGATACGGCTTAGCTGATATCAACTGTTCTTGGGGAAAATGAAGTCAAGGTTATGGGATGGAATGAAATGAAATCGTTTATTTTGCAAGTAGGATCACTGATCACTTTTACAAGGTATATTTTTGGCCTGCTGAGTCCCCCAACGATGCTACAACGACTACAATTTTTCTACAACTCTGATGACAGAACACTTTCCCTGCACTTGAAAAGAACCTGGGATCAGCAGGGTAATTGCGTAACAATCTATGTAGCAATGGGTTTCATTTTGACAGTTAAACAACATTCATTGCGTTATTTACGTTGTTGAGCAAACATATTTTCGAACACATGCAGCAATGTATTAGCAATAAGCTTCAAAATGATTCCAACCGATAGTGATAGTAGGTATGTTACGCAATTAGGGTGCTGATGAACATGAATAATCGATGCCGAACTCAAATTAATGTTAGGAGAGGAAATACTGATTACTAAATTAATTAAGTAAATGCCTTTCTTGTTATTTTTAAAATTTTATTTTTATAATTCCCAATCCATTGTGACCAAGTAAAAATGATAAAAAAAAAAAACAGAATTAAAAACCTTTTATGAATCTGTCGAATTTTTTCTCGGTGGTAGGTCATAACATCGACTGCCGGTAGAAGTTACCACCCACCAGACAAAGTCTTGCCGCCAAGCGATTCGTCGTGTTCCGGCATGATGTCTGATGAAGCCGTACGGAGGACGGGTCTGAGTAGTTGTGTTGCGTTGTGTACCAGGTACGATGCGCCAAATGTTGTTATGTCGAGAGTTTGGTCGTGGAGGGTCTCCACATCAATCTCGATCCCTCTGGCGCCGCATCGTTGGTCCTGTTCTTGGGTTTAACAATGCATCACCTCGCTCAACTGTCGTCTTCCTTCCTATTTACTCAGTTTTTTTGAGTGAATAGGCTTAATATTAATAAACTTGCGCGCTTTATCAGGCGGGATTGCGGTCAATCACTATTAGTAGTGTATTAGTTTAAATATAAAAAAAAACTTTTCTTACAATGTTGCAAGCATAAATCATAAAAAAAACTTCGGAATTGTAGGTATACTCATTTTTATATAAATGTCAATATTGGGAGGTACTTGAAGATTGGATTAAACGACAGTCTATCTCGAAGCACGGTGTTTAATTAACGTCATCCCTGATACCTTCACATGGCGCAGCCGGTAGTTAATTATTACAATAAAATAAAATTAAGACTATTAAAATCTCGTGAAGTGAGTTGTGATTGATAAAAATACAGCATAGTGAAGATAACATCGATCCAATAGTAAGTGTACAACAATGGAGTCAGTTTTACAACCGCCGCAACCATTTATTTTTGAAAATAATATGGATAATATATCATCGGGAAATTTGAGTCGCCAGTGGATTAACTGGAAAAAATCGTTTTTAATTTATTATGAAGCGTGCGAGTTATCTAAGAAGGACAACAAAGTACAAGTGAATATTTTATTGCATATTATCGGTGAGAAATGCCGCGAAGTTTATGACCAATTTAAGCCGGAGAGTAAAAATATACAGCCTACAGGAGTTATTCACACAGTTCGATAAATATTTCATTCCTAAAAAGAATTTGGCAGTTGAACGGCATAAGTTTTTTAAACGTGATCAAAAAGAACTTGAGTCAATCGAGCAATACGTATTTGAACTTAACAAAATGGCGGCAAATTGCGAATTTCAAGAACTCAGGGATGATTTGATATGCAGTAGATTAATCTGTGGAATAAATGATATAGGCCTATCGGAGCGATTGTTGCGGGAACCAGAAGTAAGTTTAAATAAAGCTTTGGATATATGTCGGTTAGCTGAGATGTCAAGAAAACAAGCGCTGAGTATAAAAAATGAAAGTCAGGAACATCGAGTGCATCAGTTACAAGAAAGCCATAGCAGTGAACACAACGTGAATTATGTAAATCGCAATAGGCGATTTAAGGAAAATAGTATTCGTCCACGCCCGGGAACATCGGGGCGAGCGACCGGTGGCCGCGCAGGCGGCGACGCCAGCGGTGGCGCGCAGGAATTACGTAACCAGAACGCAAGCCAGTACTCGTATCGTGGCAAAAATAAATATCAGAGACAGTGTGGCAAATGTGGTGCAGTGCATGAGAAGAACAGGTGTCCCGCTTATGGCCAAAGATGTGACCGGTGTAATCGCATGAATCATTTTGCACGGAGCTGCAAGGGTCGTGTACATGCAGTGGAAAGAGACTCCACTGATCAGGTAATTTGTCAAATTGATAAAGCTAGTAGTGATTGGACAGTCAAATTAAAAATTTGTAACAGTTTTATTAATTTTAAGCTGGACACTGGAGCTGTTGTTAATATTATACCTAAAAATTTTCTCAGTTTATTAAAAATAAATGAAAAAGATTTGAACAAGACTTTCATTAAATTAAAAGCTTACTCTGGGAATAATATCTCAGTCATTGGGAAGTGCTATTTAAAAGTAGGATATAAAAACACATCTTACTTTTTAAAATTTATTGTAACAGATGTGGATTCACCTCCTATTTTAGGCAAAGGATCATGTGAGGAGCTTAATTTAATTAAAAGAGTAATGACAATCAGTAAAATGAACGATAATAACAAAATATTACAAGAATATCCAGATATTTTTGAAGGAATAGGTTGTCTACCAGGAGATTATAAAATTACAATAAAACCTGATGCAAAACCGGTCGTCAACCCCCCAAGGAAATTACCTGTAGCTTTACGAGAACAATTTAGAAAAAAAAATAGAAGATATGCAGAAAGATGGTATCATTGCTAAAGTAGAAGGCCCCACTGATTGGGTCAATAATGTAACTGTGGTGAAAAAACCAAATGGGGACTTGCGAATATGTTTAGACCCTCGTGAACTTAACAAATCAATAAAAAGGGAACATTTTAAGTTGCCTACTTTTGAAGAAATATCAACATGTTTGGCAGGAGCTAAATATTTTAGTACACTCGATGCCAAACATGGATTTTGGCAAATTAAATTAAATCCAGAAAGCACAGATCTATGTACATTTAATACAATCTTTGGTAGGTTTAAATTTCTAAGGATGCCATATGGAATATCTTCAGCTTCTGAAATTTTTCATAAACGCTTATATCAGCAGTTTGATGACTTGGACGGGGTAGTGTTATTTGTGGATGATTTATTAATCCATGGACCAACAAAGGAAATTCATGATCAAAGATTAAGGGCAGTTTTAGACAGATGTCGGAAAATAAATATCAAATTGAATAAATCTAAGTGCAAAATAGCTTTAAAAGAAATTAAATACCTGGGGCACAAAATAATGCAAAACGGTATTCTGCCAGATGATTCACATTTAATAGCTATAAAAGAAATGCCTAGTCCAAAAAACACGAAAGATCTAGAAAGATTTCTGGGCCTCGTTACGTATGTAAATAATTTTGTACCAAATTTGTCTGAAAAAACGCATAAACTTCGAGAGCTATTAAAGAAGGATATACAATGGGAATGGGACCCAGTTCATGAACAATCTTTTCAAAATATAAAAAACTGTTTAATTAGTCCGCCAGTATTACAATACTTTGACATAAATAAACCAATTGTTATTTCTGTGGATGCAAGTAAAACAGGACTGGGTGCTTGTCTTATGCAAAATAGTTTGCCTGTCTGTTATGCATCTAAATCATTGACTAAAACTGAACAAGCGTATGAAAAAAAAGAAAAAGAATTGTTTGCATGTGTTTTTGCCTGCGAAAGGTTTTATATGTACATATATGGGCACTCGAATATAACAATTGAAACTGATCATAAACCTTTAGTTAGCATTATTAAAAAACCTTTAATGAGCGCGCCATCACGTTTACAGCGAATGTTGATGAGACTACAACCATATACATTTCAACTTGTTTACAAGCCAGGTAGGTATCTATACCTGGCCGATACCTTATCGCGTGCAGTAGCACCGGGGCAGGCGGTACAAACATCGCCGCGAGATAATCTCAACGCGAAAGCGCAAGTGTGTGCTATAACGTCAGCGAATGAACTAACTGATTCACATTTATTACAAATACAAAAGCACATGAGTGATGATAATGAATTACAAAAATTAATTAAAATAATAAAGTCTGGTTGGCTCAATGACAAGAAAGAATTAGATTGCAGTTTAAACTGCTACTGGGGCTGTAGGGACGAATTAACGGTGGATTTTGGTATAGTTTGGAGAGGCAACAGAGTAATAATTCCAAAACAAATGCGTAGAGATATGATAGCAAAAATTCATAGCAGTCACTTGGGAATAGAAAAATGTAAACTAAGGGCCCGAGAAATCATGTATTGGCCTAATATGAACTCCCAACTGCAAGATTATTTGTCGAACTGCCAGGCTTGTTTAACCTACAGGAAAGCTAATACTAAAGAACCTCTAATCTCACACGAAATACCAAATAGGCCTTGGTGTAAGATAGGTATAGACCTATTTCATTTGGGAAAAGATTCATTTTTGTTAGTAGTAGATTATTTCAGCAAATTTGTCGAGTTAAAGAAACTAAATTCCTTAACTTCTGGACATGTAATAAGTAAATTAAAAACTATTTTCAGTAGACAGGGTATACCTGAAACAGTCGTTTCTGATAATGGGCCGGAATTTTCCTCTAACTATTTTAAAGAATTTGCTGATGAATGGAAATTTGTGCACATGAAAAGTTCTCCAGAATTCCCACAGTCAAATGGGCAGGTAGAACGAACTATACAAACTATAAAAAATATTATGAGAAAAACTAAATATGAAAATAAAGATTTTAATTTGGCAATGTTGGAATTCTTAAATACACCAATAAGTCAGAATATACCATCTCCTGCTGAATTACTCTATAATCGAAAACTAAGAAGCATAGTTCCCTGTTCACAAAATTTTTTTATTCCTAAAGTCCATAAACATGTAAAAGAAAGTCTCCAAAAACGTCAAGTAATGCAAAAAATGTATCATGATAAAGGTAGCAGGAACTTATGTCCTCTAAAAGTAGGTCAAAAAGTAAAAATACGAAAGGGTAAATCGTGGTCATCAGGGACAATAATAAAAATGGCAGGAATACGATCTTACTTAGTAAAAATGAATAATGGAAAGGTAGTGAGGCGAAATAGAAAACATTTGATAAGGGATTCAGAATACAGGCAAGATCTTTGTACTTATGGTAGATATGATGACATCGGTTATGACACAGGTTTGAATGCAAACACAAGTAGTGACTCATTCAGGTCCAGTGCGCCGGCGCCGCAACAACCGGCTAATTCTAATAACTTTTATCGTACACGTTATGGCAGGACAGTACGACCTCCTGATCGGTGGGGATTCTCCGCAGGCACAGACCAAACGTAAACAAACACACGCGCTTGTATGTATTTGAACAAATTATATGTATGATTTTTTTTTTTTTTGTTTAATGTAAGTACGCATATGAAATTTTAATAATTGTAATTAATTGAAGTATAAAATATAAGTTTAGATATTGAACTTAAACTGTTAAAAGAAATAACTGTATAAATACTTCTTAGTTGTTAATAATAAATAAATAATAATAATTGCGTTTGAAAATATTATAATTAAATAATAAACATGATCATATATTAATCAAATTAATCATCTCATATCATATATTAATTAGGTATTATAAGAATATATTAATAATTTCAATATCAATCAAAGTTGCAATATTTGTAATTTTATTGTATTAGTAAACCACATATTCTTGTATAAAGGTCTCCAAATTCATATAATAATAGATATAATTTCCTATATAATTAATTTAATTTTTAAAATATTACTTTGGTTTTGATATGATTGATATTATTAGCATTAATAAACATTGTACAATTGGTTTGAGAAGCATAAGATAACAATGTTACTTACTTAGTAATTAAAATTAATGTTGGTTACTTATAAAAGAAAAGCTGTAAATTTATAATAGTAAATTTCAGGATTATTTATAAGTAGATCTAATTGCATGTTTTTTATTTTCTCTGTTTCTCTTCAAGGAGAAATTGTAAGTGTACCTATTATTTTATTTTTAAAGAAGGGGATTGTAGGTATACTCATTTTTATATAAATGTCAATATTGGGAGGTACTTGAAGATTGGATTAAACGACAGTCTATCTCGAAGCACGGTGTTTAATTAACGTCATCCCTGATACCTTCACAGGAATTATTACAATTTTTTTGCAAAATAAGATAAAAATGAAATATCCCTAGGCATTGTTGATGTGTGTATACCTATATACAATATTACTCCGGCTTCTCTCGGAGTCTTTTTTTTTTAGCTGAGATCCTAAAGGCTCTAGCGTGATGTATTTCTATTGCCGCTATAACAACGAATACCAACAAGTTTTTTGTACGTATATATAAATAATGACACGTGAGTCCGACTCGGACAAGCGGTTTTTTGTATACGTTATTAATAGTTTAGAAAAAATCAGCAAAAAATCCTCAACGCCCAAGGTTTGATAAGATACCTGCTTTTTAGTTTTTAGGGTTCCGTAGCGAAATGGCAAAAACTGAACCCATATACAGTATGTTAAATAACAGAGGGCGTTCCCTTAAACTCGTTAATATATATCATTAATAGATTAAAATAAAAATATCAGCATAGAAAAAGAAGCATAAAAAATCCGAATAAAAAAAAATTCTAATTGGAAATAAATTTGAAACCTCCTATTTTAAATCAAAATAGTAGTCGTCATGTATAAATAAATTGCGAAGTTGCCGTCTTTCATGTTCGCGTGTACAGTGTGTTTCTTTTACATGTCAATTTAAAATTTTTATTGAATATTTTCTTATTGGAAAAAATTTTAAAACATTTTGTTTTCGAATGGAAATATTTTTTTTAGCATGTATGTATGCTATACTATTTCGGGTTAACGGGAACGCCCTCTGTTAGTTAATATACTGTAGATTCGCCATGTCTGTCTGTCCATCTGTCCGTCCGTATGTCACAGCCATTTTTTTTTTCGAAACTTTAAGAGCTATACTGTTGAAACTTGGTAGGTAGATGTATTCTGTTGATGCTTTCTGGAAGGGTCACTGCATTCTCCTATCAACCCCAGGGTCTCAAAGCAGGGAAAACAAACATGCAAAGCACTAACCTGGATCCAACAGGACAGGAAAGAGGAATCACCAACGACGGGGCAGGCGCCGGCCGGTCAGCTATCTTCTTTTTGTGGACTTGATGCTGCTTGTTCACTACCTACACTCGTCAAGCACAGACACACCACCAATATGGAAACTGAGGGTTTATTTGGCCAGTGAAGCCCTTAGATATAGATAGCCCTTATATTCGGAATTATTTAGAATACACGCGGCGTCGTATGAGCTGAGTCCGCCATACCTATTTTATTTGTTCTTTTTCTTGGCACTCTTGAGAGAGGGCGCCACCAGCACGAGCCAAGAGAAGCCCGCGCTTATTTAAATCGTCGTTGACGCAACAAGGATGGGGAATGGAAATGCCTGGATAGATTATTAGGATAGTTAATGCTCACACATTTCCCCCCACCTGAAATCCACAAGGGTTTCAAGAAGAATGCGAAAAATTAAGAGTGAAATCAGCAATAGCTGGACTATGAGCTACTGCCGAAAAAATGCATAAAAATCTAGTTAATAAGTGTAAATAATTGGTGGCTTATTTTAAATAACCTAAAGACAGTGTGTACTTATACTCTAGTTAGGTATATAAAAGGAAAATAAACTAATTATTTGGTAAGGGACAAACCTTTACCACCGGCCTACGAAACGTCTTTCCGTTAGCAGTTTGGAGAGTAACGACTCTAACTACCTGGTCTGAACCTGCATGCACTTGCACGATACGAGCCATTTTCCAAAACATCGGCGGAGTATTAGGTTCGTTAACTATAACTATGTCATTGACTTTGATATTTGGTTCAGGCAAGAACCATTTGCTCTTTTGTTGCAATGTGTGAAGATAATCGCGTTGCCATACGCGCCAAAAGCTTTGAGTTTTTGCGCCACGACGGCGACTCTCTTTAATGATAAAGGGACCCCCCAGATCTATTCCCGTGGTACTAAAGCAGCGAGCTGGTTGAATCCTGGCTGCAGGTAGCTTGCCCATCATTGGTTGACAAGCAACTGGATTCACTTTAAAACATTTGACACATTTGGATAACACGGTCCGTATCAGGAGCCTTAATCCGGTTATCCAAAATTTTCTTTGAATAAAAGATTGTAAAGCGCGAGGGCCACAATACAAATATTTTATATGGAAATATTCGACTATCTTTCGAGAGATAGGACATTGTTTAAGTAACAAGAAAGGGTGTAACGCAGATGGCGACAGTTGAGCCTCATCGATGCGTCCACCTACTCGCAAAATACCATCATCGTCTAGGAAAGGTGACAGCTTTTGAATAGATTTGACACAAGGTTCATTTTTACGCACCCGGTCAACTTCCGAAGTCATGTAATTATCTTGACGGAATTTAACCAGCACTTTCGTTGCTTTTTCAAGCTCAGCACCACTAAGAGGAGAGAGATTTCGGTCTTGCCTGGCCGTTTTAGAGTTAGAAACAAAACGATTACACCATGCTACCATTCTTTGAATTTTTGTAAATGAAGAATGTTTAGACATTAAGTTCAACAGTGGATTCTCATCATCCGTAACAAGAAGACTTTTACTTTCTATTGATTTAAGTTCAGGCAAGTTCTCCTTCGGAAGTAATACCTGCCTTTTAGGCCATTGCTCAGGTGATTCTTTCAGCCAAGAAGGCCCTGTCCACCAAAGCGGGTGATCTAGAATCTCTGGACATGATACTCCGCGGCTACAACAGTCGGCGGGGTTATCATTTGTTGATACATAGTACCAGCGATCTCGACTAATTAAATCAGTTGTCTGAACCGCACGATTGGCTACATACATTTTTAGTAAATGAGGGTCAGTGTTAAGCCAAGACAAGGTAGTGCTGCTGTCTGAATAAGCTCGAATGGAATCGATGGAAATTTTATCTTTAAGTAAATTATACCTGTGTGATAGAACCTTTGCTAGAAGCACAGCTGCGCTTAGCTCAAGTCGATTCACCGTTGTTGGTTTTAAGGGGGCAACTCTAGATTTCCCTATTAACAAACTGGTCGTGGTTACATTACCGGGTTCATTATGAGCCTTTGATAGTAACGATATAATATCGTTTTTTAATGCAATAGTTTCTTCGAGAGAAGATCCGCCAGAGGTGATATCGTCCATAAATGTCTCCTCTCGGATAACCTGTGCTGCACGACTAGAGTACTCAGCACCGTGGTCTTCAGCAAGTTGATGAAGTGTTCGAATGGCTAAGTAAGGAGAACTACTAACTCCGTACGTAAAGGTATTGAGTTCGTATTCCTTTAACACCTCAGTTGGGTCATTACGCCAAAGAACGTGTTGATAACATCTTTCTTGCGGTCTTATCAATATTTGTCTATACATGCGACGAATATCCGCAGTAAAACAACTTTGTGAATTCTGAATTTTGTGATTAGATCAACGATGTCTACTTGAAGTTTTGGACCCACATGAACAATATTATTTAGTGACAGGTCACTCGAAGTCCGACTACTAGCATCGAAGACCACTCGTAACCGTGTCGTGGTACTCTCAGGTCGGATTACACAATGGTGGGGAATTATATAACAGTCAGTAGACGAGGACTGCACTGGCTGCATATGTCCGAGATCCTCGTACTGTTGCATGAATTCTTTATATTCAGTTTTTAACTCATTTTGACTAGCAAGTCTTTTTTCCAAATTTAGAAAACGATTAAACGCTTGTTTATATGATTTTCCTAAGGCTGGAGCATCATCTTTAAGCATAATTGGGACAACATAACGCCCATCGGAGGTGCGATACGTGCCTTCTTTATATTTTTGTTCGCATATTTCATCCTCGGGGCCGGAAATTTTACATTTCGGCGGCTCCTCGGACTCCCAAAACCGTTGAACGATCTCGTCGAGCGCACTAGAAGACGCGACGAGGAGCGTAACGGGTGTAGCCGGAGTTTTAGCTACCACGTTTTGAAGAAACTGACCACTTATCACCCAGCCGAATACACTAGAGAGTGCGCATGGAAAGCCCGGGCCTGGACTGAAACGTGAGCCAGTATATATCTGGTCAAAACAGTCTACTCCTAACAACAGATCGATCGGACCGGATTTATCAAAGTCCTGGTCGGCGAGATCCAGATGTGTAAACTTATCCTTGACGATTGTCGGCAACGACACCGAAGGAATCAGGGATGTGATTTTAGGTAGAACCACTAATTGAATATCAAACTGAGGAGTGTCACTCAATCGAGGTATTATTGAACCGAAGGTGTGACCTTTAATGCTACACACATAATTTTGACCGATGCCACTTACATTTAATTTACATTTCTTGATATGTAAACCTAATTGTCGCGCACAGCTACTTGTAATACATGAATCCATCGAGCCACTGTCGATAATTGTACGGACATACTGCCACGAACCATCCGATCGCTTCAAACGAACTACTGCTGTACCAAGAATTTTTGTGCTAATAGGTTGATTTGAAATGTTTGACTGGGTAGCACTAGTTAGAGTAGTGTTCATATCGGGATGCTGGGATGAATCCAGTTCACTAGTATGAGACAGTAAACTCTTATGCTCTTCATGTAACAAGGTATTATGTTTTGCATTACAAATGAAACATGTTGACTTAGATTTACAATAGGTAACAGTGTGACCCGGCCTTAAGCAGTTTTGACATAATTTTAAATCTTTAACTAATTGTTGTCGCTGTGTCATATTCATAGAATGCAATTTACTACAACGGTAGATTGAATTATTTTCATTACAACACACACAAACAAACTGACTAACTTTATTATTATTGTTGGAAGAAATTAGAGATGATTTTGGTTGACGCGATAAATAATCTTTATTTGTATTAGGCCGATTTTGTTTGCTTGTAGAATTTGATGATGGAATATTAACTGGTTGGCTCACTTCTAACACTTTTATGTAATTTTGTAAATAAGTAATGAAGTTATTAAATTTCGGAATTTCTTCAGTGTTTTGTAATTCAAACCTTTTTTTTGTTTCTGTATCTAAAGGCCTAGACGCAATGTAGAATAAAATAAATTCGCATATATCATCAATACACAAACCGCGCAAGGCACTAACGCATTCACAAAGTGTGTTAGATAACTCAGATAAGTTAGACAAAGATGGTTTTTGTATGGGATTAATTTTAATTATTTTTTCTAAATAAGCTGTTGCAAGAATACGCTTGTTGTCATATCTGTCCAGTAAAGTTGCAAAAACCACTGAGTAATTTGCCGATGTCACAGGCACGCCCTTGGCTAATGTCAGTGCATAGCCAGATAAACATGACAGCAAATAGTGAAATTTCTCAGTGTCAGATAATGAACTATTATTATGAACAAGTGCTGTATAACTATCTTTAAATGTTTGCCACTTTTCTATATTACCATCAAACTTTGGAAGTTCCAGCTTAGGCAATTTCACTTGCGAACGCACGTGACCTTGACCTAATTCCGAGCGACAGTCGCTACCTGCGCTCGCATCGAGAGAATCCGCAAACTCAATAACACAGTAATACAATTCATCGAATGACAGTAACACTTTATGATCGATAACAAACGAAGGTTTAAGCTTTAATTGCAACTGGTTAACATCATCGTTGCATTCCAAAAATCTATTACGAATCTCGTCAATCTTTTTGTACCTAGCTCGAAAAGCTGCAAATTTAGTTTTAGTTTCTTAAACTGTTTTGGCTAAATCGTAAAGTATCTGCATACTTGTAAACTCATATTCCCGCCTTTTAATAGCGGTTATTAATTCCACTTCGCTCATAGTTCACTTGGTATACGATATCCGCACGCTCAAAAGGATAAAAGTTATAAAAGTAGGTAAAACGGAAAAAACGTAAGCCGGTAGGTAGGCAGCAATGCACGCGCGAACGTATTGAATGAAATACAAGCACACACGTCTCAAAGTTATTTGTTAGAATATAAGTTTTGACTTTGAGGTAGTTCAAAGCTAATCCGTCTCCCGCCGGAGACAAGTACTACGATTGTAGGTACCTCGGTACTAAATTCGAGAAACTTCGAACTCACGTTTTTTTAAAAGTAATTTATGCAATTTGTTATTTAATACAAATAAATGCAGCTTATTACAAGGGAATTAACGAGGTATGAATGTACGATTGAATAGTCAATCGGTCTCAAATAAGAAACAATAACTAGGTATCATGGAATGACCTAGGTTTTATTTAGACACTTAGAACTTGAAAGGCAAATTGAAATTGCCTTAAGTAGGTAAGTATACAAATAAATTATAATTGGGATTACGTATTTAACGTAATAACGAGAATGGAAAGATTTAATTTCCGATAGTAGGTATTTTTGAAATAACTACGCGAGGAAGATTCCTCACAGGAGGCACCATAATTAATGTTGATGCTTTCTGGAAGGGTCACTGCATTCTCCTATCAACCCCAGGGTCTCAAAGCAGGGAAAACAAACATGCAAAGCACTAACCTGGATCCAACAGGACAGGAAAGAGGAATCACCAACGACGGGGCAGGCGCCGGCCGGTCAGCTATCTCCTTTACGTGGACTTGATGCTGCTTGTTCACTGCCTACACTCGTCAAGCACAGACACACCACCAATATGGAAACTGAGGGTTTATTTGGCCAGTGAAGCCCTTAGAAAATCATATATTCGGAATTATTTAGAATACACGCGGCGTCGTATGAGCTGAGTCCGCCATACTTATTTTATTTGTTCTTTTTCTTGGCACTCTTGAGAGAGGGCGCTACCAGCACGAGCCAAGAGAAGCCCGCGCTTATTTAAATCGTCGTTGACGCAACAAGGATGGGAAATGGAAATGCCTGGATAGATTATTAGGATAGTTAATGCTCACACATATTCTGTCAAGCGAATTAAGATTTTGATGCAAAAATAAAAAAAATATAATAAATATTGGGGGCTCCCCATACTTAGAACGCACATACGTGTGGGGATAGGCCTTCAAAACAGATATCGAGGTTTCTAAAATATATTTTTTTTCTAAACCGAATAGTTTGCGTGACAGACGCTTACAAAATGGAAAAAAGTTGGTCCCACCCCCTCTAACTTCTAAAATAAGAAAATAAAAAATCTATAAAAAACATATGCTGTACATTACTATAAAAACTACCAACGAAAATTGTTTTCAACGAGATAGATCTCGTTGAAAACAATTTTCGTTGGTAATTTTTGAGCAATTTGTTGTGTTGCTAATTTATTTGCAATTTGTTCTAGTAAGCAATTTTTTTTAATACCTCTTAAATCGTAAACCGCTTATTACCGCGTAGGTAATCTTTTATACAAATAAATCCTTTAATTTCATAAATCACTGGTACGGAACCCTTTGTGCGTGAGTCTGACACGCACTTGGCCGGTTTTTTTATAAAGATTTACTTATATGAGAAAGGTTGTTATATCATTTGAGTAATCTCTATGCAAAATACAAGCCGAGGATCATTTGCGTCTATTTGCCCTACACACTACATTACAAATACCTGATGTTTCATGAATATGTGCTTGTGTTGTTTGTAAGACAAGCCGGGGATGATTCGACCCTAAAAATTTGACTATCGGGGCACGCACACACACAAATGTACTATATGGGGGTGTTGAAGCTTTCTGGAAGGGTCACTGCATTCTCCTATCAACCCCAGGGTCTCAAAGCAGGGAAAACAAACATGCAAAGCACTAACCTGGATCCAACAGGACAGGAAAAGAGGAATCACCAACGACGGGGCACACGCCGGCCGGTCAGCTATCTTCTTTATGTGGATTTGATGCTGCTTGTTCACTGCCTACACTCGTCAAGCACAGACACACCACCAATATGGAAACTGAGGGTTTATTTGGCCAGTGAAGCCCTTAGAAAGTCAGAGAGGCGCCACCAGCACGAGTTAAGAGAAGCCCGCGCTTATTTAAATCGTCGTTGACGCAACAAGGATGGAAAATGGAAATGCATGGATAAATTATTAGGATAGTTAATGCTTACACATTTCCCTCCACCTGAAATCCACAAGGGTTTCAAGAAGAATGCGAAAAATTAAGAGTGAAATCAGCAATAGCTGGCCTATGAGCTACTGCCGAAAAAATGCATAAAAATCTAGTTAATAAGTGTAGATAATATGGAGACTTATTTTAAATAACCTAAAGACAGTGTGTACTTATACTCTAGTTAGGTATATAAAAGGAAAATAAACTAATTAATTGGTAAGGGACAAACCTTTACCACCGGCCTACGAAACGTCTTTCCGTTAGCAGTTTGGAGAGTAACGACTCTAACTACCTGGTCTGAACCTGCATGCACTTGCACGATACGAGCCATTTTCCAAAACATCGGCGGAGTATTAGGTTCGTTAACTATAACTATGTCATTGACTTTGATATTTGGTTCAGGCAAGAACCATTTGCTCTTTTGTTGCAATGTGTGAAGATAATCGCGTTGCCATACGCGCCAAAAGCTTTGAGTAATTTTCCGAAGCATCATCCAACGAGATCGAGGACACGAATTATCACTTATCGGTTCTTCGGGCAAGGCTACTAAAGGACCTCCCGTTAGAAAATGTCCTGGAGTTAGAACGTCAGACTCTGAAGGATCCGTAGATAGAGTACAGAGTGGACGGGAATTTAATACAGCTTCTATTTTAGCTAATATGGTAAAAAATTCTTCTAGAGTAAGAACTTGAGCTCCAACTACTCGCTTCAAATGATACTTTGTTGATTTTATACCACTTTCAAATATTCCGCCGAAATGCGGTGCTCCAGCTGGATTGAATTTCCAGGTAATGTGGCGATTCGCTAAACCATTTGAAATTTCTGGATAATGCTGATGAAGCAGATTCGCAACCTCATTTAAATATTTATTCGCGCCTACGAAATTTGTCCCACAGTCTGTTACTATTGTATGGCATATGCCACGACGAGAGACAAAGCGGTCTAAAGCGGCAAGAAATGCTTCAGCACTCAATTCTGTTACGGCTTCTAAGTGTACAGCCTTTGACCTTAGGCACACAAATAAACATAAATAAGCTTTGTAAGTTTTTGCGCCACGACGGCGACTCTCTTTAATGATAAAGGGACCCCCCAGATCTATTCCCGTGATACTAAAGCAGCGAGCTGGTTGAATCCTGGCTGCAGGTAGCTTGCCCATCATTGGTTGACAAGCAACTGGATTCACTTTAAAACATTTAACACATTTGGATAACACGGTCCGTATCAGGAGCCTTAATCCGGTTATCCAAAATTTTCTTTGAATAAAAGATTGTAAAGCGCGAGGGCCACAATACAAATATTTTATATGGAAATATTCGACTATCTTTCGAGAGATAGGACATTGTTTAAGTAACAAGAAAGGGTGTAACGCAGATGGCGACAGTTGAGCCTCATCGATGCGTCCACCTACTCGCAAAATACCATCATCGTCTAGGAAAGGTGACAGCTTTTGAATAGATTTTACACAAGGTTCATTTTTACGCACCCGGTCAACTTCCGAAGTCATGTAATTATCTTGACTGAATTTAACCAGCACTTTCACTGCTTTTTCAAGCTCAGCACTACTAAGAGGAGAGAGATTTCGGTCTTGCCTGGCCGTTTTAGAGTTAGAAACAAAACGATTACACCATGCTACCATTCTTTGAATTTTTGTAAATGAAGAATGTTTAGAAATTAAGTTCAAAAGTGGATTCTCATCATCCGTAACAAGAAGACTTCTACTTTCTATTGATTTAAGTTCAGGCAAGTTCTCCTTCGGAAGTAATACCTGCCTTTTAGGCCATTGCTCAGGTGATTCTTTCAGCCAAGAAGGCCCTGTCCACCAAAGCGGGTGATCTAGAATCTCTGGACATGATACTCCGCGGCTACAACAGTCGGCGGGGTTATCATTTGTTGATACATAGTACCAGCGATCTCGACTAATTAAATCAGTTGTCTGAACCGCACGATTGGCTACATACATTTTTAGTAAATGAGGGTCAGTGTTAAGCCAAGACAAGGTAGTGCTGCTGTCTGAATAAGCTCGAATGGAATCGATGGAAATTTTATCTTTAAGTAAATTATACATGTGTGATAGAACTTTTGCTAGAAGCACAGCTGCGCTTAGCTCAAGTCGATTCACCGTTGTTGGTTTTAAGAGGGCAACTCTAGATTTCCCTATTAACAAACTGGTCGTGGTTACATTACCGGGTTCATTGGTAACTACACAGATATAAACACAACAACCATAACCTTTCAAAGATCCATCACAAAAGCCAACTAAATGTACTTGAATAGGATTTGAAGGTATGATTAAACGCGGGAGAGTAATATTTTGTAAATCGGACAAATTTGCAGCTATTAAATGCCATTATTTGACTAAATTTTGGGGAATAGTTTCATCCCATGATAAATTTAAACGCCATAGATCTTGTAGCAAAGATTTAGCGGCAAAAACGACAGGACAAATCCATCCAAGAGGGTCAAAAATGCGAGCTACCAATGAGAGTATGGACCGTTTTGTGAATTTCCATTCGAACGAGTCATCAAACGTATAAGAAAAGGTATCGTTAACAGGATTCCAACGAACGCCCAATATTTTGACAAACTCACTTCCCGATTCATCAAAAGATTTGGAAGTTTGACAGAATTCTTGAGGGATATCTGTCAGAAGACGAGGATCATTAGAGGTCCATTTCCGTAGTTCAAACTGAGCCTTTGATAGTAACGATATAATATCGTTTTTTAATGCAATAGTTTCTTCGAGAGAAGATCCGCCAGAGGTGATATCGTCCATAAATGTCTCCTCTCGGATAACCTGTGCTGCACGACTAGAATACTCAGCACCGTGGTCTTCAGCAAGTTGATGAAGTGTTCGAATGGCTAAGTAAGGAGAACTACTAACTCCGTACGTAACGGTATTGAGTTCGTATTCCTTTAAAACCTCAGTTGGGTCATTACGCCAAAGAACGTGTTGATAACATCTTTCTTGCGGTCTTATCAATATTTGTCTATACATGCGACGAATATCCGCAGTAAAAACAACTTTGTGAATTCTGAATTTTGTGATTAGATCAACGATGTCTACTTGAAGTTTTGGACCCACATGAACAATATTATTTAGTGACAGGTCACTCGAAGTCCGACTACTAGCATCGAAGACCACTCGTAACCGTGTCGTGGTACTCTCAGGTCGGATTACACAATGGTGGGGAAATATATAACAGTCAGTAGACGAGGACTGCACTGGCTGCATATGTCCGAGATCCTCGTACTGTTGCATAAATTCTTTGTATTCAGTTTTTAACTCATTTTGACTAGCAAGTCTTTTTTCCAAATTTAGAAAACGATTAAACGCTTGTTTATATGATTCTCCTAAGGCTGGAGCATCACCTTAAGCATAATTGGTACAACATAACGCCCATCGGAGGTGCGATACGTGCCTTCTTTATATTTTTGTTCGCATATTTCATCCTCGGGACCGGAAATTTTACATTTCGGCGGCTCCTCGGACTCCCAAAACCGTTGAACGATCTCGTCGAGCGCACTAGAAGACGCGACGAGGAGCGTAACGGGTGTAGCCGGAGTTTTAGCTACCACGTTTTGAAGAAACTGACCACTTATCACCCAGCCAAATACACTAGAGAGTGCGCATGGAAAGCCCGGGCCTGGACTGAAACGTGAGCCAGTATATATCTGGTCAAAACAGTCTACTCCTAACAACAGATCGATCGGACCGGATTTATCAAAGTCCTGGTCGGCGAGATCCAGATGTGTAAACTTATCCTTGACGATTGTCGGCAACGACACCGAAGGAATCAGGGATGTGATTTTAGGTAGAACCACTAATTGAATATCAAACTGAGGAGTGTCACTCAATCGAGGTATTATTGAACCGAAGGTGTGACCTTTAATGCTACACACATAATTTTGACCGATGCCACTTACATTTAATTTACATTTCTTGATATGTAAACCTAATTGTCGCGCACAGCTACTTGTAATAAATGAATCCATCGAGCCACTGTCAATAATTGTACGGACATACTGCCACGAACCATCCGATCGCTTCAAACGAACTACTGCTGTACCAAGAATTTTTGTGCTAATAGGTTGATTTGAAATGTTTGACTGGGTAGCACCAGTTAGAGTAGTGTTCATATCGGGATGCTGGGATGAATCCAGTTCACTAGTATGAGACAGTAAACTCTTATGCTCTTCATGTAACAAAGTATTATGCTTTGCATTACAAATGAAACATGTTGACTTAGATTTACAATCGGTAACAGTGTGACCCGGCCTTAAGCAGTTTTGACATAATTTTAAATCTTTAACTAATTGTTGTCGCTGTGTCATAATCATAGAATGCAATTTACTACAACGGTAGATTGAATGATTTTCATTACAACACACACAAACAATCTGACTAACTTTATTATTATTGTTGGAAGAAATTAGAGATGATTTTGGTTGACGCGATAAATAATCTTTATTTGTATTAGGCCGATTTTGTTTGCTTGTAGAATTTGATGATGGAATATTAACTGGTTGGCTAACTTCTAATACTTTTATGTAATTTTGTAAATAAGTAATGAAGTTATTAAATTTCGGAATTTCTTCAGTGTTTTGTAATTCAAACCTTTTTTTTGTTTCTGTATCTAAAGGCCTAGACGCAATGTAAAATAAAATAAATTCGCATAAATCATCAATACACAAACCGCGCAAGGCACTAACGCATTCATAAAGTGTGTTAGATAACTCAGATAAGTTAGACAAAGATGGTTTTTGTATGGGATTAATTTTAATTATTTTTTCTAAATAAGCTGTTGCAAGAATACGCTTGTTGTCATATCTGTCCAGTAAAGTTGCAAAAACCACTGAATAATTTGCCGATGTCACAGGCACGCCCTTCGCTAATGTCAGTGCATAACCAGATAAACATGACAGCAAATAGTGAAATTTCTCAGTGTCGGATAATGAACTATTATTATGAACAAGTGCTGTATAACTATCTTTAAATGTTTGCCACTTTTCTATATTACCATCAAACTTTGGAATTTCCAGCTTAGGCAACTTCACTTGCGAACGCACGTGACCTTGACCTAATTCCGAGCGACAGCCGCTACCTGCGCTCGCATCGAGAGAATCCGCAAACTCAATACAGTAATACAACTCATCGAATGACAGTAACACTTTATGATCGATAACAAACGAAGGTTTAAGCTTTAATTGCAACTGGTTAACATCATCGTTGCATTCCAAAAATCTATTACGAATCTCGTCAATCTTTTTGTACCTAGCTCGAAAAGCTGCAAATTTAGTTTAAGTTTCTTTAACTGTTCTGGCTAAATCGTAAAGTATCTGCATACTTTTAAACTCATATTCCCGCCTTTTAATAGCGGTTATTAATTCCGCTTCGCTCATAGTTCACTTGGTATACGATATCCGCACGCTCAAAAGGATAAAAGTTATAAAAGTAGGTAAAACGGAAAAAGCGTAAGCCGGTAGGCAGCAATGCACGCGCGAACGTATTGACTGACGTAACGACGTAACGTAAACGTAGCAACTCCCTTTCGATACGCGTGAGTCATACAAAATTACGCAAATGAAATACAAGCACACACGTCTTAAAGTTATTTGTTAGAATATAAGTTTTGACTTTGAGGTAGTTCAAAGCTAATCCGTCTCCCGCCGGAGACAAGTACTACGAGTGTAGGTACCTCGGTACTAAATTCGAGAAACTTCGAACTCACGTTTTTAAAAGTAATTTATGCAATTTGTTATTGAATACAAATAAATGCAGCTTATTACAAGGGAATTAACGAGGTATGAATGTACGATTGAATAGTCAATCGGTCTCAAATAGGAAACAATAACTAGGTATCATGGAATGACCTAGGTTTTATTTAGACACTTAGAACTTGAAAGGCCAATTGAAATTGCCTTAAGTAGGTAAGTATACAAATAAATTATAATTGGGATTACGTATTTAACGTAATAACGAGAATGGAAAGATTTAATTTCCGATAGTAGGTATTTTTGAAATAACTACGCGAGGAAGATTCCTCACAGGAGGCACCATAATTAATGTTGAAGCTTTCTGGAAGGGTAACAATTTTTTTATTTAAAAATTTACAACTATTATTACAGGTGAACCTAATGCAAT
Organism: Sesamia nonagrioides; assembly: GCA_017933935.1. NCBI lineage: Eukaryota > Metazoa > Arthropoda > Insecta > Lepidoptera > Noctuidae > Sesamia > Sesamia nonagrioides. The sequence continues at coordinate 110,979 of JADWQK010002221.1, read as the reverse complement.
AGTGTAAGACTTATAATATTATATATACAACGTGTAACAAAAAGGGTATATACATACCAAGGGCATGGCATCTTTAGATGATATCAAAGGATATCAGAAGGGTTTCAACTCAAAATAAAATACTCAAAAAATTGGTACTAAATTTTCGGTTCGTGTGTTTCTTAAACTCAAATCATAACAAATGTGGCAGCACATTACATACGTTAATAACTACTCGTTACCCGTCACGTTACTTGCCAAAATCCAATAAATGTCTTCAATATCTCTGTGCGACTAGTATGATAGTAGCCTATCACAGGCGGTGTTTTCCTCATAACTTCCTAACATAAAGAGATAGAATTAAAAAACCCTTCCAATATCGTTTGATATCATGTAAAGATGCCATGCCTTTGTTATGTATACACCCTTTATGTTACACGTTGTATATAGCAACCACAGATTAAAACGTCTACAAATAATTACACATGTTACGCACAACTGTCCTCTAAGTTGCAATAAGCAGCCCGTGTGAATACACTCAGAGTACAAGCGCGTGTTGCAGCAGGTTGGTACGCGCGGGCGGCACCCACAGCAGCGGGGGCCGCCGCCGTCTCCCCACGTACCCATCAGGCACAAACAAGCCAACCGACTGCAGAACGCCTGGATTGTGTATTTCACCACACATAACCTTTAATACGTAGGTAGCGAGAGCTACTTCCCTCCTCACTTCTAATTTATAGTAGCCTACCATGCCAAGTAAAAACAAAGTAGTAGTAGTAGTATAATCTTGTGAATCTGTCCAATGCTGAATGCAGAAATATCTTTCACGCGTATTGAGCCTACAGCCATGTTTGTAAAATAAGAAAATTGTGTTGCTAAGCAGCGTGTCTGTGTATTCCGTTCCCGTATTTAGAACACGCATCAATATAAAATGAAATAGATGGTGACATCCTAAACTAGTGCGCTTTACCATCAACGATTGCGTCACTGCTTACCATCAGGCAGGATTGCGGTCAAGCGCTGGTTTATAATATGTAAAAAAAAAAAAATCCTAGTGTGGAATAAAGTTTAAAAAAATATAAAACACGTTCTCGTAACCCGTCGGAAATCGGTATCTACTCAATGGGTAGTCCGTGGGTACGCGGTAGGTGGTAGCTCTGGGTGGTATAGTCGGGTTTTGCCTAGAAGCGAAGACCATAGACTCGAGGGTTGACTTGACATTCCAATGGGGAATAGTAATGAGTATGTAGCGCGTAGGGCGTGTTACGTAATTAAAACTCAGATTAATTGGACGTTGTGTATTGTAAGTATTACGAATGGACCTTATGTCGATGGCTTATTTTCTTAAAATTCGAGATATGTTTATGAACATAAATAAGATTTTCAATCAAAAATATTGTGAAGCTACAGTCAGAATGTTCACCTCTTTGAACTTTTCTCTAAGAGAATCTAGGACCAAGGTTGTAAATGGCTCGAACAGCCCTCTTCTGTAAAACAAAGATGGTATTGATGTCCGCACAAGTTCCCCAGAGAAGAATCCCGTAAGTCATAAGACTATGAAAATAACTAAAATAAACAATTCTGGCTGTATCCACATCAGTTATCTGTCTAATTTTCTTAACAGCAAAGGCGTCAGAACTGAGTCTTGACAGCTTCTCAATGTGAGGACCCCATTGTAACTTGGCGTCAATAGTTAATCCAAGAAAAACTGTCGTCTCGACAGGGATCAACTCTACTCCATTCAGTTGAACATTGGTACTTAGCTGCCTGACATTTGGCGTAGAAAATTTAATTACTTTAGTTTTTTTTTCATTTAAAAGGAGGTTATTTACATTAAACCAATGGACAACTTTAGAGAGTGCATTGTTAACTTCGTCAAATTTGTTAGCTGACGCTTGACTTTAAAAATAAGCGAAGTGTCATCCGCGAACAATACTATGTTGTGATTATCCCTCACGTGATGAGGTAAGTCATTAATATAAACACAGATTACAGAATACTCCATACAGATACCTTAAGGGGAACAACAAAAAACTTTTTTACAAAAAAACAACCGACTTCCAAAAACCACTACAAAGTGAAAAATAACTAATTTCGGAAGTCGGTGTCAAAAAACGAATATATATAAAACCAAAGACACCGACTTCCGAAATTAGTTATTTTTCACTTTGTAGTGGTTTTTGGAAGTCGGTTGTTTTTTTGTAAAAAAGTTTTTATTTTACACTTTTTAGTTGTTAAAAGTACTATGTATTCAGTTGCATCCGGTCAGACTGGAAGCTGATGCAAATATAGTTGGAAAACGACGTAATTTAGTTTACTTTAATTTTTACCCATAAGTATTCCCTCAACTGCCTATGGTCTTCATCATCAAATTTACTGCAGACCATTATTTTAACCCAATGGGTGCAAAGGTCTTATCAATATAAATGAATTGAGTCCAAATACAAGGTAGCTACTGTAAATCGTTTAGGAGTTCCCTGAACTGACCTTGACATCATCATCAGCTCCCTAATGACAGTCACCACCCATCTAGGTGTAAGGTTCTTGTCAATACAAATTATTCAAGCACAAACACAAGGTAGCTGCGGTGAACTGTTGAGGAGTTCCTTCGACTGTCTCCAGGCTCCATCATCAGATCTACTCCAGAACTTTATTAAATAGTAGTGCTTTAAAATACTTAATGAAAATGTTAAGAAATGAACTAGTCGCCTCTGCAATTTTTGAAAGTTCCCCTTGTTTTCTCTGGTCTTCCACCATCAAACCCTGATATCCTTATCATGGGACCATCTTGGGAACGTCTTCCTTCCAACAGAAAAAGAATTATCAAAATCGGTTCATAAACGACGAAATTATGCGCGAACAAACATAAAAAAAAGCATATATACGGTCGAATTGAGTAACCTCCTCCTTTTTGAAGTCGGTTAAAAATGAGTCCAGCTGAATTCGGGCAGACGGTCGAGCAAAAAAAGTTTCATAAAGACATCACTAGATGGCCACCAGGGAGCGCTTGACCGGCCGGCCACTACCGCCATTTATATGTCTTGTCTACATTGTCATATATACATCCATGCGTCGTGCATCGAGAAATACGCATTCTAAAAGAAGATAACAGCAATATAATGGTTAGAAGACATCTTATCTTAACCTAAAAAAAATATGTTATAACAGGATTAATTGAGTACACTGCTATCTATTGTCCCGAGTGTAAAATAAAAATCATTGTCACTAATGAGCCCATTGTACCGTTTTGTTTAATTACGTTATTTATGCGTGTAAATATACGGAGTAGCATTAAATAAGTAAATTCAAATTGTTAAAAAAATTTAAAAAGGTTATAAACTGCACGTAAGAGGCTTAAAATCGTTGCTAAGTTTTAAACCGCAACCTATGCTGCCATCTATTATCTTTTGATAAGAACTGAGAGTCTGTTGTACTAGATGGGAACCCTTGATATAAATTTAAAACAAGAATGAACCTAGAATTGAGCCCTACGGAACGCCCATGGTGACCACAGATCCTGCAGATCTCTTGCCATTAACATCAACCCTCTGAATTCGATTATTCAGATAAGAAGTCAGAAGGTCGAGAGCTCTGTCCCTCAAACCATAATGGTACAATTTCCTAATAAGAGTATCATGATGTACGCAATCAAAGGCCTTGGACAAATCACCAAGAAACCAAGAGCATCTTGCGATTCCTCCCAGGCCCCAAATATGTTCTTTAGCAACGCCACGCCCGCATCTGTAGTTGAACGACCCTTTGTTAAACCAAATTGTCTCACGTGCAATAAATTGTGTAAGTTAAAGTGCCTCAACAACTGTTTCAAAATTAATTTTTCAAAAATTTTGCTCAAAGTTGGTAATATCGATATTGGCCGAAAATTCGTGGGATCAGTTGTACTACCAGATTTGAACAGTGCAATCACTTTGTTTAGTTTCATCAAATCAGGAAATACACCAGATGTGACACAAGAATTAAAAACAATTGCTAAGAAAGGTGCGATAACATCTATTATTGAAGCTACAGTGTATACTGACAAACCCCAATGATCGGCAGTTTTTTTACATCAAGATCTTTAAAAGATTCTATAATGTCTTTAGCAGTCACAAATGTAAATTCAAAGTGATTGTCACATTCTGGAACACATTCTTTTAGTATGGCATAAGCAGAAGTGGAGGAAGAAGACAAAGTTTTTGTTGTCATTATTGGAATATTAGTAAAAAAATTCTCAAACTCAGTTGCCACCTCCAAGTCCGCCTTTATATCTTCATCGTTAATTTTAAGATGGAAATCGCGATTTTGTACTTTGGTTCTTCCAGTTTCAGAATTTATAATTCCCCAAGTTGTTTTGATTTTATTGCCAGAAGATTTTATTTTATTTTTAATGTGTATGGCTTTTGCTGAGGAACAGGCTCTTTTAAAAGTTTTTGAATAATTTTTAACAAATTCTTGAAAAGCTTCATCATGGTTAAATGTTTTTTCCTGATACAATTCATACATTTTTTCCCTGCTTTTATAAATACCTGGGGTTGCCCAGTCACTAAATGTAATACGGTCGCTAACAGGCAATGTTTTTTTTTGTGAAAACTTTCATAAAATCACAATTAATGAGGTTAAATAGTACACTATACGCATGATCCGGATCGGTGTGATAAGGCAAGTCCGGTAGCTTTTCAATTAAATTATTTTTAAATTGTCCTAAACGATTTTCATTTATAGGAACAAAACTCACAAGTTTTCTTTGAGCTCTGACTTCACTTTTCTGAGTAAAAGTAACTAACTGGCCACAGTGATCAGAGTCTAACTCGTTTATAATTAAATAGTCAGAAGGTCTTAACTTAGTAAAGATGTTGTCTAAACAGGTGGCACTCGTGGCAGTTATTCTAGTCGGCTAAAAGAATCTTGCGTACAAGTTATAAGACTTGAATAATGACATAAATTTATTAACTGTAGCTGATTTCTCTAGAACATTAATGTTGAAGTCTCCACAAACAACAACTGTTTTGTTACTGTGACAAGTCTTTAATAAAACTTCCTCCATATATTTCTCAAAAATATCGTAGGAAGCACATGGGGGCCTGTAGACACTTATTACAATGAACCGCTCAAGCTCGATGCAAGCAATTTCAATAACCCGCTCAACAGAGAGGCTTACAATATCAGTCCTTTCTTTAAATTTGAAATTGTTACGAACAATTATTAGGGAGCCACCCCTTATCATATTCACTCTGCTGAACGAGCTAGCAATCTGATGGTTATTAAAGCTGAACATGAACTGATGGGCTTTTAACCAATGTTCAGTAAGACAAACAATATCAATGTAATTACAGTTCATGAACAACTCCAATTCTAATTGTTTATTTATCACACTCTGTATATTTTGATGAACAATTTTAAGGTTATTATTACTCATTTTATTTAGAAAATTATTTGATGGGTGTGATATTATTACATCTTGGTTTACGTTTATGCTAGAGTTTAACTCTGTTGTCTCAATGTCCCTTGATAATGGGTACAAGTCTAACTTGGTATTTAATATAGTGCTAGAGGTAGACTCTATTGTCTCAAGTTGTAATTTAAATAGCTTGGAACATATTCCAAGCTCTGCTCATTACCACTAAGTGTATTACTTAACTGCTCAATAGAAGCAGTATAGTTAGCCAAACACTTGGCTGACTTATATATATAGTATGACAGCGATTCTGTTACCTGTCCTTTAAAAAAATTACGAAGATAATAGTTATCTTTGGTCATAAAATAATTTTGACTAATAAGTACATTAGAGTCAATAAATTCAAATTTTTTATTATATAATGTCATAGTTTGTAATGTCATATTACATCTATATCTAATTTTGTTTTCGGTCTGTGACAGGCCATTGCCATAAGGAAAGGCAAACAAAACTATTTTATTTACATTTAAGGAGGCTAGACTTTCAAAATATTTCTTAATTTTTACACTGTTTGCATTTCCCCTTCTCCCAATCAAAATAACAATGGTTGTGGATGGACTGTAAATACCACTTATAACTTTTTCTATAATTTTACTATAAGATGCTTCAGGCATACAATAATTAATTACTTGGTCATTTAAATGGTGTTGTACCCATATTTTTACCCATTTCATCGCAGTACATCAATATTTTATTTCTATTGTTTAACAATTTATTTGTTATTATTAATTCTTCTGTGTTTGGTGTGACGAGGGAAGTACTGCTGAGACTGTCAAACAACTCCACAGTATGAGTCACTGATAGTGCAGACTCATTAGAGACAGCTGACCGTGAACAGCCCGATGGACCATGATTACAATCAGGTGTTAGATTGTTCGTTAAAGAGTTGAACATTCTCTCGTTCTCACTACACAGGTCCACCAGACCGTTCGACGGACGGACGGACCGGAGGACGGGTCTGAGCAGTTGTGTTGCGATGTGTGCCGAGTACGATGCGTCAAATGTTGTTGTGTCGGGAGTTTGGTCGTGGAGGGTCTCCACATCAATCTCCCTCTGGCGAAGCATCGTTGGTCGTGTTATTGTGTCTAACATTGCACCACCTCGCTTAACTGCCGTCTTCCTTCCTATCCACTAAGGTTTTTTAAGTGAATGGGCGTAATAAACTAGCGCGCTTTACCATCAACGATTGCATCACTGCTTACCATCAGGCGGGATTACAGTCAAGAGCTAGTTTATAACTATTAAAAAAAAAAAGGAAATGTATTGAAAGTTCATAACTTCGAACATGTAGGTAGAAATAGGATTCAAAATTACATTTTTACAGTTTTCGTGGTTTAGTCCACTGCGGCGTTTTGGTCAGGGTGCCCTTTTTTCTTTCCGGGGTGGAAAATCCTCATGGGTGTCCGCCACCCTGGGGCGGGTGACGGGTCTGTCAGATTCTTATTGACTAAAAACCACCCCGGTGTTCCGAGAACGAACATTTCTTCCGCAATCCCCGGTTGTTGCCGGCCCACGGCTGTGGGCACGCGCTCTTAGACCCCTGACTCGAGTAGGCACTCGAGTCAGGGGTCTAAGAGCGCGTGAAACACTTCGCGCCGCCACCTCGGCTCCTGATGTTTGGGGGGCGACAGGAAATATTTTTGAGTTGGATAGAATACTGTTTCCTGTTGTCTCTTGATGTGAATAACTCCCCGTACAGAGAGCCCGCAGGAGCTCTCACAGTATTTTTGGAAAATTTTAATTGTAGGTATCACTTAGCGAAACAATCGAGATAATATTCCTTGGAAAAGCTCTGTAATACTATGTAATAGGTACCTACTTACCAACCTATCCTGTATCACAGGGGTACCCCTGGGTTTTGGCAAATTATTTACGATTAATTTATACAATTTGTTATTGAATGTAGATAACATTGACACCGATAAGGAAAGTTTAATGTAAATAAACAATAGTTCGTCAGGTTCTTCCCATTTTCTAAGAAGGAGTATCGTCTCGGGGTAAGTACCGCAGTTTCCTCAAGACGCTGTATAAATACTTGCCTTCTAGTATTGGAGGTATCATTCCAAGACAAGCTATTGTTAGTGACTCTTCAAAATGACGAAACTAATCTTAGTACTATCTGTTGTAGCGGTAGTTTTGATCGCGAAATCAACATGTGATTACATTCAGCCTACATACCGCCCTCCCCCACCAACGAGGCCGTCGTGGATCTTCAGATCTCGTCGAGGAATTGACGACGCTCCTCCATCACTGTGGCAAGGAGATGACGTCATCCGCGCGCCGTCCACAGCAGATCATCCCTTCCTGCCATCAGTCATCGATGACATCAAATTGAACCCGAATATAAGAACTGCGAGGAGTCTGAGCACTCCCAGAGCGTCTCGCGGAGGTGGAAGCCGTCAGTCCTCGAGCCGAGACACCGGACCCACTCACCCAGGATACAACCGACGTAACGCGAGGTCGTTGCCAGTGCACAAACATCCTCTGCCAACGTTGCCGCCTTTCAATCCGCGTCTGAAGTACCCATCTACATTTAAAACCAGTTAACCAGGATTTTATGTGCTTAGTCCACTGTGCTCCATTATTTCAGATCGGACCAACATAATGTACCTAAGTGCTAGTTGTTTGACGTATGTGTGTGTGGGCTGTGTAAATAACATCATATGTAGTTACTCTGTTATAATTTTAGTTTGTTTTATTGTTCATTTGATCCAAAAAAATGTATATACATATGTAGATTGTAAGTATTTCAGTAAATATTATTGTGCTCAATATACTTATCTTATTAATCCTGGGTTGAGTCTTGAGATCATTGACATACTCATACAGAACTGGTAAAGCATGCACGCTTGCAGCGCTTGCAAATCTCCGCAAAAAAATTGTCTATGGGTATGGCTTATGGCCATACCATTTCCATCGCGCTCTAAAATTTTCAACGCACTGCGTAGCATCGAGATGTGTTCCGTTGATTTTTCACAATGCTCATTTTTAGGGTTCCGTACCTAAAAAGTAAAACTGCTGTCCGTCCGTCCCTCTGTCTCAGGCTGTAACTCATGAATCGAGCTAGACAGTTGAAATTTTCAGAAATTATGTATTTCTGCTGCCGCTATAACAAAAAATACGAAAAAAAAAAATAAGGGCTCCAGTTATGTTTCGGCGGTCAGGACTTTTGTTAAAAAAAATATTTATTTTCAAATATTAATTTAATTTCAAAACATACAGGATATTAGCTGGTGGCTGAGGCAAGACTGAATACAATGCAAAGAAAAATAAATAAGTATCTCTGATTTCCGGTAAAAAGCTAAGTTGCAAAATGACGCATGACGACAGTGGCTGTGACTCAGCGTAAACGCGTGTTATGATGAGTTAACTCCTCCCTCCATAGGATAGAAGCAACCCTTGCTTCTGGCGGCGTCCGCGCTGCCCTTGGTGTCCTCCGGGATGATCTTAGTTTTCTATTGATACAGCTTCCAAGATGCTGCAGCGGTAAGATGTCTTCTAATTGAAGTGTGTATTGTATCGATTGTTCTGAGATTTGATGTTGCTCAGGAGATCGCAGTGTCTTGTTTATGACGATCATCTGGCAGTCTTCTGTTGGTGCAACGAGATGATTTTCAGATAGTTTCTTGTGTTTTAGTGTTGCATTGTGTTTTGGTGACTTCGTCTTCTCTGAGGTCAAGTAGTCAGTTGTTATCTCCGATCTTCTGAACTTTTCCTCTTCTTAAATTCATCTTGGCATGAGTGTGATTTGTTGAGCGATGCTGGATGCAGTCATCTGTGTCTTCGATTCTTCTGGTGTCGAGGAGCTTGCAGAGCTGGATGTTGTCGGTCCGTGGCTGACGATCTTCTTCCAGGTAAGCGTACTCATCGTTACCAAGTGATAGGTATTTGGATTTAGGGATAATAGTAAGGGTGTTTTTATTTGGAATTGAATAGAGATGGACAAGGTCAAAGGTTTTTAAGATAATTGAGGGAATTTTGAGTATAATGTTAACCGAGTGTTTTGTGCTGTAAGCTTTAACTTTAATTGACTTCTCTATCCTTTTTTTTTTTAGTTTATAATAGAAGCTAGTATTAACTAGCTACTATTATAAACTAAAAAAAAATTCTAAATTTCATAAGCAAGGCTAAAGTAGTTGTCCAGTTTAAGGAGTTGAACATGTTTAAGGAGGAGGATACCATTATCGTTACTTAAATGAGTAACGGTTACGGTTGCTTTTGTGTTAAGCACAATGGCTCCTGCGAAGAGGATTCTGCAACAAGATGGGGTCTTCGTAGCAGCTTGAAGTGAAACCTTATGGACTTAGAGTTTGGGTGATTACCTATTATTTCTGCCACGTTATTAGGATGAAGACAGTTTCACCTACCTTGAATTGAATTTCTTCTGCTTCCTGGTTACGTTTAGCAATTACTTGCTCCTTGTTTTTGGACATATGTGCAGCGATGCACTCTTGAACTGTCTCTGCGTTGGCACGATGCTTAATAACATAATCCTGGTAAAATTCTTTTGGATAGTATAACTCTAACGGGTTTCTGGATGCTGTGTGTCCAAATAATAACTCATGTGGTGTATAGTCTGTTGCCGAATGAATAGCGTTGTTGTACGCTATTATAGCGTACTTCATAATTAAGTGTATAGGGTCGTCTTTGTTGGTCATTCTTTGTATCCTAATTATTTCAGCTAACGTAGAGTGCAAGCGTTCAATAGGGGAATTAGAATTAGGATTATAGGGTGTCGTAAAGTGTATATGGATATTATGTAGTGCGCATATTTCTTTAATAACCTCGTTATCGAATTTAGTGTCTGAATCTGTGGTTATCTTATTCGGTAAACCTAACACTGAGAAGACGTTTAGCAATGCTTCGGCTATATGGACACTACTACATGCTGTTAGTTGGACTGCCTGGGCGTATTTAGAAAAGTTATCAATGACTGTGAGGAACGTTGAGCTTCCGGTTGTGTATAGATCCATAAATATATGTTCCATGGGTTTACTAGGTGTATCGGTTATAGCTAAAGGCGGTTTGAGAGGGTTACGTTCGTAGTTTTGATTTTAAACAAGTGTCACATTGATTAACGAATGTTTGTATAGTAAGTAGCATATTTGGCCAATGGTAATTTCTGTACGTTTCCTGGATACCGCGGTGAACAGTTTTGCCGTCATGATATTTCTTAATCAACTCTTGTTGTTCTGGTTTGTTTTCTACTAGAGTTACGCGTGTTGTGCATTTAAGTAGCTTGGGACCTCTATCGTTAAATATTGTTGTGTAAACTTTAGAAAAGGCAAGGTATAGCTCTTCGTTATAGAAGTAACAGTGAAATACGCGATAAGCAACAACGTGTTGGTGTGTTCTTTATGGAATCGTATTATTTCGGATTCTGTTTTATTAACTGGGATAAAGACATCTTTTATAACTGTTTTTGAGTTAGTTGATCTGTTATCTACTCTATATTCGGAACCGGGTGTTGACCTAATGTGAAACTGTTTTAGCTGCCTATCAATAGCGTCTGCAATGATGGGTATGCCTCTATTTTCATTGTCCGGCTGTGTATGCCTTGTAGACACTAACTCAGGTTCAGCTGACACTATACTCATGCTATCTGTACCTATATTAGATTCAGGAATGCCCGGGTTTTGTAATTGCATGTCTTCATTGGGTGGTGTTTCCGTATGGTTTTCAGCGTCCCTACGTGCATTTTCGAATATTCTATTAATTATCTCATCATCCTCGTTATCATCTAAGTTAACAGCGAGAGAGTCAACACTACCATAGAAGACTTAAGCGCGCGATAGAGCGTCTGCGTTAGTGTTTTGGCGACCCTTCTTGTATACAATCTTATAATCGTACTCTGAGAGTTTTAAATGCCATCTTGTTAATTTAGAGTTAGGATCTTTTAATGACATTAGTAGATGGTAAACTTTCTACCGTAAAGGTAGGGCCTAAAGTATTTAATTGCCCATAATATGGCGAGTAGCTCCTTCTCTATTGTAGAGTAACGCGACTCGGTATCTGATAGTGTCCGTGACGCATATGCTACTGGTTTGTCGGACCCTACTATGCCTTGGGATAATACCGCACCTAGCGCTACATCGGATGCATCGGTGGTGAGGATGAAGGGCTTATCAAAATTTGGGTACTGCAATAATGGGGCATTCGTTAAAATTTGTTTACACTTATTGAAAGCTTCTAAGAAATCTGAGGAGTGTATGAATCGACTATTTTTCTTAAGGCAGAGGGTCATTGGCTTAGTTAGTTTGGCAATTTTTTTTATGAATTTCCTGTAATACCCTACTAAGCCCAAGAAGGCTTTTATTTCCTTCTGCGACTCGGGTAGAGGGGAGTTAAGTACGGCTTTTATTTTGTCTTTATTTGGTTTTAAACCTTCGTCTGTTACCTCGTGTCCTAAGAAGTTGACCTGTTTTTGCAAGAACTGTGATTTATCCAGCTGGATCTTAAGATTATGCGTTTTGAATCGATCAAATACTTGTTTTAATTTTTCTATGTGTTGCTGCAATGACGTACATACTATTATTACGTCAGCTAGGTAGGTGTATACATTATCTATGCCTCTTAACATATGATCCATTAGTCGTTGAAACGTACTTGGCGCATTTTTAAGTCCGAAGGGCATCCTAAGGAATTCATAGTGACCTCGTTCGGTGGTGAATGCAGTTTTTTCAATATCGTTAGGGTGCATTTCTACTTGATGGTGACCACTAGCTAGATCTAGGGTTGTGAAGTATTGGGCCCGTCCTAATCTATCCAATATATCATGAATGTTTGGTAAGGGGTTTTTATCTTCGATGATGCGATCATTGAGTCGTCTGTAATCAATTACAAGTCTCCATTTGACGTTGCCTGAGGAATCGGGCTTTTTGGGTACGATATGCACAGGGCAAGACCACGGAGATATGCTCTCTCGCACGATACCTTGTTGACAGAGCTTATCGACTTGTTTACGAATTTCCTCGCGTTGTTTAGGAGCTTGCCTATAACTACGTACGAAAACTGGTGTTTGGTCGCTTAATCTGAGCTCATGCTTAACGGCGTGCGTAAAAGTGAGTGGTATATCTTCTGCATAGAACAAATCCCTATACTGATAACATAACCGAGTTATTTCGCGCCTTTCCTCTTCGTTCATATGATCTGTACGGATTTTCTGAAGATTTTCCTTTAATATTTGATCAATATCAGTTTGAGTATGTATGGCATTAATATCATGACTATCCTCTTCTTTAGAAATGGGTAATTTTTCTAATTCGATCGAGGGGTGAGACGGGATACATCTCTTCTGATCACTATGATTCATTACCGATGTTTTAAATGATCCGTTCTTAACGTTAACTATAGCTGATGGGGACATTAAACCATCTGACCAGATCATTTCGTCATGTAGGTATTGGCCATCTAAGTAGTTTGTTTTTACTTTGACTATTTTTTCGCATCTAGGTTAGATGTTTATTCTCTTAGGTGGGGAACTAAAGTGTATTGGTATTTCTGCTGTAGATGTACGTAATACACCGGTATTTAAATCAATGTTACTCTTTAATTTTTGCAGAAGGTCCATTCCGATAAGACCTTTATATTTAGGGTCGAAATCAAATATTAAAAACTTATGTACTATATCGCTGTTAAATGCGGGAGGTAAGGGGAAGTACACTACCTCGTCGTGAACTGATGAACTATGTGCCTTATTAATTTGAAAGGGTTCTGTTTCTATACAGTATTCAAATATGGTGCCTGCAACTACTTCAGTTGCTACAGCTGAATGGCTGCCCCCTGTATCTAATAAGAACTTACCGTCAAACCCTGGTAGTATTATGTACGGTAAATACTTTTTGGTCTGGAAATTTATTGAAACTAGGTCTGGTTGTCTTGGTTGGGGTCCAGGGCAAAATCCTGGTCACGACCTACCTCTTGCTCACCAACTGTTACATTCGGCTCAAGCGCTATGCCGTTACCGTCTGTGACAATGTTATACAATCCCGTGTCACTGGGTTCTGGTTGATCTTGTGTGGGCACCTGAATTGGAATGTAGAATAACTGCTGAGCAAACTGTGGTTTTTCGGGCTTACCTGCTGTACGCATTGTTACGTCCGATGACACTGTTGTTGCAAGTGGTGGGCTAGGAATGTTGGGCTGATTTCTAGAGTTATTTGAATCATTTGCTTTAAAGTTACCTGATGCTGGTCTGCCTTTCCAGGGTAATACGGACTGTACCCATTAATGACGCTGTTCAGGGGTTAAATTATTTGGTTGAGGTACAAAGTTTTGTAAAGGAATAATGAAGCCAGTGGGATTACGGAAGGGATTATTATTACCTGGTTGTTTAGATGACTCCTTTGGCTTTGCTTGTGACGTTGGCGGATTTTACCAACGGAATTAGCTCTATTATATAACAACCTAGGCTCTTCTTGTTTAGCCGCTATGATGGCCTTCTCAAAGGTGTCTGGTTTGGAGATTCGAACGCCCAACGATACGTGAAAGTCTAGTTAGTTTATAAACTGTTCAATAACCATCTTTTCGTAATAAGACTTATTACCATGCTCTCCTACAGAATACAAAGTATCCAACAGCTCACGGAGGCATTTGCCGAAACTTTCAGCATCTTCTGCCTTAGACTTACGCACTCGCATTAGCTCCTACATAACTTGTATTTCATTTCGTGGTTCACCAAGGCGCCTAATTAACGCGTCTTTAATCGATTGCCACGAATTTAGGTAACCTTCGTATGCTATTGTGTCTATGGCTAGACCACTGAGCCTACTTTTAATTAAACATATGAATGCTGGGTGCGAACGATCTGCTTCGGATGTTAACTGCAATAAGTTTTCTACTTCCCTAATATAGTAGTTAAGCAATTTAGGATTGCCATCAAATTTTGGCATTAAATCTGCGATTAGTTTATATGGTTTTTAAGTGGCATCATAATCTCTGAGCGACATTGTCTTACTGTTGCTTACCTGTATAGTGGCGCTCAACGCAAAACAATAGAGGTGTCAAATTTATCACTTGGAATTTGTTCGTGGGAACTTAACTTATAATAATTACGTTGTTGCCTACTGCGAGTTTAGCTTATAGACAAACAAACCTAATTTATAATAATAATGTTATTGCCTACTGCGATTTAAGCTCATAGACAAACACATCGATTAACTTAAAATACACAAATTAAAATTAAGACAGGAAATAGAGCAAGGACACTTGGTAGAACAAGAGCACTTACCAAAGTAGCCACTGCATCTCCTGCCGAGTCGAGTCTCGTTCAACGCAGCTTCCTCCAATTCTCCGGAAGATTTATCCCGATGACCGTAGAGGTGTCCGACCGCGCGATAGGTTCTTTGTAGACAGCGAAGGAACGATTTGAGAACCGTCGCTCATAAGATGAAGAGTTCGATTCGATCTTAGAACGCCGCGATCCTACCGACTGCGCCGGTTATGTTTCGGCGGTCAGGACTTTTGTTAAAAAAAATATTTATTTTCAAATATTAATTTAATTTCAAAACATACAGGATATTAGCTGGTGGCTGAGGCAAGACTGAATACAATGCAAAGAAAAATAACTATCTCTGATTTCCGGTAAAAAGCTAAGTTGCAAAATGACGCATGACGACAGTGGCTGTGACTCAGCGTAAACGCGTGTTACGATGAGTTAACTCCCCCCTTAATTCTTTTTCTTTTTCGTATTTTTTCCCATACAACAAACGTGTCTTTTTTGTCGTTTTTAAAGATAATGGTACGGAACACTTCGTGCGCAAGTCCGACTCACACTTGGCCGGTTTTTTTTTGTTTCAAATAAATTTCAGCTCTCTGAGTTTATGGGAAGTAATACTTCTATTTTGATGATCATGAGTGAGTAAGTCTCATAAAAGCAAAACTTTGCTTTCGCTTAACTTCGTAACTAAATGGCCTACAGACTTGAAATTTTGGATTTTAATATTGTGAATATAGTTTACTGGATGACGAAAATTTCTGCCTTGTGGTCTTATCCAAAGGTTGTCAAATGGAGGCCTGAAAATGCAGCGAAATGGTTCGGGTAAAGGATGGTACGGCAGTGTTTGCTTCGCGCTCGACTAGGCGAGGGCACTACCGTGCCCCCAGATCAATACAAATTAATCAAGCATAATTGACTAAAATAACTGCTAGGCCTGAAAATCAAGATCCTTATCAATACGGACTGTCTACTTTGCACGCCTGGATTCGTTGTATGGAAATGATTATACATATTTCCTTTAATCTGTCTTTCCAAACATGGTCAGCCACAAGCGAAGAAAAGTAACGACTAAAGCAAGAGAAGAAAAGCCTGGTACAGAGGCTGTTTCCGTGTAGAGCTAGGATTGATCATCGTCAAACCAAGACAAGTAAGTGGTAATTCTTATGACGGTAATACTGTCAGAAGATTTTTTTACAATGTAAGCGCCGTAAGCGACTCCGCTGAAGTTACAGAAGTAATTATAAATTTGATTAAACGACTTTGTAATTATAATTCTGCAAGCTCTGTAATTAACACACGATAAAAGAGCTTGCAGAATTATATGCTGTAAAATTTAGCAGTTATGCTATGGAGACTGCCAGGATCTATGTGAATAATTATGAATGGTACTACATGCCTTCTTCAGTTAAAAAAAAAATTATATATGAAGAAAGTGTCAAAGTATTTTGCAGTAGTTCTTACTGGTCAACTTTCAGAAGATGCATAAGAATCTCGTAATCCATACTAATATTATAAATGCGAAAGTAACTCTGTCTGTCTGTCAGTCTGTCTGTCTGTCTGTCTGTCTGTCTGTCTGTCTGTTACGCTTTCCCGCTCAAACCTCTCAACCGATTTTGATGAAATTTGGCACAGACAATCTTTGGACCCTGAGAAAGAACATAGGCTACCTTTTATCACGGAAAAATATGATGTTCCCGAGGGAAATCTAAAAAGCGCGATATAACCGAACTCCACGCGGGCGAAGCCGCGGGCGGAAAGCTAGTAAGGTTTATAAAAAAACTAGCTTTCCGCCCGCGGCTTCGCCCGCGTAAATTTCGGTTATATCGCGCTTTTTAGATTTCCCTCGGGAACATCAAATTTTTCCGGGATAAAAGGTAGCCTATGTTTTTTTCTCAGGTCCAAAGATTGTCTGTGCCAAATTTCATCAAAATCGGTTGAGAGGTTTAGGCGGGAAAGCGTAACAGACAGACAGACAGACAGACAGACAGAGTTACTTTCGCATTTATAATATTAGTATGGATAGTATGGATATGTGATACAATGATGTCTTCGGAGTATCTCTCTGATTAAGGTGCTAAAGGTGGCAAACCACTTACCTCCAGCCTTCAGATGCGGAGTTTGTAGACACCAGACCAGATCTGGAGAAAGCGCACTTCGACAAAATTCACTGGCGAGGTCTGCACTCCAATCTTGTTGCAGTCCATCACCACCTAGAGACTGCAAAGCCCCACCTAGTTTCCTTGACAGAGACACAGATGGGATATCCGTCTGATGCGGCATGCCTCAGCTACCCGGGATACTCATTGGAGCATCATTTCCTGCAGCGTGCTGGAGTGTGTGTGTATGTCCGCAATGACATCTGTTCCCATCTGTTGACATCTCCGTCATCTTGAAGACCTTAACCCTTGACCGGAATCGTGGGTCCATTTTGACCCGCCATCGATAAAAAACCCGTTTAATTTCGAAACGCGCGCACCAACACTTTTGCGCGCCAACATAATCTGACGTCGCTAGGTGCTTCGGGTGCCGTAAGCGTGGCGCTTTGAATTCACTGGAAGTGTAAGTTCGAGCCATCGTTGGGTCCAATTGGATCCACAATTCCAGGCACGTAGTTTTTATTCAATGTGTATATGGATATAGTTATGATTATTGTAGACACTTCTTTGGAAACATGGCGCGTAATCCTACCGAAAAGGATATCCAGGAACTATTGCTGGACGAAATTGATGCTTCATGTACTTACAAAACAAAAACTTTTGTATAGCAAGTGCCTTACATAGAATAGTAAAATATTGCTAAGCAATTACACTTTTAGAATAGGTACTCATTTTTATATTTTCATTTGATCTCACAAACATTTTATTTTTTTGTCAAGGGGAAGATTTATGTAAAACCCTGTAGTACTGTTAATTATTTTTCTTTTTTGTTTTAATTATTGTTTGTTATGGTCAAAGAAGGACACCATAAATATTACCAAATATAGTACCTAATCTAAAGCAAAAAAAAAAAAATTCAATATTCCAAGGAATAAAAGTTGATTTATATAATATATTACATAAAACTTGTTTTAATTACGAAGTTAACTTATCAAAGTGGTAAATTCATCATTTTTTAAAATAATATGGAATTTAATTAAAGGGTCCATTTGGATCCAAGTTTCCAGTAATGTAGAACAATTTAGCGATTCTGGTTAAGGGTTAAGTTCTCGTCCGGCTGTTGGTTGATAGTGATACTGGTGTGAACAAAATTGTTTACACCTGTGCCTACCGACCGCACAGCGGTAATCAGGAGACGACTCAACTATTTGACCACCTCAGTGAGGCTGCTGACAATGCGCTGCACCGGCACCCTGACGCACAGTTCGTCGCTCTGGGGGACTTCAATTCCTGCCACCAAGACTGGCTCCCCCCCGGAGGAGCTACCACGATAGGAGAGAAACGCGAAACTTTGCGCTTTCAATGGACCTTTCCCAGTAGGTAGGACTAGGTTGCCTGATGTAGATGGTTATACCGCCAATTGTCTGTACCTTTTGCTGACCACTGATCCGGACAGATGTGTTGTAACAGTTTCCTCACCGTTAGGCACTTCAGACCACTGTCTGGTGAAGTCTGTATCGTGCTTTTCCCCACCAGATTGCGATACACGTGGTAAACGGCGAATGTGGTGATACAAGCCACCAGATTGGGATGAGATGCGGCACTTCTTTGCATCTTATACTTGGCAGCAGGCCTGCTTCTCTTCTGACAATCCGTCGAGCTGTGCGGACACTATAACCGATGTAGTGCGTCCAGCTATGGAGTATTATATCCCCTTCAGTAACGTGCTCGTCGGTGGTTCGGCTCGCCTATGGTTTAACGTCTATTGTGTTGAAGCTGAACAGTATAAGCACTCGGCATTTCTCACCTGGGTTGACGCTCGTGACCGCAGAGCTCCGTATCTAAGCCAAAGAAGCTTCAAAGCGCTTCAGAAGGCTCGCTTCGACCGCATTACCCGGATTCATTCTTCTATCGGCCCACACAGCTTCCACTGCTTAAGCCTGATGGAACACTGGCTCATACGGCGAGAGAGAAAACAGGTCTCTTTACATCTCTCTTTGCCCACAATACGTGTCTTGATTTATTAATCAATGCTTTGTTTTGCTTTGTTTTGTTTTTTGCTAATGCAGTGCTAGTCCACCGAATTTACCTCACTGCGATACTTCAATGCCGAAGGTTCACATTAGGAACAAGGAGGCTCTGAGAGCACTGTGTCGTCTGGACGTGGATAAAGCTAGTGGTCCAGATAGTATACCAGCGATTGTTCTTAAGGGATATGCGCCCGAGTTTTCTCCTATATTGATGCGCTTGCATCGCCTTTCATTTAGGACCAATTCTAAATAAGAGGCTATAAAAGCGCGTACCCAAGTACCCAAGTCCTGGAAGCTTGCCAAAGTGCAGTCCATGTCCAAAAAGGGTAGTGGCGCCGATCCTACCAACTAACGGCCGATTTTGATAACCACCTAACTCTGAATGATTATGGAGCGTGTGTTGAACTTGCGCCTCTTGGCATATCTGGAAGGTGTCAATTTCCTCAATTGGTCAACTGGAGACCTACTAGTGTATGCCACTTACTTGTGGAGCGAGGCCCTCGAAAAAAATGGGGAAGCGATTACCGTCAGCCTTGATGTCTCAAAGGCCTTCGACCGGGTATGGCTCGCTGGCCTTTTGAGTACCTAAGCTTCCAGCGTACCGCATTTCCCCTGGCGTGACTAGCTGGGTAAAAGACTTCCTAACTGAACGGTCCCTCTGAGTTGTTGTCGACGGATGCTCATCTGAGCCCATGTCGACTAATGCCGGTGTTCCTCAGAACAGACCCCCTGTTCTCTCTGCAACTCTGTTCCTGCTGCATATTAACGATCTGCTGATGCCCGGTATCTATGGGTATGGTATAGATAATAGCACAGCTGTGGAGACATAGGCCTGATGCTCAGGCTATTAAGGAATCAAGCGTACGAATGTTGAACTACAGGCAGTTTCCGAATGGGGAAAAGCCAATCTTGTAGCATTTAATGGCGCCAAACCACAAGCGTGTCTTTTGCCAAAAGAAGCCCGTTCACCTTTGCTCCTACTTTTCGGAATGTATCCTTGGAGTACACCGACCGCCTTCAGCTTTTGGGTGTTGAGATTTCGAACCTAAATTTTGGGCGGTTCATTGAGTCCAAGGCTAGGGTAGCTGCCAGAAAATATGGCATTATCGCAAAGGTTTCTGTTTCGGACTACAATTTAAGTGTCTTTAAGGCTAGAATGAATAGGCTCTTAATAAACTAGCGCGCTTTACCATCTACGATTGCATCACTGCTTACCATCGGGCGGGATTGCGGTTAAGCATTAGTTACTAATTCATAAAAAAAAGAAAGTTGGAATCTATCGTCTAGTAAATCGTCTTCACGCCTCTAGTCGCCGTACAAGACGTCCTGGTCGGGAGACAACATCGAACTCCCGGACACAGCAGGCGCGGGTTGTCGGGCGGTGAGCAGTGGGAAACTCGGTAAGAACTAGACCCGGGTCGACGGCACGTTGAGTTTCACGCACGCTTCAAAGAGATGTCAGCACATCGTGACGGGATTCACGAAGACTGATGCCTCCTAGGTCAGGATTGCGGGTTGATTAAAAAAGTAACCGTGGCTATGGCGCACAGGCAACTAAAGAAACACGAGTGGATAGCCAGTAAAAGTCTAACATGCCCTTCTGCTCCGCCCAGAGCGGGAGAAGTCATAAAAAAGGGGGTACCCTAATAAAACACTTAATTCCAGTTTTTATTTTACTAACTTGTCGGAGTAATTTATATACATTTTGCTACGAACAACGTCAAGCTACCCAAATCTGTCAAATATTCCCAATCAACTTACCTTGAGCCTTAATGCTTTCGAGATAAAGCTGAAAATCTAATAAAGCAATCGAACAGATTGTAGTAGCTTAATATACCAATTGTGGTCTGCACCAAACAGTTTCTAGTGCTAACGGTCACTCTGATAATTATCAGCGGGCGGACAGACAGACAAATTTGGCGAAACTATAAGCGTTCCTAGTTCACTACAGCACCCTAAAAATTTCTAATTTGGGGGAAAGGGGACACTGGGTCAGGGTTGCGGGTTGGTTAAAAAAGAAACCGTGGCCCTGGCCGTCGCACAGGCAAGTGAAGTATCACGGCTTTGTTTTAGTCAGTAAAAGTCTGACACTCCCTTCCGTTCCACCCAGAGCGGGGGAAGTCATTTGATAATATCCCAACCCAACAAAAAAAGAAAAAAGGAAAAGGGGACACAAAAACTCATTTCTAAACTCGTTTCGCGAAGTATTCGTGATTGTTTGTTATGTCTAGTTTTAGTTGTGGTTTTAGGTGTAATATCTATTAGATCCATCACATACAGAGTGGTGCTAACAATACGACAATAAATGAAAACACAAACAATGCTGGTTCATAGGAATAATCCTAAACCATAGAAAAAAACCTAGCATAAAAAAAATATACAATTTTCAAACTAAATCGCATAAAATTGCAAACGGAATAGAGCATCTTTTAAAATATTGGTTCACTGACCTCCGATCGGCACCAGCGCGATCCTGTATCAACTTGATTTTTTCGCGCCATTATTATTAAAGTTTGGTACCGCAGGATGCGGCGGTCATTAACCTGTAGCGACTTTTGGTCTTGACTGTACATGTTGATAAGGATTATCAACATGTACAGTCAAGACCAAAAGTCGAATTACAATCTCACAAAACTATGGCCAAGCAATACTAGTTGTAGTTACGACCTTCTTCTATAATAAAGTTTGATACACACTCATACACTTTGACAACTTGCTGCCCGCTTATGATTGTTAGGTACTACTTACTAATTTCAACGCTCACAGTAAGTGTTTAAATAGCCTAGCGGTTCTCGCCTTGATAGGCGTTCAAGGTGGTTCGAGTTCAAATCTAATAACTTACAAAATATTTTTGAAATGTTTATTGGTGAGTTATGAATGCTGACAACAAAAATATGTAAAAATACCGATCCGCAACTTAACGATGATACTTTATTTTAAGATTTTTTCTATATTAGAGTCATTATAAAAAGATGACGGTAGATTTGAAACAAACTGAACAAAAAATATTCCACTACCTACAATAACTATTATTAACTACAATAACTCAAATAATATTACTTAGCTGTTGTTGGTTGGTGAACATATAGTTACGAGTTCGTGTTATTAGTTTTACTTTTTTAATCAATATGCAGGCATATGTAGGAATATATCTCAAATATCATATTATGAAACCGGCTTTTGTGTAAGTTGTGTTTATTTTTATTTGGGTAAGGTGCAAACCAATCGCATGTTGCAAGTGTGTAATAAAATTGTTATTGTTTTAGAGAAATACTGTAAGCCAAAGTCAAGAGGTTGGAGGACGAAGGTGGCTTATGTGTCGAGACAAGTGGAACGAAACAACAATATTTACCGTTGAATAAACCTTTAAATCTTGCGAAGAAGGGAGGTTGCATTTGTGGTTTAAAAATAAACTGGCGAGACTGGTGGAGACTTATCGAGCTAAACAAAAAAAAAAACAATTTATAACAATCACAGTGCAGAAGTGTCCTACAAAGTGTTTTAAATATATACCATTATATATCTTAATAACGGACTCTAAACCAACTCGTAAAGTAATTTAGCTAAGTGACAGTAATATGTTCGGTTGGCTTAATGGCTAACAGATGTCGCCTTTTGCAATTCCAATACAAATTACTTTTGGTAAATTATAAAAACAAATTTCGGAATTCGATAAGAAATAAGTTCGTTTACTTTTGAACTAAGAAAGCGCTTGAAGATTATAATCTCATGCCTTCAAACTCCGAAAAAAAGCACTGCAGGATGGCAGCACTAGTACCATGCTATACACGCAAAAAAATCTAAATGTAATAAGCACTGTTTTGTGTTCTAAGTATAGATTATTTTATGATTGTAATAATATTCAGGTTAAGCTTCAATCCTCTTTTCTTTAAGAAAATTAATAATTAAGCTATAACCTCTTTAATGATAACATATAATACTATAACTTTCATATCTAAAAACCGAACATGCTTTTTATATTTTTTACCATAATAATATCAATAGTTTGTCAAGGATTACTTTTATATAAAATATTACAATGCTGCCATTTCAACGTTTGTTTCATTTATTAGTATAAGTATATATATACCGAATAATATATAAGTTTATAATATATTGCATTATAATATGCTTATTGTTTTATTTTTATATATTTTTTATTATATTACATCTATAGTAAACTAAAACATATAATAAAAACCTATTTTGGTATAAATATTCAGTAAATTTCCCTATTCGTTTAAATATTATTTGCAAACATTTTTACTTTAAAATACAAATCAGTTATCATAATTTTAAATTATATGAAACAACAAAAAGATTTTTCATTATTAAGGATCGAACCCACAATCGCTCGCTAATGATAGACCATTGTTAAGTGCGGCCGCTAACTTAACTTCAAATGGAGTAACGAAATTTTGCATTACTTTAAAGAAAGACGAAGACTGCGATAAAAAATAATGCGTTGGTGTGCGTGGCCGGTTTAGCGCAGGCGACAGTAGTCTTTAAGGTGGGAACGGACTTCTACAGCTGATAGTACATCATGTAGAAGATGTGAAAAATTAAAAATAATTTCCTGCGACTAAACTAATCGGCATATTTATATGATTTTTTATCGGCAGAATGAGACTGTGTTAAGGTACACAATGTTTAATTTATTGTCGTATTGTCATCACCACTTTGTATAAATAAAACCCAAACTGTATTAATATCCTCCTGATTTATTCAATAAACCTTGACGTTCAGCTTTAGTACATATTTCGTCTATATTCTCTAACTTAACCATTTATCTAGCCACTGGTTATCTTTTATCCTTTTTGCTTCAGTTTCTTCAGGCCAGACAATGCTCTCGATCCAGGGCACGTAGTACGACACCCTGGTGTACATGCCGGCTGAGCCGAGGATGCCACAGTCTTCGCCGTATGACGTCACGCCAACGATAGTGTACCGGCATTTGAATTCATTTGTTTGTAATGGTCCACCGCTGTCACCCTGAAGAAAGATAACTTGAACAATTTCCAATAACTACAGCTCCAAACAGAAAAAATAAAACTGTGAAAAGCTATGTGAAATAAGCTTAGAGTGATTTGGAAATTGTAGTGTATGCGTTTTATCATTCGTCACAGACCAGCACTGTCTCGAGCGCACCACGTCAGTCATTCTTACGAGAGCCACAGGCGAGAGTGGACGTGTCGGTAGTCTGTCCGTTAAGTGCGTGTGCGAGCCTGTGATTACAGCAATTGCTAGTCTAAATCTTCAGCAATAATCGGAGTGAGAGCTCATAGCACGCTCTTCTTCTTCAACCTATAGAGGTTCAGTGCTGGACAAAGACCACCCCCAAGGCTTTCCACGATGACCGGTCTTGTGCTGCCCGTATCCATCGGCTTCCTGCGACCTTCATCAGGTCATCGGTCCATTCGCGTTAGGTTTAGATAAATGAGGATCATAGAAGTAGAGATGCATAACATTTCATTTTCGAGATGAATTTAAAGAATTTTAATAAATAATGGTTTCATTATAAAATTTTAACATAAAAAATACCAAACTGGCAAAACGTATAAACAGATTGGGAAACATTTCAGATTTGGTACGGACGACAGCAAGTTAAATATTCCTTTTATTAATCTAAACCTTGAGTCTTCACGCATTAGCGATAAAGTTGAAAATCTAATAAAGAAACTGGACCGATTAGAAAAATTCTTTTTGCGTTCGATAGCACATTAATCCAGGAAGGCTTTAGGCTATATAACATCACGCTGGGACCAATAGGAGCGGAGCATACCCAACTCCACGCGAACGAAGTCGCTGGCGGCCGCTAGTATAATATATAACGGTGCAACTTCTGTACAAATGATACTTTTACCTCGCAAGTGTCGACAATATCTCCAGGACTACCGAAACACATCTGTGTTTCATGGTCGTATCCATTTATCAAATGTCTGTATACTTGATAAATTGATGAACATTCTGTTTCATTGTACTCTGTTAGATAAACCTGAAATCATGAATTGTGATTGATTATTGATTTTCTTCAGTTCTGAATTACTGATTACGCGCACTGACTGAAGAGGTCTACTGATTTGAATAATTTTGAAGCATATTGTGGTTAAAGATCCAGTGATTAAACTGAAATAATATTCTAGACGTTAATCTACATCTTCAATACAGCTGAATGATGTCGTAGAAGCTGCCCTGGTGTGAAGTACTACCGGACCTTTGCGATAACGCCAAGTTTCCTGGCAGCCATCTTGGCCTTGGACTCAATGAACCGCCCAAAGTTTAGGTTTAAGGAAATCTCAACTCCCAAAAGCTGAAGACGGTCGGTACACTCCAAGGATACATTTCGAAAAGAAGGAGCCAAGGTGACCGAACTCCTTTTGGCAGTGAAAAGACACGCCTGTGTTTTGGCGGCATTGAATACTACAAGATTGGCATTGCCTCATTGAGAGACTACCTGTAGTGCAACACTCGTTCGCTCTACTATAGCCTCTCTTTCGGACTGAAATCATTCCCTACTAGCAGGAGCATCCGGCAGGTATCTCTCCACAACTGTGCTGTCATCTGCATACCCATAGATACCGGGAATCAGCAGATCGTTAATATGTAGCAGGAACAGAGTTGCAGAGAGAACAGACCCCTGAGAAACACCGACATGGGCTCAGATGAGCATCCGTCTTCGAAAACTCGAACCACAAGAACAAACTCGAATCCAGATTGATGTCCACTCTTGGACATAAGCCTCTCCGAAGCACCACCACTACGACCAGTTATATGCTTATCGTAACTTACTGTAACTTACTTGGTACTTCACACCGGGACAACATTTAATATTACACAAAGTGCAGGTCCATTCGTGTGTGGGACATTGCAGCCATATTTGGGCAAGTGCAGCAAAATGCCACGTGGCTACTTTGGACTCAGTGGAGAGGCATGCGAAGGGACTAATTGGCGAACCAGATTTAGTTAAGAACAATCTTTAAAGCCTGGAACAGAGGCTTAAGGTAGCGATAATTTTATTGTATTCAAGGCTAGAGAGAATAGGCTCTTAATAAACTAGTCCGCCTTACCATCTATTATTTGATGTACCTATTGTCATCAAATTTGCCTATTTGTACATTATATACATTATGTAGATATTGGCTGCCATAGCAAAATTTTACCATAGAGACCTACTAATCATTATCATCACCTAAAAAAAATAATTGGTAATACAGGTGTGGAAATACTCGTGGTAATTTCAAGAGATTACGGGAAATCATCAAATGAACTCTCTCGCTCTAAGCGGAGGGGAAAAGCGACCAGACTTTTGCCCTAGCCCATTCCAGTCTAGGAGCCAGACGTCAGAAGTGCTTCTCGAAGCTCTATCGGTTGTCGAAAACGAGTGGCGCCTCCTGCGGAAGCTAAACTGCTAAACCAAATCCGGCCCCGCCCGGCCAGATTTGGTGGAGAACCAGTTCTGAGAACCGGTATCAGTCACCCAACGAGGCGGTCTGCAATGACTCTTTCAAAGAGCTTGCCCACCTCGTCGAGCAACACGATGGACCGGTGAGCGGACGGAGAGTCCATAGAGATGAACCACGAGTCACACGCAAATATGGAACAAACGACCGCCAGATTTTGTACGGAAGAACTGTTCCAATAGGATATTACGTTTTAAAGCCTGAACTTACAACTTGCAATGTGTCGGCTAGAGCATTTCGGTGACCTAGACGGCCCCAGCCGGACGCCTCAGCCGTAGACGTCTTTCCGGTGTTTATATTCAAACACGCAGGTAAGAGGTCTTTGCCAAAATTGATCCTGAAATGATCGTAATTTACTTTTTATTCTTCACACAAATACAGAGATTTTAGTTTACTACTTTTTTTGTATAGATATTGCCAGCCAAACTTTTTATACAGGCTGTATCTGACATCGTAACGCAAACTTTGCGAAAAGGCTAGACCGCATGTCACTAATAAAATTATGATAGTCATTTATGTCGTTAATAAACGGTTACAGAATTCACAGTGTTTAAAAAAAAAGTGTCGGCTCGGCCTTTGAACGTTGCAAGCGTACCGCCGTGCGGGTTTGTAGGTATGACGTTGATCCCTGATGTGAACTCTATTAAATCAGCTGATAAAATAGTTTTTTGAGTTTTGTTTTCATTGCGCTTTTTTGTGTAATTAGCGAAATAATTAATTTTTACTTTAAAATCTTATTGGGTTATAAAGGGTGTATCTGACATCGACGCACAAACGAGTACAATGGATCCAGTACATGATTCTGAACCCCCAGTGGTGGAATTTTTCGTCTGCTTTTTCATGATTTAAAAAAAAAATATATGAAGTTTTTTTTACTTTAGACCGTTCATAACTGCTATACTTTTATAACCCAATAAGATTTTAAAGTAAACATTAATTAATTCGCTAATTACACAAAAAAGCGCAATGAAAACAAAACTCGAAAAACTATCTTATCAGCTGATTTGATAGAGTTCACATCAGGGATCAACGTCATACCTACAAACCCACACGGCGGCACACTTGCAACGTTCAAATGCCGAGCCGACACTTCTTTTTAACCACTGTTAATTCTGTAACCGTTCATTAACGACATAAATGACTATCATAATTTTATTAGTGGCATGCGGTGTAGCCTATTCGCGAAGTTTGCGTTACGATGTCAGATACACCCTGTATAAGTATAGCAACTATGAACGGTCTAAAGTGAAAAAAAAAACTACTTATATTTCTTTATTAAATCATGAAAAAGCCGATGAAAAATTTCACCACTGGGGGGTTCAGAATCATGTACTGGATCCATGGTACTCGTTTGTGCGTCGATGTCAGATACACCCTTTGTAACTTAAATATTGGCATCTTTGAGATCTTTCGGAATATCGTTATTACTTTTGAAACGCGACTTAACGAACGAGTTAACTGTGCCTGCTTAGTCCAGTTATGGCCCCAAAATATTTCCGTGTGTTCTAGTCATATATTTAGGCAGCAGACTAGCATTAACTTTTAGCATCAACTTTAATGTTTTCAATTATTATGTTGTTGTACCGTAGCCATGACAATAAACTGTATAGTCCTTCTTTATAATATTCTTTTACTGTATCAAATGCTTTAATTATCTATTAATTGGGATGCCATCTATTCTATCCACCCACAGCTGGACAATTTACTGAACTTATGTTTTATTAAACCTATCAGATTTTGTTATGGTGGTGGTGGTGCTGTAGATCTATTTTTGAGCAATTTCTATAGATGATTACTTACTCTGTTTCTGTCTCCAAGAGCGCAATATCATGGTATTTAGAGGGAGACTTGTACTCAGGATGAAGAATGATCCTCTTAATGTTGTATATCTTCCAGTTCTCCTTAGGATCGGTTCGTTTCAACAACCCAAGAGCAGCAAATGATATATTACCACTAAAATATTAAAAAAAAATTACATTGTTGTAACAAACTTTAGAGAAGTGTAGATATTACTCCAATATTACTAACATCAAAACTACATCAACCATAGAAAGAAGATTAAAACTTTATTGATTAAATTTTTAGGGTTCCGTACCTCGAAAGGAAAAAACGGAACCCTTATAGGATCACTTTGTTGTCCGTCTGTCTGTCTGTCTGTCTGTCTGTCTGTCTGTCTGTCACCACCCTTTATCTCAAGAACGCGTGGACGTATCAAGCTGAAATTCACATGAAATACTCGGGTCTATTGTCCCTTTAAGCTGTGAAAATATCAAACTTCTAAACCAAGCCAATCAAAAGATCATCATCATTCTCCTGCCCTTATCCCAATTTATTTGGGGTCGGCGCAACATGTCTTTTTCTTCCATGCATCCCTATCAGAAACCATCTCGGCAGTCACCCCCTTCCTAGCCATATCATCCTTCACACATTCCATCCATCGTTTCTTTGGTCTTCCCCTACTCTTATAGCCATCAACATTCATAATTAAGACTCTCCTCACGACATTCTCCTCAGTTCTCCGTAACACATGCCCGTACCATGACAACCGATTTCCACACAACTTTTCAGCTACCGGTGCCACTTTCAGACTTCCTCTTATGTACTCATTTCTTATTCTATCCATTCGTGTAACACCACACATCCCTCTTAGCATTCTCATCTCGGCTGCATGCAATTGCCTTTCATTCATCCCTTTCGTAGCCCAACATTCTGATCCATACAAAATAGCAGGTCGGATCATGGTTTTATATATTTTCCCCTTAAGTTTAAGGGGAATGCGGGAGTCGCAAATAGTTCCCGTGACCTGCCGCCATTTCATCCACCCAGTGTTAATTCTGTGCTTAACCGTCCGATCTATTTCGCCATCGTTTTGCACGAGTGAACCGAGATACCGAAAGTCGGAGCAGATTGGTAGGAGTGCGCCATCAAGGGCTATGGCTCCAGAAGTGGAGAGACCGCCGAAATCACAGAACATATATTCGGTTTTGGTTCTGCTGATTTTCAAGCCAACATTCTCCAGCTTCTGTTGCCATTTCTCCAATCTGCTCTGGATCTCAGGTCCATCTTCACCGACAAGAACAATGTCATCGGCGAACAGCATGCACCAGGGTGCCTCCTCCTGGATGTCCGACGTAAGAGCGTCCATAATCAACAGGAAGAGGTACGGACTTAAAGCCGATCCCTGGTGCAAGCCTACCGCCACACTGAACTCGTCGGTATTGCCAGCAGCCGACCGGACGTAGGTACGAGATCGACTGTACATAGCACGAATTAACTCTACATACTTCCCAGGCAAACCTTTCTCTTTCAGGGCCCACCACAGCACATCACGAGGTACCCTATCATACGCTTTCTCCAGATCAATGAACACCATGTGCAAGTTCTTGTGTGCACGTCTGTACTTCTCGCACACTTGGCGGAGTGCAAAAGTGGCGTCCATTGTTCCTCGACCTGGCATAAACCCAAACTGGTTTGGGGTAATCTCACTCTCCTCTCGCAATCTTTTCTCAATCACTTTCTCCCATACCTTCATACTATGTGACATGAGCTTTATCCCTCGATAGTTGTTACAGTCCTGTACATCACCATTCTTAAAGATGGGCACTAGTGAACTATTGCACCATTCTTGTGGGATCTCTCCTTCATGCAACAACTTATTGAAGAATAAAGTCAGCCACATACATCCATCTCCTTTTAAACACTTCCATACTTCTACTGGTATATCATCGGGGCCCATAGCTTTTCCATTTTTCATACCTTGAACTGCTATTCTTACTTCATCCATGCTAATTTCTCTTACTAAACCCATATTCTCTTGTACCTCTTTGAGCACGCCACTCCATTTATTCTCTTCGTTCATTAGCTTTTCAAAATAAACCTTCCATCGCTCTTTTATTTCGTCATCCCTAGACAGAACCTTACCAGCATCGTCTTTCATACATTTGATATTACTTATATCTCTCGTTCTCCTTTCTCTTGCTTTTGTAATCCGGTAGAGCTCCTTCTGGCCTCTAGGGCTGTCCAGTGAGTCATACAACTTCTCCTGCGCCTTAGCCCTCGAAACTTTCTCGAACTCTAACCATTATAAATCTTCATCTTGTCCTCTTTTAAACTATCATTCCCGTTTTCTACACCTTGCCATTCTTTAAAAGCTATTTTCTTTTCTTTGAGTATCTTTTGCACATCTTCATTCCACCACCATGTATCCTTTTCTATCACACCTTTCCCTTTGGATTCTCCAAACACATCTTTAGCTACTCTCCTTATATAGTCCGCCATCTCTTTCCAACATTCATTCACAGATTTTCCTTCCATATCCCCCATTTCAATCATCTTATCTACCACTTGGCTCTTAAACACACTAGCATATTCCTCTTTTTCTATCATACGCCATCTAGTTCTGGGCGAGGGCCGTTCCTTGTTCTTTCTGGATGAGACACTGACTTTTACGTCCATTATCAATAGTCTATGTTGTGAGACTAAGTCTTCACCTGGTAGCACTTTACAGTTTTTGACACTTTTAAGACTGTTTCGTCTTACTAAAAAGTAATCGATTTGTGTCGCGTGGCGGCCGCTTTTATAGCTTATGAGATGCTCATTTTGTTTTTTGAACCACGTATTTGTTATTGCCAGGTTAAAGGCCGTAGCAGCTTGCAGTAGTGTCTCACCATCAGTGTTACGATCTCCGTACCCCCAACCGCCATGCACTCTTTCATACCCATCCTTCTGCTTTCCCACATGCCCGTTAAAGTCACCCCCAACATACACTTCTTCACTATCTTGCACATCCATCATCACACAATCGAAATCCTTCCAGAACTTCTCTTTTATACTTTCCTCACACCCTGACTGGGGTGCGTACACACTAACTATATTAACAACCATACTCTCCACAATCACTTTAACAGCTATCACTCTATCACTCACTCTTTTAACGTCCACTACACATTCTTTCAAATTACTATCTAAAACTATACCCACACCATTTCGCTTACCATCGCTTCCACAGTAATAGAACTTATATCCTTCTCCTATCTCTCTTGCCTTCGCACCTTTCCACTTCGTCTCTTGCAGACACGCAATGTTCACCCGTCGCCTTTTTAAAACATCCGCTAGTTCCCTTCCTCTTCCAGTCATTGTACCTACATTCCAGCTCGCACATCTCAATTTTACTTCTCTCACATTCCGAGCTTGCCTCTTACGTCGCACCCGCCCGTTCTGGTGCGACAACCCTTGTCCATTTCCCACAGAAGCCGGGTGCTGCCCCTGCGCGTCGCCTGTGGGGTACGCCCTAGCCCTATCGCGCATCCTATTTTTTCCCTTCATGTTACTTGGGGTTTTGGCAAAGTTTTACAGTCGGCCGCCAGCCTGACACCAACCCTCCTTGGGAATGCTCTTGTTGGTGGTTTACCCGCCACCGCGCGGAAGTTAAATGGACATCCCGCCATTTGTCGGTCGTCAGAGCCTCGTTAGTGACCAGCAGGGTGCACCGCGTGCAGGTGAGGTTGACGTTTGGGGAGTCTGGTTGTTGTGCGCTCCCCCTTATACCCCAAGCCAATCAAAAGATACACCCGATTATGTCGATATTTTCAACAAATTTTCGACACTCGCAAAGGAATCAAAACCTACAGGATACTTCCCGTAAACTCAGAATCTTGAAAATTGGCATGAAGCATTGTCATATAATGCAAATATAGGAAAAATTGCGAAAATCACATTTTTTTAGTTATATAATATAATAAACATATTTTAATAAAATGGAACTTACTACCTTATTTCTCACGAACGAATAAAGTTATCAAATTGAAATTTATACCAAATACCTAGGTCTATTGTCCCTTTAAGCTGTGAAAATATCAAACTTCTAAGCCAAGCCAATCAAAAGATACAGCCGATATGTCGATATTTTCAACAAATTTTCGACACTCGCAAAGGAATCAAAACCTACAGGATACTTCCCGTAAACTCAGAATCTTGAAATTTGGCATGAAGGATTGTCATATAATGCAAATATAGGAAAAATTGCGAAAATCACATTTTTTCAGTTATATAATATAATAAACATATTTTAATAAAATGGAACTTACTACCTTATTTCTCACGAACGAATAAAGTTATCAAATTGAAATTTATACCAAATACCTAGGTCTATTGTCCATTTAAGCTGTGAAAATATCAAACTTCTAAGCCAAGCCAATCAAAAGATACAGCCGATATGTCGATATTTTCAACAAATTTTCGACACTCGCAAAGGAATCAAAACCTACAGGATACTTCCCGTAAACTCAGAATCTTGAAATTTGGCATGAAGGATTATCATATAATGCAAATATAGGAAAAATTGCGAAAATCACATTTTTTAGTTATATAATATAATAAACATATTTTAATAAAATGAAACTTACTACCTTATTTCTCACGAACTAATAAAGGTATCAAATTGAAATTTATACCAAATACTAGGTCTATTGTCCCTTTAAGCAGTGAAAAAATCAAACTTCTAAGTTAAAGCGATCAAAAGATACAGCAGTTTATACCGACACCTTAGACGAATTTCCGTCACACGCTAGGGAATCAAAATCTACAAGCAAAGACATTAAAATTATATTTACAATAGACAGGACATCACGAACAAAATCCTAAGCCAATACTTTTATCGACTTGGTTGAAAGTCGCTCAGTCTAGTCTGCGCGTCAGGACGTAATTTGTGTCCACCAAGAATAAACATTTTCTAGGAAATATGCCATGTTGCGCTTTGTGTTACTGTACATCTCGTTATAGTAAAACGACTGGACCTAACTTCGGAATGTTTTTCTATGAATTATTTATATTTCGTCTGCAATTCAAATTTTAAAAAATCTTAGTTCTAGAAAATTTTCCATTATTGTAATAAGCGCCCTCTATTGTTGAGTAGTTTTACTATTTTCTTGTAGAGATGTAGTAATGTTGTTTATCGATTTAGTTATCGATAATACTTATTAAGATGAATACATTTTGTTGTATTTTATTGACATTTAAAATATAGCTAAATAAACTTAAAATATTACTATATTTCAAGTTTATTTATTATTAACTCTATTTAAACATAATCATATCATATTAATAAACAAAATTGAATGAACAATTACTATTCATTTATCTAGGCTTTTGTTATTTTTGGTTTCCGAATAAAATAATGTCGTAGGGAAAAAGTGGATACGATTTGTCCAGGTAGACCGTAGAGAAGAAAATTGGCTTCCGTCTCATTCGGCGAAATTATGCTCAATGCATTTTAGAAGAGAAGTTATCTACTTTGGAAAGACTTATCGATCAAATTAAAAAAAAAAAAAAAAAGAATCGGTACCTTGTATTAGAAATGAAATAGTAAGTTACTAATTTCATTACTTTTTTACTTAACCGTAAAAATTGGAATAAAATTTACGGTTAAGTGGATAAGTACATAGATTACATAACTTATTTATAATGAAATATATTCATAAAATATGTAGGTACGTATATGTAGTACAATGATTGCGAGCTACTTTGTGATTTTGAGGATTCCGTACCTAAAAGGTAAAACGAACCCTATTCATGAGACTTCTCTGTTCGTCTGTCCGTCTGTCACCTGGCTGTATCTCATAAACCGTAATAGCGAGACAGTTGTAATTTCCAGAGATTGT
Organism: Sesamia nonagrioides; assembly: GCA_017933935.1. Taxonomy (NCBI): domain Eukaryota; kingdom Metazoa; phylum Arthropoda; class Insecta; order Lepidoptera; family Noctuidae; genus Sesamia; species Sesamia nonagrioides. The sequence goes on along the minus strand of JADWQK010002221.1, from coordinate 77,087 downwards.
GTTAGTATTTCTGTTGCCGCTATAACAACATAAAAATAATAAAATATTTAAGGGGGCTTCCATACAACAAACGTGAATTTTTGCCGTTTTTTGCTCCATATTAATAACGGAAACAGATAGACGCTTAAAATATTCACAGAATATTTGGTTATATATTCAAATTACAAATAAATAATTAAAATAAAATAAATCCTGAAGGCGGGCTCCCATACAATAACCGTGATTTTTTTTGCCGTTTTTAAAGATAATGGCGTACGAATCTTGTAAAGGTCTTGCTCCAGCAGACTACCATTTTTGTCGTGATTTGGACAATTATCTACGTGACAAGAAGTTTTCTTCCCAGGAGGCAGTTCTGCTTTCACACAGTTTGTGCAGTCTAGATCCTCAGAGTTCTATCACAAAGGCATAAACGACCTTCCTATATATTGATTATAAATGAATTATTTAAAAATTAAAAAATAAGCAATTATTTACATTTTCAGTACTAATCGGCAATTTTAAACTTTAACGCCTATTATATTAAAAGAATTATATAAATAAGAAACTTGTAAACTTGAAATTACCCATAATTATTCTGCTTCCTAATTTTTTGTTTCAAGCTATCATAATGCGAAAAAACATCGTCGTAGTAACTTCTTTGAATATTATCGATAACTTTATATCGAAATGATACAAACCCTACCACAGTTTTTTGCATTGCCATTTAAAAATATTTGCAAACAAACGTGTAAAAAGAATAATTTTGCTAAAAACGAAATGCAAACGAAAATTGCAAAACAAAATGCGCTTTATGGCCTAAAAGGTCTATTACACTCAAAAATCGCAATAAACTGAGCGTTAAAATAATTCGTAAGCATAAAACATCTAAAATGCCAATAGACGGTGTCACGGTAAATGAATAGTAGCGAATAAAATTCTAAAACAGTTTTTGTTTGTACAAGACAAGTTTCACTTAATTTATTTACTTTTCAATATTTATTTACCCGATTTGAACTATACTAGGGTATTAAATCGGATCTGGCAACATAGACCACACTGGCCACCTACCGGGCAATAGCTGAATATATTTTATATAAACTTATTTCATTTTTACTATTTGATGTCTCCAATTGTCGATCTAATTTTGCTATATTGTACTAGATGGCGGAACTGAACCATGGGATCACAGTTTTTCTATGCCATTTTGACACATGCCCTCTCTATATATCTTAAATCTCTTTGCCTACAAGGTACTTCCCGTGAACTCAGAATCTTGAAATTCGGCACGAAGCAACGTTATATTATAGTACAGACAGATAAAGGAAAAATTGTGAAAATGATAAATTTGAAGTTACATAGAATATTAAAATATTATTTTTGCTTACATGACATAAAATATTTTTTTAATAATTATAAACTTACTACCTACCCTTTTTCACATGAACGCGTAGAGATATTAAAGTTGAAATTCATATCAAACACTTCTTAAATCTAATTGCCTCTAAACTGTGAAAAATTCTAAATCAATGCTAGTATTATAAATGCGAAAATAACTCTGTCTATCTGTTACGCTTTCCCGTCTAAACCTCTCAACCGATTTTGATGAAGTTTGGCACAGATAATCTTTAGACCCTGAGAAAGAACATAGGCTACCTTTTATCCCGAAAAAATTTGATGTTCCCGAGGGGAATTTAAACAGCGCGATATAACCGAACTCCACGCGGGCGAAGCCGTTAGCGGAAAGCTAGTACGTCATAAATTGTAAACCGCTACGGTTACGGCGGAACCCTCGGTGTGCGAGTCCGACTCGCATTTGGCCGGTTTTTTACCATGGGCGCACCCAGCTTCTTGGCAAGTCAGGCCTGGATCAAGTCAAATTTTTAGAATGGGTAATCTTTGTTCGCTATAGTCGCACGCGGTTTTTTTGGCATTTACACCGTACATTTTGTCAGTTGACAGTCGTTTATACTTTGTTTAGTAATTTGGGGAGTTCATCATGTTCTGCGAGATTTCCCGAGGGGGGAAGGGGTGGCAACTGCCTCCCCCTGCCCCCCTGATTACGCGCTAGTTCTTTAGGGGTCATCCATAAAGTACGTTACACATAAAGGGGGGAGAGGGGTGTCAACAAAGTGTGACATGGTGAGACAAGGGGTGGGTGGGGTACTATGTTTCGTGACATCACATTTCAAAATTAACTATTTCCAACTCTATCTTTGACGAGTTCATACCCGCTCTAGTGACACGCGCCGATCGCCTTTGTTTCTTTTTCTTTATATTCAATAGTTTATTGTTTTGTTATTGTTTCAAATATTTGATATAATATTGATTTCCTAAAAAAGTACTTAATTTAAATGGAAATAAAAGTAAATTCGGAACTGCTGTTTTAATTTAATAATTTTTCGTTGTGAAATTCCAAAAAATGTGAGGTCACAATTCTCAGAAATGTGAACACCTGTCACAAGGACGGGGGGTGGCTCAAAAAATTATGAAGTTCGTGTGACGTACTTTATGGATGGCCCCTTATAAATGGCGTATACTTACAGCGCACGAGTTGACGTGCAGTGTCCTGCAGTGAGAATAAATCTTTCGCTGATCACAGAGCCTCCACAGAGCCACTGAGCTGAGCCCACGTCATCTCCATAACCGATTAAAGCCTGAAAAATATGCAAGTCTTACATCAACAATAAATTGACGATAGCAACGGCGGGCGGGTAAAGGATACTTGTTTTGTATATTTAAAAAAAAAAACATGAATGTATTATGTAACTAAGAAAATATTAATAAATCTAATAATCTCTTAGCAGGGTTATAAATAAGTTTTTTTTTTTTATGTAATTATAAACTAGTGCTTGACTGCAATCCCGCCTGATGGTAAGCAGTGATGCAATCGTTGATGGTAAAGCGCGCTAGTTTATTAAGGGCGTAGCCTATTCACTCAAGAAACTAAGTGAATAAAGTGGCCTCGGTGGTAGGCCATATCATCGGCTGCCGGCAGAAGTTACCACCCACCAGACAAAGTCTTGCCGCCAAGCGATTCGTCGAAAGGAAGACGGCACTTAAGCGAGGTGATGCAATGCTATACCAAACAACACTACCAACGATGCTGCCCCAGAGGGAGATTGATCTGGAGACTCTCCGCGACCAAACTCCCGACACAACAACATTTGGCTTATCGTACCCGGCACACATCGCAATACAAATGCTCAGACCCGTCCTCCGTATGGCTTCACCAGACATCATGCCGGAACACGACAAATTGCTTGGCGGCAAGTCTTTGTCTGGTGGGTGGTAACTTCAGCCGGCAGCCGATGTTATGGCCTACCACCCAAAAATATTAAAATATTGTTAGTCACTAGGTATATTAGGCAACATTTTAATAAAATGCTATCTTTTTCTAATTTTCCGGGTTTCTATGTTTGAAAATAAAGCGGTATAATTATAATAAATAAAATAAATAAGCGGTATCTAAGCGGTTGACCGAATTCGGATGAAAGGCAAATCTGTATAATTGCCCTGCGTAATAGATTCGATGCCGATATTGAGTACCAATATTAATCATTTTGAAGAATTATTATTCTTTTACGTAGTTCACTCACAAGTTTAAGCATGCAGTAAACAATAGAAAACTTAGGTCCGTATTACAGAACGTCACTCAAAACTCAAGCTCTGCTAAGTTAGTCAGTTAAGTCTCGTTTCAAGCCATTTGATTGGTTAAAACTAGTTTTAAGTAATGCTTAAACGGAGATCAATGCTTGAGTTTCCTTCTGGAATACGGATCTTAGACTGAATTAACAGCCGGTTCCAAACTGGGAATAACCTGTATCTTGATAATCCCAACACTACACAAAGTCAGTTTTGCTCGTGCAAGATTGTTATTGATACATTCATATTAATTATATATTACTAATTTATAGTTTCAAATTAGTATTTTAATTTCATATTTAGTACTTAAAATAACGCTATTAATGTTGTAGAACTGTCAAAATATAAGACATTGCTACTGTTAGTGGATTAAGGCATTTAGATAAATAAATAAATATATACGGACAAATCACACAGATTGAGCTAGCCCCAAAGTAAGTTCGAGACTTATGTTATGGGATACTAACTCAACGATACTATATTTATATAGATACATATATAGATAAACATTCAAGGCCCAGACCAATCAGGAAAAGATCGTTTTCCATCATGACCTGCCTCTTAATCGGCGAACACATTTTTGTCAAATGATTGCGACTAGTTGGGGACAGACTCCGTGGCGTAGCGGTAGCGGACGCGGCCGCTGCGCAAGGTGGCACGGGTTCGATCCCCGCACAGTGCAAGTATTTGTATGCATGAATATGAATATTTGCACTGGTCTGGTCGTGCCTCGGAAAGCACGTTAAGCCGTTGGTCCTGGTTGCCATACGAACATCTAGTGGCAGTCGTTACGGGTTGTTGGAGCCCTCAAAAGTCCAACAATTGGTCTAACTGCAAAGCTTCGATGTCGCCTTCGGGTTGTGGAGGTCAGACGGCAGTCGCTTCACGGAAAATGTCGAACTTTAGCCATATCAGCAGTTGGACTGGTAAAGCGGACCCCAGACTAGAAAGCTGAAAAGGCTTCGGATGCGACTGGGATTAACGCTGGGATGATGATGAGATGATTGCGACTAGTTGGGATCGTTTAGACCACCCATTGGTCCGTTCGGTCCAAACGATTCCAACTAGTCGCAATCATTTGACAAAAATGTGTTCATGGATTAGGGGCTGGCCGGGAATCAAACCCCGGGCCTCGACGACGACATTTGTCTCTGTAGTAGGTACATTCCTGTGGGGTGATTTCTAATATTCACGGGGAGTACTACTACACTAGGCATTAGATATTTGACGTACCATATGAGGAAATTCCCATGTTTGTGCATCTCGCCCACCCAAGGCCAGGGCAACGCTATAACTGGAAGAATGGCATTTTTGGTCTTCGCTCCAATACTTCTTGATTTTGATATTTCCCGAACCACGGCAGGGGTACGGAAGGCGTTCGAAGTACTCGGAACATTCTGTTAGCATTAATATTTATTAGTGTTTAGAGTCATGAGCTTCTCTTTCAAAAATGGACTTGCGTCGAGACCATTTTCGCGCTATGTTTTTTTACGAATTCAAATGTCGCCTGAAACCAGAGGAATCGTACGATAGATGGGGGATGAAGAAAGAAGTGGTCGCCCTTTGACGGCTGTTACAGAAGAAAATGTGCTAGCAGTGAAAAGTTGGATCCAAGAAATAGACGAATTACATATAAAGAAATTCAGTATAAAATGCAGATTGGATCAGGAAGCCTTCACGAGATTCAACACGTGCATCTTCGGTTGCCGAAAGATTGTTTCACTGTGAAATGATATCATGATATGATAGGCAAATTAGAAGCAGGATCATCTCGGCGTGTTTAAGACATCGTTACAGGTAATCTTGGATTTATCTTGGATTTATGGAAGATATAAAGGCGGACTTGGAGGTAGCAACTGATTTTGAGAATTTTTTTACTAATATTCCAATAGTGACAACAAAAACTTTGTCTTCTTCCTCCACTTCTGCTTATGCCATACTAAAAGAATGTGTTCCAGAATGTGACAATCACTTTGAATTTACATTTGTGACTGCTAAAGATATTATAGAATCTTTTAAGGATCTTGATGTAAAAAAAACTGCCGATCATTGGAGTTTGTCAGTATACACTGTAGCTTCAATAATAGATGTTATCGCACCTTTCTTAGCAATTGTCTTTAATTCTTGTGTCACATCTGGTGTATTTCCTGATTTGATGAAACTAAGCAAAGTAATTCCACTGATCAAATCTGGTAGTACAACTGATCCAACGAATTTTCGGCCAATATCGATATTACCAACTTTGAGCAAAAAAAAATTAATTTTGAAACAGTTGTTGAGGCACTTACACAAAAAACTTACACAATTTATTGCACGTGAAACAATTTGGTTTTACAAAGGGTCGTTCAACTACAGATGCGGGCGTGGCGTTGCTAAAGAACATATTTGGGGCCTGGGAGGAATCGCAGGATGCTCTTGGTATTTTTTGTGATTTGTCCAAGGCCTTTGATTGCGTACATCATGATACTCTTATTAGGAAATTGTACCATTATGGTTTAAGGGACAGAGCTCTCGACCTTCTGACTTCTTATTTGAATAATCGAATTCAGAGGGTTGATGTTAATGGCAAGAGATCTGCGTGATCTGTGGTCACCATGGGCGTTCCGCAGGGCTCAATTCTAGGTCCATTCTTGTTTTTAATTTACATTAATGACTTACCTCATCACGTGAGGGATAATCACAATTCAATTCAATTCTTGATTAATGGCCTTTGTGGGAGAGACGCTACAATTTTGCCAAGAACACGTGCGAACGATTAATAAACCATCAAACGCTGGAGAGTATTTAGCGCAAATTAAAATAATATTAATTTAATTCTTGTTGTGTTAAAATAAAATATTTCTTCGCAGATTGACAGAAGATCACAGATTATGGATACGAAAATGACTTTACGATATATCACGATGGACAGTGAAGAAGAAGAAAGAGAGAGAGAGAGAGAAAAAAAAATAATAATAATGGTTACAGCTTAGAGTTATAGCTTAATTTTATTAATTTCAATAAATTTGCTTAATTTGAATATAAAACGCGTAAACACAAAAGATAGTAGACATTTGACCGAGGTAGGACGAGGAATATGAGGGGGAATGATTTCATGAAAGGAGAAGCGTAATTTAGGACAGGAGAAAAATAAATGGTCCACGTTTCCTTCATCTAAACCGCATTCACAAAGAGAGCTATCCTTAATCCTAAGTTTGGCCAATAAATGGGGAGAGCAACAATGATTTAACCGTATACGACAGATAGTTGAGGTTGTGGATTTTTTGCCCAATTGATACTTAAAAAACCAAGGTTTGTGAGGTATTTCAGGTTGAATATCTCCATAAAATTTACCCTTTACGGTCTTAGAGATTTTCCAAACTTTAGACCAAGATTTAAACAAATTTAGAGGAAGAGTAGTACAAATATCATGGGAATAAACTTCAGAGTGGGCAAGAGCCCCAGTGCGAACAGCATTTTTGGCGCAAGAGTCAGCTGACTCATTACCAAGAATACCGACATGACCAGGAATCCGGGCTATGACGACATGGATGCCAAGTTCATGACACTTGAACAGCAAATCTCTGATTTTAAGAATTATAGTTAATCTCGACTTAGATCTGAAAGGATTAGATAGAATGGCTTGAAGGCAACTTTTTGAGTCAGAGAAAATTATGGAGTTATTCAATTTATGAGACAAAACAAAGTAAATGGTTTCGAAAATAGCAATCGATTCACCAGTAAAGACGGATGTAACTGAAGGACACTTATAATTTAGAATAATTTTTGTATGAGGGATCCAAACAGCAACTCCCACCGGACTATCATCAGAGGATTTGGAGGCGTCAGTGAATAAAGTAGTCCAGTTCTTATAATTAGAGGAAACTTTTTGCACAAATGTCTTATACGGTTCGAGGGTATTTTTGCTAATTCCAAAGTCCAAAACGACCTCTGGTTGGAATACCAGGGCATTATACGACACCGAGTATAGATATAAAATGGGGTTTTGAAAAAGTGGACAAGGAAGACGCGTGAATTGAAGGTAGGCACGAAGAAGACAAGGAAGCTCAATATTAGAATGATGACGACACGAGTCAAAGATGGATGATAATTGGTCCAGTTTACCAAGAAGAGGGTGATTAGAATTTTTCACAAGTTTAAAAATAAATCTATTTGCCAAAATTGTCTTCGAATTGAGAGGGGAGGTTCAACACACTCAACTTGCATGGCATTAATTGGGGACGACTTCATCGCCCCTAGAATAATACGTAAACACTTTGCCTGAATTTTATCGAATTTTTGGAGACCAGATTTGTTACAAGGGTCTAATAAAAATATGCCATAGTCAAAATGACTACGAACTATAGCGTTGTAGATTAGTTTTTGAGTATACGGGTGAGCACCCCACCAAACCCCAGAGAGTGAACGAAGAACATTAACGTTTCTTTCGCATTTTTGAGAAACAAAGTCAGTGAGGGGAATACCGGATAATTTTGTATCTAACCAAACTCCTAAAAATTTAACATTATCCATCCTAGAGATATTTTCGCCGTTAACTTTAATGTCAACAGGAGGAATAATCTTTTTTTTTGTAAACACTACCACAGAGCTCTTAGAGGCTGCTAAGGCTAAGCCATGCTGTGAAAGCCAAACGGATAGATACCCCAGAGCGGAGTTTAGACGGGAACTAGCCTCATCTAGAGATTTACCAGAAAAGTATAAAGCTATGTCATCAGCATATTGCAATATTTGACAAAATGAATCTACAGAAAGGTGTAAATTGAAAGTGTAAAGGCTGAATAGGAGAGGACTCAAAACTGAACCTTGAGGTAAGCCTTTCCAGATAGTCTTAGGAGGGAGAGAGGAGTCTCGAGTTTTAATGGAGATGGTTCTCTCCATTAATAAGTTGCAAATGAAGCGAACCAATTTTACGGGAATATTTAGCTGATGGATGAGTTTATCCTTGAGCACGTGGAGCAAAACATTGTCATATGCTGAGGTAATATCCAAAAAGGCTCCTACTACTACCTAAACTCTTCGGAAGAGAAGAAATACGAATATCAGAAATTAATATACTGAGACTATCCATTGTGCTCATTCCTTTTCTGAACCCAAACTGGGATGTTGGCAACAAGTTCCTATTCTCCACCAACCACTCAAGTCTATGCTTCATCATATGCTCTGCAACCTTACACAAAACAGACGATAAAGCAATAGGCCTGTAGTTGTTTGGGTCTGTCGGGTTTTTGCCTGGTTTAATGATTGGGATAATTAACTGGTGCTTCCACTGTTGAGGAACCAAACCGAATTCAAAAAAGTCATTGAAGAGATCGAGGTAATATTTGAGGCATTTTTCAGAAAAGAGTAAGGGATGCCATCTGCACCAGGAGAGGAATCAACGAGTCCATCAAGAGCCAATCGGAGTTCAGAAAAAGAGAAGGGGGCATCGAAATTATTTTCGGAAGCAAGGAAACACGGAGAAGAGGGAAAGTAGTTCAAACTAGGAACTGAAGGAGGAGACAGTTTGTCCGAGAAAGCTTCAATCCAGGAAGAAGGATCATTGGCTGATATATCAACAGAATTGAAGGAGCCTCGGTATCTTTTGATTTGCTTCCATACTAGGGAAGAAGGGGAACAGGGAGATAGGCTTTGGCAATAGCGAAGCCAACCTTCTTTTTTCTTTTTGGAGAGAGTCCTTTTAGCAAAGGCTGCTCTTCTTTGATACACTAAAAAGTTTGGAAGAGTCATAGAATTGGAATACTGCACTTCTGCTAATTTTCTTTCCTTGACAACGGAAGTACAGTCTGAGTCCCACCAAGGAGTCGAGACTTTGAACCTGTGCGGTTTTTTATAAGGAAAATTGTCATCCGCACTTGAAATAATTGAATCTACAAATTTCGAATAGCACTCAACGAGATTGTTACTGTTAGGGGGGGGAAGAGAAAGCAAGTTGTTTTCAAGAGAGTCGGAGTAAGAAGACCATTTTGCATCATTTAATATATATTTAAAAGTGGGATTAAAATTACGGGCAGGTACAACTCTATCGGAGATAGATACAATAATAGGGAAGTGATCACTACCATAAGAATGAGGCAAGATACTCCAGGAAAGAATGGGGGCAAGAGAGGCAGAACATGCTGTAATATCCACAGCCGAGATTGGATTTTGTGAAGGGCGAACCCTTCTAGTGGGCGAACCATTGTTAATGACACATAGGTTAACTTCATCAAAAATTTCAAGGAGGGCACGACCAAAGTTATCGTCATGGCTCGAACCCCATGAACGATGGTGAGCATTTAAATCACCCATAAAAAAGATTGGAGATGGAAGTGAAGAAAAAATACAAAGCAGGTCAGGAATTAATCTGGAATGAGGATGAGGAATGTATGCGGAGAGAAAAGTTATATTAAAAGCCCTGACAGCAACAATGTTAATATCAGGAGAAGAAGGGGGAAGAGATATTAGAGAAAAAGGGAGGGAGCGCCTCACAAGAAGGGCGCTATCCGCATATCCGTCAGCTCGATCATCACGAAGACAGGAGTAACCTGGGACCCGAAAGCGAGAACCAGGCACCAACCAAGTCTCCGAAATGGCGATGACAGAGGGGTGAAATTTATTAATTAAAAATAAAAGTTCAGGCTTCTTCGGCCGAAGGCTTTGAGAGTTCCACTGAAGTGTGGAGACTAGGTCCATTATTATTATTAGAGAGGAGCACGGAAAGTTTATGGGCAACGTGGGGCGGTAACGTGGAATTATCACGGGAAACTAAACTAATCAAAAGGGATAGAAGTAACTCTAAGAGGCTGTCTTCTTGTGGAGATTTTGAGGGAGGAGAATTTTGCGAACAAAGAGAGAAACCATTTGGTAATGGAGAAGGAACCTCAGCAACGATAGCATTATGCAAGGCCCTGTCATAAGACTTGCCTAGAGGAGCTCTAGGTTTAGGAGTAGAAGAGAAAGTTTTTTTATAAGAGACAGGGGGGGAGAAAATAGGGGGTTGGGAAGAAGAATAAGAAGACTGAGATGGAATCGCAATTTGGGTTACTTGTGAGTACGATTTTTTGGAGCTAGGAATAGAGCGGGATGCCTCTTCATACGATATACTGTCCTGAGACATTAACAATTTAATTGATTTTTGTCTCCCTTGCTCCGGACAGCTACCATAAATGGCAAAGTGCTGGCCCAGGCAATGGATGCATGTGGCTCTGGTCTCATCAACATCACAACTATCCCCAGAATGGGGTTGTGAGCACTTGAAGCACCTTGCCTTGGACCGGCACTGTGCCTTGACGTGCCCAAAACGGCAGCAATTTTGACATTGAATTGTGGGGTATACCTCCACTGGTAGGGAAGTGTGGTACAAAAAAATGCGACTAGGGAGAGTCTGACCCTTAAAAGTTACGACAATTGATTGAGTTGGGAGCCAGGAGGACATGCCCTCCTGTTTGTTTTTTCTGTTTAGCCTACGTGCCTTAACAATGATCCCGCACCCATCAGGGAGGAACACCGACACAACGAATTCATCCATGGACATGTCGACCGGCACCTGACGGACGACCCCCATTTTTATGGAATTGTAGGAAGGAATGGTGGCAGTATATTTTATGTCTAAAACTGGGTGGGTTAAAAAATTGTTGGCCGCCTCAGCAGTAGTGAATTGGACAGAAATTTTATTTCTGCCCACTCTCTTAATTCCATCCCTGCAGATGTTTTTTATTTTATTAATAAATAAAAGTTGGCCAAACTTAATAGGACGGATGATAGTTCCGGATGAAGGATCCGGTTCAGTTCGCGAAACGTGGACCAGAAAAGGCCCTTTGTCCGAGTCTGAATAAATTAGACCCTCTTTAAGGGAGGGATGAATAAATAGTGTTTATATGGCCGCAACAGCCATATCTTTATTTTTAATAGTATTTTTAGAGACGACTTCGATCGTCTCTGGGTCAATAAGGAGGCGTCTCTTACCCGCTGCAGACGACTGAACAGCATCAGGGGGATCAGGAGGAACCGGAGGGGGAGGAGGAGGGTCCATAATTATAAAAAATACCACCTAAGGACAAAAAAAAACGCACAAAACTACAAAGAAATATTAAAGAAACACTGTTATTTTCGTAAATTAAAATATTAAGGAAAAAACAAAACTCTCCAGCACGACTGACAGCTATCAATCCAGGATAATCACAACATAGTATTGTTCGCGGATGACACTTCTCTTATTTTTAAAGTCAAGCGTCAGCTAACAAATTTTGACGAAGTTAACAATGCACTCTCTAAAGTTATCCATTGGTTTAATGTAAATAACCTCCTTTTAAATGAAAAAAAAAACTAAAGTCATTAAATTTTCTACGCCAAATGTCAGGCAGCTAAGTACCAATGTTCAACTGAATGGAGTAGAGTTGATCCCTGTCGAGTCGACAGTTTTTCTTGGATTAACTATTGACGCCAAGTTACAATGGGGTCCTCACATTGAGAAGCTGTCGGGTAGACTCAGTTCTGCCGCCTTTGCTGTTAAGAAAATTAGACAGATAACTGATGTGGATACAGCCAGAATTGTTTATTTTAGTTATTTTCATAGTCTTATGACTTATGGGATTCTTCTCTGGGGAACTTGTGCGGACATCAATACCATCTTTGTTTTACAGAAGAGGGCTGTTCGAGCCATTTACAACCTTGGTCCTAGAGATTCTCTTAGAGAAAAGTTCAAAGAGGTGAACATTCTGACTGTAGCTTCACAATATATATTTGAAAATCTTATATATGTTCATAAAAATATCTCGAATTTTAAGAAAATAAGCGATATTCATAATATAAATACCAGGAACAAACACAATCTTGCTGTACATCACACTCGTCTCCACAGAGTAGGCAACTCGTTCATGGGTCAATGTATACACTTTTACAACAAGCTTCCCATGGACATTCGAAACTTACCCATTAAACGATTTAAGAACCATATAAAGGCCAAATTTTGCAAAAAGGGGTATTATAAAATCACAGATTATTTAGAAGACAAAAAAGCTTGGGACTGAGCTGCTCGCTCTGTTAAGCATTGTTATTAAGCAATATGCGTAATTGTAAGGTAAATTATTGTAAACATTTTCATTTTTAATGTCTGGACTTGAAAAAAAACGATGATCCCTGAGTTTGCTTCGGCTATTTCTTCTCAGAGGTAGTCAGTTAGGAAATGCCGGCTTCATCTAGTTAAAAAAATAAAATTAAAATAAACATGACGTGTAAAAGTGATCAGTGATCCTACTTGCTTAATAAACGATTTCATTTCATTTCATTATCAATACGATCCAGAAACGAAGCGCCAGTCGTCGGTTTGGGTATTTCAAAACGAATTAACGCCTAACAAAGTGAAGCGATCTAGAAGCGGGGTAACATTTGATCGCGAGCATTTTACAGTTTGACTGGCTACCTACTTGGTGTCAATTCTTTTACGAAATCAAAGAAGCATTAACGCCGAATGGTATACTACCAAACGCTTGACAGAAGTTTTCTCTGTTGTGAGCAACAATCGAACCACATGGCTCCGCGGGTTACTGCTTCACCACGACAATGCGCCCGCCCACAGCGCAATCAAAACGAGGGACTTCCTGAACAGTACACCGGTCAAACTCCTGAGTCACCCTCATCACAGCCTTGACCTAGCACAGTGTGACTTCTTCTTATTCCCAATAATAAAAGATCAGCTCAAAGGGATACAATTTTCGTCGCCGGAAGATGCGCTGTCGGCGTTCGAGTAGGTTGACAAGGCGTCTGCGGCGGACTGGAAAAAGTGTTTCGAAAACTGGTTCAGACGCCTGAAACTTTGTGTAGAGGCTGGTGGAGTGTAGTTTGAAAAGATGTAATAAAAATATTTGTACCTATATAACATTTTTTTTTTTTATTATCGCATAACTTTCTGAGTGTCCCATGTATAATCATTTTCATATCTAAAAACAATTTTTATAATTTTTGTCATAACAATATCATAAGTTTGTCGGGGATTACTTTATATAAAATATTAAAACGCTACCATCTCAACGTTTGTTTTATCTATTAGTATAAATATACCTACACCTATAATATATAACTTTATAATATAAAGCATTATAATACGTTTATTGTTTGTTATTGTTATACATCTATAGTAAGCCAAAACATACAATGAAATCTTTTTTAGTATAAATATTCAATAAATTTTCCTATTCATTTAAATATCATTTGCAAACATTTTGTTTTAATTTACAAATCAATAATTACAATATTAAATTACATAAAATAACCAAAAGATTTTGCCATAATTAGAATTCGACCCACAATCGCACGCATTTGATCATATTGTTAAGTGCGGTTCTTTAACGATATTTGAGCCGAATTCGATAAAGAATAGAGGTAAACAAACCGTTGCTAGGCAACGAGTAGTTTACGCCTAAAAGGCAGATGTTAACAACCCTTTCTACATAGATGATTTTACAATGCATGTGTTATGCAGTTGATTTGAAAGTAATTAAAATACGTAAAATTGTATTGACAAATGCCTCAATTTTATTAATTGATTGAATTCCACAAAATGTGTTAAATACCTTGATTTCATCCATCTTCCTTTTTTGTAGGGCATCACGTAAAATTAATGTCAACTTTTTAATGGTTTTTCAAAATACCAAGTTACTATGCATGTTATTTTAGTGATTGTATTAAAATATGCTGAAAAAGGAATTGTTAATAAATATGTAGGTAAAAGTCGATAATTATGTAAATAACAGGAGATTTGTAAAACGTGAGTTATGATAACCCTAAATTGGTTTGTTTACCTCTATTCTTTATGGAGCTTAGCGTTGGTATAGCTAAGTTTACTTCAACTGAGGTGTTAGAAACTCCTTCGTCTAAATGACTCCTGTCACTTTAAAAAATAAAATGACACCTATGACTCTGAAAAATAAATGGCGATTCGGTACATAACTTCGGCTTTTTCCTTCATCTGGCGACCGATAAATAATATGGAAATAATAAAAACAGAGCGTAGCGTCGCGAGAAGATTTTTTACTATCGCTAAAAATGAGTTTGAGTCGTGTTTAGAGTCAAATATCGCCGAGCTTACTGCGGCCTTCAACAAACTCCAGTTGCGAGCACAAACGTTGTTCAACGTAGATCAAAGTATTAAAGAACAATGGCTTAGCACGGCGGATATAACTGAAGACGAAATTTTCGAGGACTGCTTGACCAGCGATAAGTATCAAAGCGACTGGGAGCGTATAAAAGTAATGTACGAGAACGTTACCCGGAAGAACGAACGCATAACCAGATCTTGCAAATCCAGCTGCGCACAGTGATGTGTCGAATAATTCTGATAAGGCACATACATGTTGTGAGAAGTCGACATGTAGTAACGCACGCCATTCAAGACGATTTCGACTACCGAAGTTCGAATTAAGGAAGTACGACGGAAATGTTAAAAATTGGCTTCGATTTTGGTGTCAATTTCAGAAAATTGACGGTAACGAAACTATTGACGACAGAGATAAGTTCCAGTATTTATACCAGTGTACTGTTCCAGATACTCCAGCTCGAGAGATCGTCGAAAGCTTTCCGCCATCGGGAGCTAACTATAAAAAGGCTATTGAACAATTGAAGTCCGTTTGCACGCGACGATATGTTGATTGATATTTATGTACGGGAGCTGCTCAACCTTGTTTTAGCACAAGCCAAAGGCAACACTTCCTATAGATTAGGCCACTTATATGACAAATTAACACTTATAAGCCAATTACAAGCGTTGCAAAGCTTAGGTGTCACTATGGACAAATACGCTGCTTTACTTTTTCCTTTAGTAGAGTCCGCCCTGCCCGAATCTGTATTACGAGCGTGGCAGAGATCTCAAGTACTCGAGGAGAAAACCGACGATCATGTGAACCGGCTCATGCTGTCCCTGAAACGCGAAGTGGAATCCGAGGAGCGGATACAACTGTCGCGGAGCGGTATAGCATCGGGTGACAGTTGTTTACCTAGCGCTTCTACTCAACCCACCGCGGCATGTTTGGTGCCTACGGATGACGCAGGTAAGAAGATTGCTTGCGTTTGGTGTGAAAAGGCATCACATACCAGCTTCGAGTGCTATTTATAAAGCTAACAATATGTCATATGAAGCTAGGAAGGAATCGCTAAACAAAAAGGGAGCATGTTTTATTTGTTTAAAGACTGGACATAATTCAAAAAAGTGTAAGAAATTCTATAGATGTCTTTTTTTTGTAGTGTGGCACTAGGTATGACTTTGTGCCAATTTCAAGTAAAATAAAAATCTTCAAAAGTTCTTCTTTCTTTCTCTTATAGCTTCGTACGGTTTGTGCATTTAGCCAATGTCACGTAATGAATTATTCATGTCGAAAAAGACGGCCGCGCGAACCGAACACTAGGAGGAAGATTTGGCACAAAGCCATGATGTGGCCACTATGCTACAACATTTCACTGTTCTTTATGAATTTTCCACTGAATGCACTTTTTATTACATAAATCACGCGTTTTTATTTAGTAAACGACACTATAAATAATTTAAAAGTCCAATGAAAAATGAGCGTGGCACATAACTTAGCTTCCCGCTAAAAACCCCTAAATGCCTTTTCTGCTCCAAACGTCATTCTGTGTTTATGTGCCCTGACATTAAAACGACAATTCAAAACGAAACCGAAAAAAGTTCGAAAGTCGAAACGTCAAGTTTGAATAATAACGTAACCCAAAATAAGGCCAAGACCATACTGTGTCAAACGCTTATGGTCAATATCATAAGCGATAATAAATGTATGCAGGTACGGTGCTTTATTGATACGGGTGCACAGAGGACTTATTTACGCCGTGATATAATTGAAAGCTTGAATCTTAGGCCGGGCAGCAAAGAAACTTTATCGAATTGTCTTTTTGGCGCGAT
Source organism: Sesamia nonagrioides (assembly GCA_017933935.1). Lineage (NCBI taxonomy): Eukaryota > Metazoa > Arthropoda > Insecta > Lepidoptera > Noctuidae > Sesamia > Sesamia nonagrioides. The sequence goes on along the minus strand of JADWQK010002221.1, from coordinate 60,580 downwards.
TGAAACCAAACAAGAAACGTTTCATGCCTATAAGCATGGGCGTATCTAGCCCCGAGCAGTTTAATGTAAATCTATGGTTTAATTGAGTTTAGCCAGGCTGGCGCAACTTAGAACAAAAAAATAGAAGTATGAAACGCATGGAAATTTAGATGGCGGCAGAACTTGTCAAAGTAGGGAAGTCAGTACACATTCAAATGGTTTCTATGACATCTCTGATTCTCTTGTTTTAGCCGTATAATACTGCGGCCATCTTTGCAAGCGATTCGTCACCGTCAACGTCAAAAAGTAAAATTATATCAACGTCAGTTAATTACGAGCTATCTGTTGTAGTTTGAATCTGCTGTTTTAAAATTCAGTTATTTATTTAATTTTCGTATCTTACACCTACCCTAAACTAAACCTACCCTACCCCTATGTATGCGTTATTCTGGGTCTTCAGCTACCTACATACCTACCAAAATTTCATCGTAATCTGTTCAGTAGCTTTTGCGAAAATGAGGTAACAAACATCCATCCATCCACACACGCTCACAAACTTTCGCATTTAAACCTAATGTATGAAAAAATCAATTCAGTCTAGGATTTTCTCATTCTGCTCCCCCTTCTTCTACTTCTTCAGTGATGCAAGTAAGGTGTCATTTGCAGCGGTCATATTCCTACGAAGTGATTGGCACGGAGATGTCACAGTACAGGTAGTACAACCAAAATCACGTGTCGCACCAGTTCGTGAGGTCAGCATTCCACACTTGGAATTGATGGCAGCATTAATTGCTACCCGATTATACTTATACAGAGGTTAAAGAAGCACTGGATCTGTCACACTGTCTTGTTTTCGTCTGGACTGATGCAAGTGTGGCTTATACTTGGATTACAACTGAAGGAGATTGGAAAATTTTTGTCAAGAATAGAGTAAGAGAAATTAGACAACATACAAATGTTCAGTTACTAGCAGCCATCCTACGAAGATCGTCACTCCGGCTAGCCTGAGGACGTCCCACCTAACATTATTTCATTTTAATTAGATACAAACTCTCACTGGGCACTAAAAGACCTACAAAAAACTCTTTGAAGAGCCAAAACAAACAACCTCAAAAGATAAACTTCAAACGCAGTAAAACTTTAGGTAGTCGATACGTTCGGATCGGCCATCAAGAGTACGTGATCAAAACGTTGAACAAACTCAATCCCCAAAGAAAAACACCGGTAGATTGCGAGCTTTCATCGCAAAGCGAGAGATATCAAAAAATACATCGGACGGCCGCTCCGCGCTTTATTAAAAATAAATTTAGGGAGGACGCAGAGGACCTTAGTTTTCGACGACATACGCGGGTAGACCGTGAAATAGGTGTGCGAACTTTAAACTCGTTTTACTTTATTGCTTAAAAAATAGTTATTGATTGCTTTTAAATACCACTACTTGCAAATCGTACCAATGCCTCTAAAGTATAAGTGACATTATTATCTAACACTAAAACAAACTAAAACAATAAAAGTTGGATCATGTGTAAACAAAGTGAGGTTAATGCGTATAAATCTAAATAAAGATAAGTGTAAACAGTGAAATTATAAGCAAAATAGTACTAAACCTACCTGGTGCAAGTGGGCTAAGTGCAAGTGACTAAAAAGAAGAATCAGAGTAACTTTGATTCCGTATAAAATATTTTCTCTCGAGTCACTTTAACGATTGTGGAAGATTGGCACCACCTGCCAGGCCTAATGAATCCTGCGGACTTACCATCTAGAGGCTGTAATGCCACAGCTCTTGAAGAGTAAATGGTGGGAGGGTCCTTGTTGGCTAAAAGCAAAGGAGAGTGAATGGCCTAAATCTCAATTGACAGTTGATGAGAGAAGTGAACAAAGAGACAAACAAAGTAGTTCTCGTTAACAACACCACAGATAATAGTACGTTTATATCCACGCTGACTTACTTCTCAACATACATAATGATAGTGAGGACGGTTGGTTGGATTTTAAGGTTTTTAGGTAGGAATTGACATGTGAAGAGTTCCAGAGTGCTGAAAAGATACTTTTGAAGATGGTTCAGGCCGAGATGATATCAGATGCCGAAAAGAAGAAGACAAAAGATCTGAAAATGTTTAAAGATTACAATAATTATGTAAGATTAGTAGCTTCTAAGCATCGTCTAATGCTCCATGCCGGCCCTGGTATATTAATGGCAGCACTCAGAGAGAGATACTAAATCACAGGAGTGAGAAGACTCATAAAATCAATTACTTCAAAATGCAAACACTGCAAACGGCCATCCGTTAAACATGCTGACACACCATTTACCTGTTGACAGAATAAAACCAACTGCTGCATTTGAGGTCACAGGCATTGACCTTTTTTTTTTTTATACTAGTGAAAATGCGTTACGCACCGTACCCGCCGCTAGCTAGGCGGCAGGCGTGTGTGGGACTCGCTCGGCCGGAGCCGGGAATACCCACTAAAAACACTCGGTTCCCTCGAGCCCTGCGTTGAGAGTGACCCGGGCTCGGCCCGAAGATCTGACTCCGGGCCAAAAAATGTGGAACGCTTCACGATTTTGCGTGTCATCTAGAATTAACTAAATCGCTGTCGATAGAAGCCTTTCTCATGGCTTTACGAAGGTTTAACGCGAGACGTGGAAGAGTCGACACAATTTACACGGATAATGCTACTAATTTCCGCGGAGCTGAGAACCTTCTGAAGACTTTGGACTGGCAGGAGATCTCTGCTTATTCCAGCGTGCGTAACATAAAGTGGAAATTCAGTCCTCCTGCAGCACCATGGTGGGAAGGATGGTGGGAGCGCTTAATACGGTCCGTAAAAGATCTTCTGAAGAGAAACTTGGGGCAGAAAACAGTTTCTTATGATGAACTGCTGACCCTACTTCATGATTGTGAAGTTCTTATTAATGCAAGACCTCTAACATACATGGCGGATGACTCTGATAAACTGAAGGCCCTTACACCGCCCTGCTTTACACAGGGACTCCTCCCTTCGAACGAGACCCCGGATCTGGACCAAATCGACCGTGATTCTTCTAGCCGGGGACTACGATATTTGCAAAAGGTAAGGGAAGATTTGAGGAAACGTTTTAGAAATGAGTACTTGGGTTTGCTCTCACAGAAGAGCAGGGACGGTAACTCTTGTTTAATGGGAGGCGACGTTGTTCTAGTCAAAACTGAGGATAAGCGTATAAAGTGGCCTTGAAGAATTTTAGAAACCTTTGCTGGCAAAGACGGCCACGCAAGAGTGGCAAGAGTGCGTACAGTCGACGGCGAGTACACAAGAGCTTTCCAGCGCCTCTACCATCTTGAGCTGCAGTCCGGCGACATCGTGTGAAGAAGAGTTTGGGCCTCCGCCCCAAAGGTGGGAGGATGTGGGAAACTCCTTTGTCTAAATGACTCCTGTCACTTTAAAAAATAAAATGACACCTATGACTCTGAAAAATAAATGGCGATTCGGTACATAACTTCGCGTTTTTCCTTCACGAGGTAACGAAATTCTGCATTACTTTAGAGAAACACGAAGACGGCGATAAGAAAACGGTTTACTAATATTGTTTTCCTTGTCTTGCATAGCCTACATCTTTAATTCTTCGTAGCGATACTACACAACATGCGGTTGATTGGTTGGAATATGAAGCACACGGATACAAAATAATGTGTATGTGTGCCGCGGCCGGTTTCGTACAGCCTACAGTAGTCTTGGAAGTAATAATAATAATAATAATAATAATAAACGTTTATTTTTTCCACCACACAATTAAACATACGTTTAACACAAAATTAAGTATACAAGATATAACGATGTAGTGGAAACTGGAGCCTGTACTAGGACAACCTGTGTTACAGGTCTCCAGGCCTCCTGACTACACGGTCGTGTCACAACTAATACAAACATATACTAACAGATGACAGAGATTATGGGATGAATGAAAATTGACAAAAAAAATGCAGAAATGAAAACACAAAATAAATAATTGAGTAATTTAAAAGATTAGACAGCAAACTAGGGTATGTTCGTGTCGATGTTTGAGTGTGGGTGTGGATGTGTGAGTGTGGCTGTGGTTATGAAGTCTATTTGTGAAGTGTGTGTGTGTGTGGGGGTGTGTGTGTGTGTGTGAAATGAGTGTGTGTGTGTGTGGGTGGGTAGGACGTGTCGAGTTGTTTATTATGAGATCACTTCCAAGAGTCTCTCAGTGGCATCATAATCGTGAGATTGAAGCCAATTTTTGACTTTTGTTTTACAATTGAAAAAGGATAAGGAGTAGATAGAAATGGCTTTATTGGCTTTGTTGTAAAGATAATCTCCCAGGAAACAAAAGAATCTACGACTGAAGCTAGTTTTAAACGACTTAGATTTACAGACTGTGTGTTTGCGCGAAGTGAAAGAGGACTTCTAACCTTGACAGTATGTGGTATAAAAGACGAGGCAAAATGCTTCGTCCGGATTGTAGTTGTGTTAACAATGTAAGGGTGGATACTTGCCGTATGACGGGACGTCTGATGATGGAACGGAGATGGAGGAATTAAGTCATGAAATTCTAAGTTAAGAAGTTAATGAATGACTCGTCACATTCTTGTGACTTACTTTTTTGATCCCTTAAACGTGTGCCGTGATTTTCGGATGGCCGCATAGAGAGCGATCACTATTGTATTAATTAAAGTATACAGTATACTTACTGCGCGCGGCAACTGATTCACCAATTTCTCTCCAAACCCCTAAAGGGTTAACGACGTACCTGGAATGAAACAGATGCATATGGCCAACTTCGACAAATGCAGGAGGATTACAATTCAGTTGAATTTTTTTTTAAACGTTGCATGACACTAGGAATTTCTCCTGTATCGTGAGTGCGTTTACAAACATATATACTTACATACACAAACAGTCAGACCCGGAACAACTAATAGGGTAGTTGAATGAAAAAAACTAAATAGTCCGTCAGTCAGATTTACAAAAAATGCTAGACTCGTATTTTTTATTTTTTCATATAAACAAAAAATGAAGACGATACAGTGCGTTAAAAACTCGTGTGACGTCACTCCTTGCTACACTTTTTAGCAACGAGTGACGTCAAAAGCCCCACTCCTGATCTTTGATGCCTTTTGTATTTGTCAATTTTTACTGATTTGATAAAACAAAATATATATATCCAATATTTTTCTATAATCTGAAAGACGCACTAATTAGAATCAATTTTTTTACCCAGGAAACACCCCTATTGTAGGTGTTCGCGCCGAGGGTAATCGGCTCTTTACTCTTTAATTTTATCTGTAAACATTGTTGAGGATACCCTCACATTTCTTTCTTTTCTCTGTCCCCGCTTAATTTAGTGCGCTGTATGACCGCTAGCCTTTAGTACGGATGAAGCCACGGCTGGTGGTTTATCGTCGTATTACCGAAGTACGGATAAAGCCACGGCCGCGTCGGGAGTGTCGTCGTATTACCGAGTACGGATACGCCCACAGCTGTATCGGATTTATCGTCGTATTATCATCGAAGTGCCGCTATACCGACGGCTGCGTCGGTTATATCATGGTCGCGCGTGTGCCTGCTCCCGTGAACGCTTGAGGAGTTGCCACGTCGCGTGCTGGAAGCGGTGCGTTTTCTCGAGCACCGCACCAGTCCACTATATCGAAGGACCGCAAGAATCATCCCCCTCGTACGAGGGATAACGCCAGGCAGCCGGGTTTGAAGGTAAGTGGTTGTACAGCGATTTCCTTTGTCTAGGGGGCAGAATTCTTTTACCGCTTTATTTAAACCTATGGAAATATTTCCCTTGATTGACCATTCTCTCTTTCGACCGTATTTTATGACATTTTATGGTTCTTAGAGCCTCATCATTTTATGGTCTCTCAAGCGTCAACAGTAGGTCATACAAATATTTATTGCGGGAATCGAGCCCATGCCACGCCACGGGCTCGATTCGTTTATAATTTTATATTTCGATATAGAGGAAAGGCGTTGCTCTTATCTATGTACGACTTTTAAGAGGGTATTCAAGGAATTGCAGAATAATTGCGTTCGTTGGATCCCTTGCTGTATTTGTTATTCATTATCCTTTAACTATCAAATTAAAATATAAGATAGTTAACGAGTTCACTCTATAAATTATACAAGTTAGAAACACGATTACTTGTAATTTTCTAGATAGGGAAATCCAAAATAATCTCTAAAAGTAGAATAAACCCTAACTACAGCGTAAATACTTAACGGAAGGTCATCAGGTTATGAATAATAACAAAAGTATATGTTCTTCATAACGTTTTTTTTTTTTATGTATATAAATTACAAACTAGGGCTTGACTGCAATCCCGCCTGATGGAAAGCAGATGCAATCTCGAAAAATCGATGAATGCAATGTGGTAATGCTGTCAGCTTTTTGGGCACTTATCCCAATGATAGCGATGCAGACGATTTTTTTTAATGCCTAACATTAATCTACATTCTACATTGATCGAAGTTTCGAATTTTTAACTTCAGAAAAAAGTCGAAGAGAGAGCACCTCCTGTGTGCATAGTGTAATAAATATACACAATGTATAATTATTCATCATCATCATCATCTCCGCGTTTAGTCCTGGTTGCATCCACGGCTTTCGCGTTGGAGCCCGGGGTCCGCTTTCTAGCTAAACCTTCTCCATTTCGCTTGATCTTTAGCATCCTGTGGTGTGAGATTGTTGGCACGCATGTCATCTCTTACAACGTCAAGCCAGCACTTCTTTGATCTACCCTGCTTGTTCCGGCCCGGCGGCGATGCCATGGCAAGACGTTTGTTACCCATGTAACATTTATTCGTAAGACGTGACCGCACCATCGTAGGCGACCCTCCTACATTTTGTCTGCTATATCACGGACACAAAGACTGCCACGGATGCGGGAGTTCCTGATGCGTAACTCCACACATCGACCGCAGCATATTCATCTCCGTGACACGCAGCCCCTGCTTGTGTAGCTCAAGCACAGGCCACGCCTCACTGTCATACAGAAGAACAGGTCTAATGATGGTCTTATAGACCTGCCCCTTAAGCTTAACCGGATTTTGAAATCTTATCTGGATTTTGGGGTCACAAATGACATCTGTCACCTCACGCTATTTTGTCCGAGCTGCGGATATACGTGCCCTGACGTCGCAATGAATGTCGCCAGACGTGCGGAGCACAGATCCCAAGTATTTAAACTGGTCTGTGCACTCGTGTCTCCACCTATGTGCACAGACATGGGGTCTGTCGTATTGCTAGCCATGTACACGGTCTTTGCCACATTGAGCTTCAGACATCCGTTCTCAAATGAGTCCTTCCACACATATTCACACGCCGCACCAACTGTTCTCTGGCCGCGTCCGCCAGCGCGATGTTGTCAGCATACATGAGCAACCAAGGAGGTTGTTCATGTGAATCACTGATGCTATCCTACAGGACGACTAATATCACGCCGAACAGAAACGAACTAAGGCCGGAACCCTGGTGGACTCCGACGGTGATGGGGAAGGGTTTAGTGTTACCAATAGCGGTCCTAACAACGGAATTAGAATTGAGGTACATGTCTCGAATTATGTCAACATAGGCTTTTGGTACCCCTTTGGACCTCAGATCACCCCACGAGGAACACAGTCGAAGGCCTTCTGCATATCTAGAAAGAGCATATGCAGAGGCGTGTTCTTCGATCTGTATCTCTCCATGGCGATCCTAAGTGCAAAGATAGGATCCATGGTTCCGTACCCTGGACGAAACCCATATTGACACTCCGACACAGCACACTCCTGTCGGATCCGGGAGTCTATAATCCTCTCAAAGATCTTCATGGTGTGGGACATGACTTTTATACCGCGATAGTAACCACACTCACTTGCCTTTGAAGACAGGAGTAATAATACTCAGTCTTCATTGGCTCGGGATTTCGCCAGTCAGGAGCAAGCGTTAAAAAAGTTAGTTAACATCGTTAACACCGCGAGGACCCATCGCCTTCCAGGTCTCAATGGGAACTCCGTCAGCCGATTCGCCATGCGACCAAGAGCCTTCCTTAGGCGTTATTGGGGGCACTAATCCAAGATTTGGAGGAAGTTCCGGTGTCTGCACCTCTTGGTGCTGCTTATTCAGCGGCTCGTGGAAGTACGAGCGCCATTTCTCCTTCCCCGCTAGGTCTTTTACACAACGGCATACCTTGGATATATCCTGTGTCGCTTTGACCCTGGAACTTGTAAATGAGCTTTTGCCCCTCAGACGATTCCAACTTCTCGTAGAGAGGTTGCAAGTGGTCTCGTCTGGCTCTGGCTACAGCTCTTTTAGTGACACGTTTGGCAACCTTATATGTGTCGCGATCTTCAGGAGATCCGGTCGCTTGCCACGTTTTGAAGAGGGCTTTCTTCACCGTAGTCTCCCCCTGGACTGTGCAGTCCATAATTATTATCCAGCTGTTAAGATTGGCCACCATGGCCGAAGGCGGTCTGGACTTTAAGAGCATTTCCTCTATAAGAGATGGAGATGGACATGGATACTTACGGTTCTTCCTGGCTGATGTGACAATCGGTACAGCAGACAACTGGCTCATTGTTTTTATAAGAACAGGTGTCTGGTAGCTCTGGAAGTTTATTTAACTTAGGGTCGAAACCTGCATTAGCCTGCAAAAGACCAATAGTTACTTATTTATTAAAGAAAAGCACAACCATACATTAAATCAGTGCTAGAAAAATCAAATACTTGAAATCAACAGACTAACAAAAATAAAGGTCCAAATTATGTAAAGATAGAAAGATTCTCATAATTTCTTAAAACTTTTGAAACACTTGGATATAAAATCTACGTATTGATAGAAGAATTTACTTATTAATTTCAAAAATGTGTACGTTTGCTTGTACTTTCAGAGGATTTCACGAGACTCAAAACCCTGTGAGGATCGAGAATTTTATCGTAAGTTTTCTTTCGTAGTACATCAAGTAAGAATTAAACAAAACATTTGTAAATAACTCACGTAACTGTAGGTCAAAAATGCTGAGCCGCACCGTTGTATTCGGACACAAGTGCCGTTTAAACCATTTGTTATACAGGACTCATCTGAAAATGTGAATGGATACAGCATCGTACACCAGTGGTCATTGAATTGTCTTGCATTTTTTGGTTTTAGGACCTTTTTTTTTTTTTTTTGACGCTGTGGGAATGCCTTTACGCACCGTACCCCGAAGGGCGTGTGTGGGACTCGCCCAGCCGAAGCCGGGAATACCCACTAAACCCACAGCGACACTCCGGCATCGCCATAATGGCGGGGGAGTGGGAAACTAGCGCAGCCTGAGCTACCTCTCCCCCGCCGGCGAAACCCGCCTAGTAAGGCGGGCCCTCAATTGTCCCTCCTGGGGAGGGGCCGTGGCTCCCGCGTGATGAGCGATGTAAGGCGGGCGTCGGCCTCACGCCCGCCGCTCACCTCAGGGAGGGAGAAAGCGGGCGAAATCCCGCCTTCTCCTCCCCCTACGCCGCCTGCGGCGCGCCGGAGCGAGGGGATCCTCCTCCCGCTCGCGCTCCGCGGCCTCCTTCTGCGACATCACGACCTCGCAGAAGGAGGCCATCGCCACCCAAGCCTCCTCGCTCCCCACCATCGCTCTGACGATGGCGGGCAGCGAGAGGTCCCCTCCAACCGCCGCGACAAGATCGCGGCGCGGCACGGCCCACGACGGGCACACCGCGAGGGTGTGTTCCGCCGTGTCCTCCGCCGCGCCACAACCATGGCACGACGGTGTCTCCTCTCGTCCTATCCGGTGCAGGTACCTGCCGAAGCAGCCGTGACCGGAGAGCACCTGCACCAGACGGAAGGACAGGAATCCGTGACGCCTGTCGAGCCAGTCCTTCAGGACCGGCCCGACGGCGTCGAGGGTACGGCGGCCGAACACCGCGGAGGCGAGGTCCCGCGTCCAATGCTGGACGATGGCGTCCCTCGCCTCCCGGCGGACGGCTTCCCTCACTTCTGGGGCCGGACGCTCGCCCAGCGCCCTGCGCCCCGCCGTCCACTCGTACACTCTGGCGAGCACCCACGCCTCGAGCTCCCAAGGCGGGGTGCCCGCCAGAGCGCACGCCGCTGCGAAGCCCACCGTGCGGTAGGCCCGCGATGCCCGCTGGTGAGTACTGGCCTAAGGTTTTTAACCTAAAGAATAAGGCTGGTAACTTTTTGTTTAAAAATTTCAAAAAAAGTAATAGGTCTTCTATTAATATTACCTTTTTCAAACGCGTCTGTGGAGAGGATTTTCAGCAACTTAAATAATATTAAAACACAGCACCGTGGGAGCCTCAACAATGACACCATTGCTGCGATAATGCATACCAAACAAGGTATAGCTAAAGCGGGGAATATTTTAAAATTTGAACCTGATTTACCTATGATTACAGCGAAAATATGGCATAAATAATATGTACAAACAAAATAAGGGCCACCAAATATTTTTTTTTTAGTATTACCACCACCACCACCACCAAATAGTTTTAGGACCTAACCTAACCTTCTTCTCGAATACATATTTATGTGAGAGTAAGACAACCGCTAAATTTCGTTCCACCAATGTGGCACTTTAGAGAACAGTTTTTTTTTAATTATAAAATAGTGTTTAACCGCAAACCCACCTGATGGTAAGCAGTGATGCAATCGTTAACGCTAAAGCGCGCCAGTTTATTTTTAATATTTTTTTAATTTTTACGGACAAATCACACAGATTAAGCTAGCCCCAAAGTAAGTTCGAGACTTGTGTTATGGGATACTAACTCAACGATACTATATTTATAATAGATAAATATATAGATAAACATCCAAGAGCCAGGCCAATCAGGAAAAGATCGTTTTCCATCATGACCTGGCCGGGGATCGAACCCGGGGCCTCCACGTCGCAGGCAGGCGTGTTGACCGCTGCGCCACGGAGGATGATTAAGAGCTTACTCATTCTAGCTAGAGTGAATAGGCTCTTGAGTTAAGGAAGTTAAGTGTCTTCAAATTGTAGTCAGACAGAAACATCGCCTCTGGCAAATTGTTCCAGTCCCTTGACATATGTACCTATGAAAAGACGAGGCGAAACGATTAGTCTATTAACTGTATTAATTAACTGTTACTGTTAACCTACATCACCTACATCATCGTACCTACTACTGACGTACCTTTGTCCGAACGTCCACCGCTCCATCGCTCGTGATCCTGGACGTTCGTGGTCTTCAGCTCCATTTACATTCCGACGACAACGACAACTCTTTATTGGGATCTCTAATGAAATAGCTCAATGTGGATTTGAAGGACATCCTAGGAATGATGGTTGATATACTTATGGCTGCTATCGATACGACTGCATATTTGACTTCTTCTTCTTCTTCCTCAGCCTATAGATGTCCACTGCTGGACAAAGGCCTCCCCCAAGGCTTTCCACGATGACCGGTCTTGTGCTGCCCGCATCCATCGGCTTCCCGCGACCTTCACCAGGTCATCGGTCCACCTTGTTGGGGGTCTCCCTACGCTGCGTCTTCCAGTACGTGGCCGCCACTCCAGAACCTTGCTGCCCCATCGGCCATCGGTTCTACGAGCAATGTGCCCTGCCCACTGCCACTTAAGTTTAGCGACTCGCAGAGCTATGTCGGTGACTTTGGTTCTTCTGCGGATCTCCTCATTTCTGATTCGATCACGCAGAGAAACTCCTAGCATAGCTCTTTCCATTGCCCTTTGTGTGACTCTGAGCCTTCGTATGAGGCCCATTGTGAGCGACCACGTTTCAGTTCCGTAAGTCATCACTGGCAACACACACTGGTCAAAGACTTTAGTCTTGAGACACTGTGGTATTTTGGACGACGAGAAGATGTAGCGTAGCTTCCCGAACGCTGCCCAACCGAGCTGGATTCGCCGAGACACCTCTTTCTCGAGGTTGGACCTACCTAGTTGGACTGTCTGTCCCAGGTATATATACTCGTCAACAACTTCGAGTGCAGAGCAACCAACTACAATTGGAGTGGGTGCGACATGAGAGTTCGACATGATCTTCGTCTTATCCATGTTCATTTTTAGACCCACTTGTTGGGAAGCTCTGCTGAGGTCATTGAGCATTTGCCCAAGTCTTCCAGGGTCTCAGCCATGACCACGATATCATCTGCGAAACGGAGATTAGTGATGTATAACTCGCCGTTGATGTTGATGCCAAGTCCTTTCCAGTCCAGGAGCTTGAAGACATCTTCCAACGCAGCAGTGAACAATTTAGGAGATATGACATCTCCTTGTCTCACTCCACGCTGCAGTTGGATCGGTTTCGAGTCCTGATCCTGGAGACGGACTGACACGGTGGCGTTTTTGTACAAACACTTTATCACCTCAATGTATCGATGGTCAATTTGGCACCGCTGGAGAGACTGTAGCACCGCCCAAGTCTCAATCGAATCGAAGGCCTTCTCATAGTCCACAAACGCCAAGCATAGTGGTTTGTTATACTCCTCGGACTTCTATATAACTTGCCGCAGCGTATGAATGTGGTCTATGGTGCTAAAGCCTTTTCGGAAGCCTGCTTGTTCGGGAGGCTGGAAGTCGTCGAACCTGCGAGCGAGACGATTCGTGATGACCCTAGAAAACAGCTTGTAGACATGGCTCAGGAGGGATATCGGTCTGTAGTTTTTCAGGAGGGTATTGTCACCTTTTTTGAAAAACAAAACCACCACGCTCCTGTGCCACGCCTTAGGCGTTTCGCCTTTAAGAATGACGGAATTAAATAGCTTCTGAAGCGCTTTAAGAACCGGTTTGCCACCCGCTTTCAGAAGCTCAGCCGTAATTCCATCATCTCCAGCCGCCTTATCGTTCTTGAGCTGTTTCAGGGCCATACCAATCTCGTACAGGCTGACGTCCGGGATATCGTCGGTGTAGTGTCGGGTTAGTCTGACTCTAGGATCATTAGCCAGGCTTACAACAGGTGCGTGTGTTGATATGTATAACTCTCCGTAGAATTTCTCCATCTCACCCAAAAGCTCGAGCTTGGAAGTGACGATCCTACCATCCCCAGTCTTCAGCTTCGCAAGTAGACTCTGTCCAACAGACAATTCTCGTGCGAACACTTTGGAGCCTTTTAGAGTAAGATCCCAGAGCGATCAGACGTAACTTATTTTCACATGGATGAAACCTTAGGTTCGTAGTAGTGCCTCATGTACTTAGAATACCTGTGTGTTTGTGGAACTTGCCGAGTGACACCTGGGCAGGTACCAGGTGAGAAAGGTAACTAAAAATTAGAGTTATTTTACTTAAATTCTGATGGCTGATATTTATATATATTATGTAGAATATTATACTAAACTAGTATCATAAAGTGTCAGACACTTTTCATGGACCAAAACTTTTGTCAGACGCTTTAAAGCTCCATAAAAAATAAATGAACTTTACTTATTTTCACATGTCTGACTTTTACATATGTTACTGAGGTAACTACTACAAAGTTATATTTCATCAGTCAGACAAATTTGACTGACCAATTATTCGACTGGGAGTGCGAGCGCGTAAGCACTATGCATGCATTGAACAGCGAGTGAGATGTCCATAGCAACTCGGTTCCCATTCTTAAACTTACCATCTGCTCCACTCTACTGTATGTGCCTAGTACGTGTCACGTAGTATAGAGTTTAGATCCGTAAAGAGCACATGTTTTTTTTTTGTTTATGCCGTGTATTTTTTTACCAGGGTTCGAAGGATATATATATATATATATATCAATTGATATATATCCGATATATATCTGATATATATCAAACCATTTTTTGTGATATATATCAAAATTTATAGTATGTTGCATCCAAGTGCTTTTACCGACGCGCTGCTGGCATATTCTATAGGGTTCTGCAATCAATAGTAATAGTGTAACGTAAAAGAGCCAAAATAATTTTCAATTCTATCACCTGCAAACATCCCTACTCCATAAAAGTGAAGTGTAGTGTTAATCCTTTAGGAATGTCAACAGGCGATTTGACAGTTCTAGCTGACTAGAAAAAAACTAATTTGTTATTTGATTATAACTCGACTAAGTACAAATATTAGGATTTTTAAGATATTTTAATTTTGTTTCCCTAATATTTATAGAGTTTGTTTTCTCAGAAAAAGATAGTTATTTTTAGTTGATTTTGGTGAACTATAAGAATTTATGTTTATTTTGTTAAATAAAAACTAAAAATATGTTGTTTTTATATTGTAATAAATTCATAATAATAAACTGTCATGTACCTGTGGCAATCGTATAGGTAGTAATAAGATAATAAAATGGCAGTCTTAAAAAATGGATATAAATATCGGATATATATCCGATTTTGGATATATATCGGATATATGTATATCATAAATATCCGATATTTTGGTATTTATTATAAATATCGGATATTTTCGAACCCTGTTTTTTACTCATATTAAGTAATTTGTGATAGTGAAAAAACCATGGAAGACGGAAAATTGAAGTGCGTATGTGTACCTCAATAACACATGTAAAAGTCAGACATGTGAAAATAAGTAAAGTTCATTTATTTTTTATGGAGCTTTAAAGCGTCTGACAAAAGTTTTGGTCCATGAAAAGTGTCTGACACTTTATGACACTAGTTTAGTATAATATTATACATAATATATATAAATATCAGCCATCAGAATTTAAGTAAAATAACTCTAATTTTTAGTTACCTTTCTCACCTGGTACCTGCCCAGGTGTCACTCGGCAAGTTCCACAAACACACAGGTATTCTAAGTACATGAGGCACTACTACGAACCTAAGGTTTCATCCATGTGAAAATAAGTTACGTCTGATCGCTCTGGGATCTTGGACTATTTGTTCCGCTCGATAGCCTCTTTAATACAATTTGTATTAAATTGACGTATATCGCGAGTCAGAGAATTTGAGATCTGTCTGTTAAGGCATCTGATGCGCGAAGCGTCATCAGGGGATTTTAAGATCACCTCCCGTCTTTCTTCCATTAGCCGGCGGGTGGGACCGGAGATCTTCTTCTGTCTTTTTGAACGGAGGGTTTTGTAGAACTTAGACCCTTCCGTTTGGAGGTTTCCACAAACCTGTTGTTGTAGTCGTCCACATCTACGCATTCACCGAGGCATTCGAAGCGGTTTTGTAGTTCGATCTGAAAGCTCTCGGGGTTTTGGAGTTGTGTTGACGCTGGACGGAGCGTAGACTTCATAAGTCGAGAGCGTTCGAGCCTAATGTTGAGGTTCAAGATGCCTCTAACAATACGGTGATCACTCCCGGTTTTTACCGCATGGATCACGGAGACATCGTTGAACACTTGCCTTCTCGTTGACATTATGAAGTCTATCTCGTTTTTGGTCTGACCATCGGGGCTGAGCCAGGTCCACTTGCGGTGCAATGGTTTCCTGAAAAAAGAGTTCATCGCAAAGAGTCCTTCCCTTTCCATGAAATCCACTAGCATCTGACCTCTGGGATTCCGATTTCCAACTCCAAATTGCCCCACTTTCGTCTAGTCCGCGTCTCGCATGCCCAGTTTTGCGTTGAAGTCCCCATGACAACGGTGTAGTGGGTTTTGGAGGAATGTATGGCTCTACTGACGTCCTTATACATAGCCTCCACCTCATCGTCAGAGTGTTTAGACGTCGGGGCGTAGACCTGTATAACCTTTAACGAATATCGTTTTGTTATTCTCAGTACAAGGTACGCCACCCGAGTCGAAAGGCTCCCGACTTTAACCACGTTGTTCACGAGGACTTGTGGACAATAAACCCGACACCACCCTGGGACAGCTGGTCGCCTTCCCGGAAATAGAGCAGGTTGCCAGACTTCAGGATTATCGAGTCCTCTCCCTCTCTTCGGACTTCAGATAACCCCACAATGTCCCAGCGCAACCGGCTCAGTTCTTCCTCCAGTTCGACAATCTTCTCATCGGTCCGTAGTGTGCGCGTGTTAAATGTTGCCAGGGCCAAAGGTCGTCGTTTGTGATGGTAGCCGGACCTCTGCCGGAGATTCTTAGCACCCCTTGCTCCGCCGTAACCGAGTCCGCTACCGTAGACTGGAATAGCGGAGCTGCCGGGGACTAGGGGCCTGGGCTGTATCGTGTGCATCATTGGGGGGGTTTGCCATAATCCCCACGCTTGGCAGGCGGGTTGGGGATCGCAGTGATTTGATATTACACAGAAGAAGCGCTGCTGCCCGCTTCCCTGGTGATTTCCCTTAGTCGCCTCTTACGACACCCACGGGAGGATATGGGTTGGTACAATTCTAGGCCCGGTACCACACGGGGGCATATTTGACTAGCTTTGCTTTATACCACATCAGTCGAAATCCTGAAGTCCAACAAAAATTATTCGATGAGGTTTTTAAATTTCTTCCCACTAAAGATGCCAAAATCACTCTCGATAACTTATCGAAAGCTATATATTATATGTATACTTATAGAAAGTCTAAGATTGAATCCAGTGTCGATTGGTGTAAGCCGTTTAACTCAAAAGGATTACGTGCTAAAAGGTTACCTAATTTCGAATGGAACTGTAATAGTACCTAATACTTAAATACCTGTAATATGGTAAGGTCTCGACTACCGTAATACACTGGACGTTTGTGTTTTTCAGTTCCACCTGCCAATTTCTACGCTGTCGGCCTCGAATTTTCTAGCTTTGTTACATCTCCACGTATTTGGATATTTTGACCGACAACTCATTGGACACACGGCAGAGGTGGCAAGCCCAGTCCCACTTCACCTTCACGGTTTTTTGAGCAACATCGGTAATCTGTGTTTTGGAGCGCATTGTGACTTGTGTTTGTTTTGTATATCTGTCTACTCCAAGATTCCGTCACACATTGAAAATAAATTTATTAATTTATACAAACCGGGTCGAATTGATAACCTCCTTTTTCGCGTCTTTTTCTTAGTCGGTTAAATAGGAGCCAACTTAAGTGTCTTCAAGGCTAGAGTGAATAGGTTCCTAATAAACTAGTGCGCTTTACCATCAACGATTGCTTCAGGCAGGTGAATTGGGTGACTGGGACCTATGAGTCATAGGTCCCCGGATCTAAATTCCATGTATTTTTTTTTTTTTGACCGCTTGAAATACATACCGAAGGGACCGCCCTTTGGTCCGTTCGGTCCAAACGATCCCAACTGATCTCAATTAGTCGCAATCATTTGACAAAAATTTGTTCGCCGATTAGGGGGCTGGTCTATAAAATACTGATCCAAAATTATAGTGAATTAAAACCAAGTGTTAACATTGCAGCAAAAAAATAGCCCAAATAAGCCAGACAAGAGTTTAAAGTACTTTCTCACGTATCATCATCATCATCTTCTGATGATGATAGGCTGATGCCTATAGCAGTCTATAGCTGGACATATGCCGCTCCTATTTCACGCCATTCAACTCGATTCTCGGCAACTCTCATACAGTTACTACCAGCCATCCTGCGAAAATCGCTCCACCTAGCCTGAGGGCTTCTTTAAACTAAAAACTTGCATAAGAACTCACCTTCGTTTAGATTAAGCTCACACAACACATTACAAAAACAGCTAAGCGTTAAACACACGAAGATTATGAATTGATTAACCGCCATGTCTTGCGTGTACGCCAATCGACAACGTAGGTATGTGTACCACGCTACTACAGAAAAAAAAGGCTAAACTCTCAAAAACGACATAAATATATTGAGTTTGACACAACACTGACATTAGACACAGGTTGTTAAGTTTTTCGTATCTCAACGACGCTCTACTTGGCGGTTTGTCATTGCCGTGACTTGAAATTAACATTTTTTTAGCCGAGGCCTGCAGCCTTCCGCTTCTTACCCTGTCTGTACTTATTTGCAAGCCTTTTGCATTGGTAACTACATTACAATGTATGAATGTACACTAAGATGCAAGCTACTTGTAACAAACTTGTGTAAGCTGATCTCTTATTCTATTGATAGCCAGTCTTGTCCGAAGTATACGCCAGATGAATTCATGGTCAACGTGTTATAAAACTTGTATGCGAACATGTTATCTATATATGAACTCATTTACACCAATAATAGAGTTAAAGAGTTTGTTTGTTGAACTATCAAACGGATTTGGAAAATTTATTTTATATATGATAGCCTACTCTTAAGAGGGGACTCTAATACCGAAGAATTTAGTAAATAGGTATTTGAAGAAACTATTGCCTGCTACGCGCTGCGCTGCTTCCAACTTCTCCCGGTAAAGTACGAAAAGGACAGTTGCAGCTCACGCTGATTTTACCTACATAAACGTTGACCAAAAGACGTTTCGTATTCCGCTGTTTTCTTTTTCTAAACACGACAGATCTCAATTATTTTTGTATCAAAATTTAGAGGAAAAGTATTCCTACCTATGCTTCTATTATTTACTTTTCTGTCAAAAACTTATCACGTTTGTCTAATAGTCGTCTGAACATCGCGGTAAGAATGGATTATTTTTCGGGACTTTAAAGTATCATATTTCTCTTATAAAATTTCGGAAACAATCAAATGATAGGGGCACGTATAATGACGGTGTAAAATGATAGAAAAAAAAAATTGCTCTAATAGCATTATCCACGCAGAAAACAGAGGAAAACGTTTGTATAGAGAAAGCACCACTAGAGTCAGGCCTTAAGGCGGTCTCTTAGAATATGGCCGTTAGGAACTCAGCAAATTAGAAGTAATATCGTGTATCGTGGTCAAGCGACGCGATGCTACCGAGTAAGTCGGAGGAAAAAGAAGTTTTACGCGGACGAAGTCGCAGGCTACTAGAGAGATATTGGTGGCGTGACTGCTTTTATAAGATGATATTATGTAATTATTAGAAAACTTGAATACCTATAGGTAAGTTTAACGAAATAATTCCAGATGAATTGCTTTCTTGTAAAACCTGTGATGTTGTCTCGGTTCATGTCTGTTGGTGGTTTAGAAAGATGAGCATTCCGGTTTGAAGACACAACACTTGTATGTAAGTTTTATCTCAATTTTTGTGTCATGTCTTTTTTCTGGCGAAGTGAAATAAATAGTCCTAGCCTAATATCAGACATGATGGCCGATCTCTGCGCAGAACATGAAGTCAACTTAAGTTAACCTCAGTTGTCAATACTTTCCGTGTGCAGTTTCTGGCCTGCCATCGGACGCGTCCCCAGGTGGCGGATAAGGGAACGGCCCCCAGATATGGGGGTTACCGGTTTTCCGGCGCGGACCAAAGCCAGACACGGGGACCACTTCTGCTGTCACACGTGTAATGGGTTAGCCCTCACTCCAGGTGGCTGACGTGACCCGAGCGCCGGGTCACCGTCGAACAACCCGGGCTCCTCACTGAGAGGGGCTGGGGGCCCATTTGCATGCGTGCTAGTGAGCGGGGCTAAGAGGAAGGACACCTCGCTAAAAAACCCTTGGCTGCTGCGTCTTCTCGCACAAGAAGACGTACCCAGCCCTGCCCCTCCCTACGGAGGGGCCAACGAGGGCCCGCCTTTTAGGCGGTTATCGCCGGCGGGGGATTGGTAGCACAGGCTCTGCCGGATTCCCATGACCCCGCCACTAAGATGACGTCGGTATGCCGTTGTGGTTTTTAGTGGGTATACCGGGAGGCTATCTCCCGGGTATTCCCACATACCCCTCGGGGATGCGTAATTGTCATTATCCACAGCGACAAAAAAAAAAAAGCTCGTGTAACGCTTTCACTTCAAAAAGTTCTCTTTAGAGTAAGACCCTAACTTTCCCAACTTTTGCCTTAGCACTGGCACAATCGGTGACGTATGCCACGCATGTTCAACCGGCTTCCATAACTGCTATAATGACAGACCCTGAGATTTTCTCGGTGGTAGGCCATAACATCGGCTGCTGGCGGAAGTTACCACCTACCAGATAAAGTCTTGCCGCCAAGCGATTCGTCGTGTTCCGGCATGATGTCTGGTGAAGCCGTACGGAGGACGGGTCTGAGCAGTTGTGTTGCGATGTGTGCTGGGTACGATGCGTCAAACGTTGTGTCGGGAGTTTGGTCGTGGAGGGTCTCCACATCAATCTCCCTCTGGCGCAGTATCGTTGGTCGTGTTGTTGGGTTTAACATTGCACCACCTCGCTCAACTGCCGTCTTCCTTCCTATTCACTAAGTCTTTTTTATGTGAATGGGATTAATACCGAATTGTTTTCTGCCCATCGTGATGGAAGAGGACTTCTGGCCGCAAGACGTGGTTTTCCGTCGCTTCCGCGGACAAATACCACAGAACAACATAAGAACATGCTAGTAGTAGCGAAGCACTATTTTATAATATAAATATATGTATGTTTAGGTTAAGGTATTTATGTACGGGCCTGCGTCGCGTGAAATAAACAAATAAATAAAATAATAAACTAGCGCGCTTTACCATCAACGATTGCATCACTGCCTACCATCAGGCGGGATTGCAGTCAAGCGCTAGTTTATAATTATTAAAAAAAAAGACCCCCCGCCGCTAAGTGAGGGCGACGGGGTCTCTCTGATTCTTACCGACTGAAATCCACCCCGGTGTTCCATCACACACCTATTGCGAGGGTAGCGGGAACGATCAGTACCTACTTCCTCAATTTCCAACTGGTGCCAGCCCGCTGCCGCGTAGTTCCTCGGGTCAAGGCGGGAGTGAGGTGTTTAGCTCCCCCCGCGGCATCTAAGAGGGGAGCGCGTGGAACACTTCGCGCCGTTGTTTGAAAACTTTTTAGTTCTTATTTGGCCAATAAGAGACAGTAGGTACCTCAAAATTAAATCACTTCACGAAGGAGTGGAAGAAATACATAAGCCAAAGTCACTTATGTAACTAGAGGTGTTCCGCAGTGTTCCGTTTTAGGCGCCTTTTTCTTTATAATATTCCTTAGAAATCTAACTAAATACATTAAAACATTTGTGCTGGTATACCAGCACAAATGTTTTAATGTATTTAGTTAGATTTCTAACATCCCCTATCTCTTTCTAGCAGCTATAGCTGCTGTTGATAGGGAGACCTTACAACCTAAATTTCATTTGTATTAACTGCTTGCAAAAGCTAGTTTTCTATTAATATTCTTAAATAAAATTTATACTGATGATTTAATTAGATCAGCAGTTAAAAATAAAGCCTATGTAAATGTAGAATCGCTGTAGGGAAATTGATATAGATTTTTTTTAAATAATTTTTGAAGACACAAATAATTAATTCATTATTGAATTGGAAGCCAAAACTTAATTCATTCTTGGGTCCATTCTTGTTTTTAGTATATATATCCAGTCTCCTACAACAGACGACCCAGTACGACAAGTCATCAACGGGTAGAACGGATACACTCCATATAAGTTGTTAACAATTAAGCTTAACACGTGATATGCACGACTGCACGTACCATACGCTAGCTCACTACGAGGCGGCGAGAGCCTGGTGATCTGTACTACAGGTTTTCCTGAAACCTACTTCAGACACCAGCTCTCATAAAGGACTTGTAAATATTTAAACTGTTAGCTTTAAGTAAAATTGTAACTACCTTTGTGGAGAAATAAATAAATATTATTATAAGTAGTTTAAAATACAAGAGCCTTGTAAACTTGTTCTGTACCCGTTCCAACATGACACTATATTTGATTTCATGCGGTGCCCAAGTTACCGCACTAAGCTCAAGATGGCTTCTTTTTGGGTTGTTCGTAAAACCCTGTGACTGCCTCAATACGAAACCTAAGTTTCTGTACGCCTTCTTGCATATCATAATGATGTGTTCGTGAAAATTAAGGTCTAGAGGGAGATACACGCCTAGATCACGGACCTGCGACACACGTTGCATTGGTGCTCTGTCTACTTTGTACTCGTAGCATATTGGAGTCCGCGCCCGAGTGAATGTTATCATCGAATATTTGTCGATATTGAAGTGAAGCTTATTTTTATGGCTCCAGTCCACAACCCTATCTATGTCCTCCTGCATTCGTCCACAATCCGACCCATCTCTAACCTCGAGCAGCAATTTCAGGTCATCTGCAAACAATAAACAAACGCCATGTCTGACGACCTCCGGTAAGTCGTTTATCATTATGATAAATTCAAGAGGCCCCAATTTGCTGCCCTGGCTTACTCCGGACCTTGTGTAATACAGTTCAGACTCACACCCATTGTAGTCCACATACTGTTGTCTATCTTTCATGTAGCTCGCGAAGAACTGCAATAGGTGTAGTGTACAGCCGATTTCTGCAAGTTTTCTTAAAAGGACGTCATTGTCAACGGAGTCAAATGCCTTTTTAAAATCAAACTATGCCGTGTCAACCTGCACCCCACTATTGACTGGCGGTATTACCTTGGCCATGAAGTTGAGTAGACTAGTAGCAGTGCTGCGCTTCGGCCTGAATCCATGCTGAGCATCTGAGAACTGTGTTTGCACCTGCATACAGCGCTGGATGGTGGACTCAAAAACTTTTGCGGGCGTAGACAGCAAAGCCACTGGTCTATAACCGCTGACATCCGGCCCAGCCTTACCCTTAGGAACCGGAATGACACGCGTGATTTTCCACCTATCAGGGAACATCGCGTTCTTTAAACAGATGTTAAAGATATAATGAAGCGGTTCTGATAGCACCCTACTACAGTCCCTGAACAGAAACGCTGGAATACCATCAGGGCCAGACGACTTTTTTGGCTTAAGGTTCATCAGCGCGTCTTTGATGAGATGTCTGCTTAGCAACGTAAATAACGCAATGAACGTTGCTCAACTGTCAAAATGAAACCAATTGCTACTGATAGTGTGTAACGCAATTATCAGGATTAGCATTTTTATTTTCATCCGAATATTCTTACGGTATCGGAACTTATGCGGGTGAGCCACGGGACGCAGCAAGTAAGATGTAGGTAATAGCTAAATGCTGATAACTTAATTTTCAACAAAATTCAATTGTAGGTACTATCGTACATCTATTTCTACTGTTATTTTTGTACGCTGTTAACAGAAGAACAGATACCGTTGTACTTATCATCTATACTAATATATAAAACTAAAGAGTTTGTTTGTATGTTTGTTTGTTCTGTGGGTCTGGCTGTTTGTGCATATTGATTGCGTGCACCATGACATACTTTTGCGTAAACTCCGCCATTACGGTGTCGAAAATGAAGCTCCCAACATGATAGGTTCTTATTACCCGACTGCCAGGAGGGTTATGTTTTTAGCTCCTATCTTGTATGTATTATTCTTTATTACCTAGTATCTCCAGAACCGCTGAACGGATTTTCACATTTGAGGTATCGTTAGATTTCACTTAATTGCCCAACTGCTACTAGATAGGTGACATTTTAAAAAATCCAATATGGCGGATGTATGACGCCATATTGTGAGATATAAAGAAATAAATTTCTACCAAGCATATCGAGTGGGATATCAAAATGAAGGATTTTAAACACTGATTCTAAATATGTATATAACTTAGTATTAAATGGAACAAAAAAAAAGAATTACATGTATTTTTCTGCCAAGCATATCGAGTTGGGTATCAAAATTAAGGATTTTAATCACTCATTATAGTAGGTAAATATATTGATTCTAAATATATTTTATATAAAAAAGTCTTTAACTATAAAACTGCCGTTTAATAGGAAAAAAAAATCTTTTGTGTTAATTGAAGTAACTACCCATACAATCAATGTATTTTTGCCAACACAGTGGCAGTTTATTGATTCTTAAAGAAACCAGCTGGACGAGAGGCAAGTGGCAGTCTCCGAATGGGGCAAAGCCAAACTAGTATTCTTATAAACTTGCATTCAATACCGCCAAAACACAGGCGTGTCTTTTCACCCCCAAAAGGAGCCCATTCACCTTGGCTCCTACTTTTCAAAATGTATCCTTGGACTGTACCGACCGCCTTCAGCTTTTGGGAGTTGAGATTTCCTCCACCCTAAACTTTGGGCGGTTCATTGAGTCCAAAGCCAAGGTGGCTGCCAAGGAACTTGGCGTTATCGCAAGGATCTGACGGTACTTCACACCAGGGCAGTTTTTAATGTTGTACAAAGTACAGGTCGGTTCGTGTGGAGTACTACAGCCACATTTGGGCTAGTGCTGCTAAGTGTCACCTGGCCACTTTGGATTCAGTAGACAGGCGGGCGAAGAGGCTGATTGGTAACCCTGACTTAACTCGAGATGGTCTCCAAAGCCTAGAGCACAGCGTAGAGTAGCCAGCCTTTCGGTCTTCTATAGGATGCATTTTGGGGAGTGTGCGAGGGAATTGCATGATTTAATTCCCCCATCTCCGTTCCACCATCGGATGACCCGTCGTACGGCAAGTTTCCACCCTTACGTTGTTAACACCACTACGATCCAGACGAAGCGTTTCGCCTCCTCTTTTATACCGCGTATATCGAAGGACTGCATCAGTTTGCCAGCGGCGGTGTTTCCGTCGGACTACAATTTGAGTGTCTTCAAGGCTAGAGTGAATAGGCTCTTAATAAACTAATAGTGCACTTTACAATCAACAACTGCGTCACTGCTTACCATCAGGCGGGATTGCGGTCAAGCGCTAGTTTATAATTTAATTAAAAAAAAAAACTATTCAAATTCTGGAAAAAGTAGTAGTCTGGGGAGTAGGGCGGATGATGAAGAGCCTGAGAAATGGGGTTGGACCCCATCAACATTTTATTGCAACTTGAAGACTGTCTGTTGTGCGGTATGAGGTCGCGTGTTGTCGTGCAGGAGCAGCGGAGAGGAGTGATTGACCAATGCTGGTTGGAGATGTGCCAGTTTCTCCATCATTGTGTTCAGTTCTTCATAGTACACATTTGCAGTAATGCTAATCCCGTTTGGTAAGAAGATGTGATGAATCACACCGGTTAGACCACCAAACAGGGACCATCGCTTTTCTAGGGGTAAGATTTTGTTTGGGGCATTTTTTAGGTGCTGAACCAGGATCTAATCAACTTGCTAAGCGCTTGCGGTTAGCAAACAGAAACCATTTTTCATAGCAGGTAACAATGTTTTTCAAAGTTCCTTCATTTGTTTGTCTGTTGAGCACTGCCAGGCACGTCTCGCGTAGTTCGCGCTGGCGATCATTGAGTTCGTGGGGCACCCATTTGCCCATATTATACCTTGCCAATTCAACACATATGGTCCAATATACACACATCAAAAGTGTCTAGGGATCAAGCATTTTTATGCGGATTTCTTGAGATTGAGATGTGGCTTTGTAATAAATTTATGATTTTATAAATTTATATGGATCCTTTTTGGTGCATTTCATAATTTGAATCAGGAACTGTGAATCAAATTCGAGTAAAAGATGAAAATCAGCTGTCAATATTTTCCCTATAAAAACATACAACGCATTGAAGACATTATTAGTGCTACTGTTTCCCTACTACTGATTAAAACCAACGTTATTATGGAGCGGCGACGTCATTTAAGCAGGGAAGAAATGCTCAGAGCCGTGGGAATGATAGAAGCTGGTTCCCGGCAACGTACTGTGGCTTTAGCTCTGAATACAAGTCAGAGTGTTATCAGTCGACTTTGGACACGTTACCGAAGCACTGGTACCGTGGCTGAGCGCCATGGAGGACGGTATCGCTGCACCACACGGAGACAAGACCGATACATTCAAATCTTAACTCGAAGAGCTCCAACAATAACCGCCATGATGTTAGCCGTGAGGCTTCATCACTCTTCAGGGAACTTAATTAGCGACCAAACAGTCAGAAACCGCTTGCATGAAGTGAACCTTCATTCCCGAAGACCGCTACGGGTACCACCTATAGCAATGCACAATCGTAGGATTCGATATCAATGGGCTCTTGAACACAGAAATTGGGCAGAAGAACAATGGCGTTTCGTGTGCTTTTCTGATGAGTCTCGTTTTGGTATGAGACCGGATACAAGACGTATACGACACTGGAGAACCCCTGGACGCCAACAGCGATTAAAATCCTGCCAGGAAGTCCATCCTTATAGTGGTGGAACCATCATGGTATGGGCGGGTATTTGGATCGGCGGAAGAACTGAGTTGATTTGGATCAGAGGCAACCTCAACGCTCAAATTTATGCTGAAACGATTGTATCAGACGTCATCGTTCCTCTACAAGTGCAAATCGGTCCCTTATTTCAGTTAATGCATGATAATGCACGACCGCACACCGCAAGAGTTGTAAGACAGACTCTCGCCGCAGCTAACATCAATGTCCTGCCCTGGCCTGCTCAGTCGCCAGACTTGAACCCGATTGAGCATGCATGGGATATGCTACAGAGAAGAGCTCTGCCGAATATGGAGGGTATCCAGTCGCAAGAAGACCTTTTTTTGTTGTTGCAACGAACATGGGCGGCCATTCCACAGCGTGATTTGGATGAACTCATTTTGAGTATGCCAAACCGATGTTCTTGTGTTGTTAGTGTTCGCGGTAGAAACACGGATTATTAATTGTTTAAGTTACCCAATAAAATTTTAGAGAAAACTGTTATTTCAGTCTTTTTTTCGAACTTTTGTGTTAGTGGTTCAAATGTCAAATATCCCTTTATTAGGAAAATGGCAAATTTCTTTATTAATGCAAAGGTGACTTGGTTTATCGTTACTGTGACAAACGAAAACACTTTATTTGATGAATCCTTAAAGAAAATTTTAATTAATATCAATCAGGAGAAAAGTTATTGCAAAAATATATGTTGATCCCTAGACACTTTTGATGTGTGTAGTTTGTATTGTTTGTTTGTTTTGTCGAAAGCTGTTGCTATATCAGCCGTAGATTGTGTATCATCAGTTTCCACAATCGTCTTCAATTCGTCATTGTCGACCAAAAATCTTCAGACGACCGCGGGGTTCATTTTTAAAGTCGAAATTCCCAGAACGGCAGGGAGCAAACCAATAACAAGTGCTGCGTTGGTTTGTAGTGTTAGCTCCGTAAACTTCGTAGATGTTGCGTGCCGCTTGTGCCGCGTTGTTAGCATAACGGTACTTATATTCCATAATTACTCGAATTTTTAACGTATCCATAATGACGAAAAAGATTGAAATGTGATAGAAATGTACCACTATTTAATAAACAAACGAATACTTTTGGAAAAATAGAGCTCCATGTTGAAACAAACAAAAAAGCAAGATAAAATGAATTTGAAATTAGAATTATTAGCCAAACAGGCTTTTTTTTTTTATTTGAAATGGCCAGTACTGCAGAATGGCAATTTCATAAGTAAAGAACTATTATAACGTGCAGTATAAATTATAAATGGAAAGAAAAAAAATCTGCTACATTAATATGTATGTAACGCGACCATGACAGAAAAGTTAGAAAAGGTCACAAAAGTATACAATGTTAGTGCTGTAGACATCTTATTTGATCCTAAAACATATGGTCAAAAACCACGATAGGAATACATACCTTAAGATCCCAATAAATCAGGTAGTATACCAAGCCAACTTAAATTAGGTATAAGCTCTCGAGCTATGCTAAGACGGAACATCAATGCTAACCATGGGCTGGTTAACGGTGCTATGGGTATTATCCGATGAATAGATTGGCCAGCACTACGCAGAAAGCAGTTAGAGCCAGGAAAACTACCAGCGGTATTTGTGGAGCTCGATAACACAAGTATAACAGGGAACCTACCTGGTATTGGAGTCTGGATCCAGCCTCGTGCTACAGAATTTAATGCTTTACGTGGAAAAGGCAAGATTGAGCGACGAATTTTTCCCTTAATTTTATGCTGGGCAGTGACGGTGCATAAACTACAGGTCACAACTTTAGACCCAGCAGTTGTAGATTTAAGTAGAAACTTATTTGCAAAAGGTCAAGCTTACGTTGCTTTGAGTAGAGTGAGGACTCTTTCCGGACTTGATATCAGTTTTCTCAACCCTAACAAATTGCTAAATCATGACATAAACTCATTTAAGGAATTAATCTGGTTACGTAATATTTCTTAACTAAAAAGACATACATTTATTAATAATTAAATAAACGAAAAAACCACTTGCATGGATAGGTAACTACAATTAAAAATCAACTGAAAAGACTAAAACAAGATGAGAATTCAATGATAAGGCATTTAAAAAAAATACAATGACAAATCCAGAAACCTACATTGAAACAGTACCAAACCTATGTACAGACGACATCACATCAAGCTGCTACAATCTGTCAGATTTCCTTATTAGATTTTCAACTTTATCTCTACAGCATTAAGGCTCTATGTTGATTGGAAATATCTGACCGTTTGAGGTAGCTTGACCTGCTGTCTTCCCCGTACCTACGTAATCAATGAACACTTAGAAATTTCAGCACAAAAGTCAGTCAGTTTCAATTTTTTGCAAAATTATAAACAGAATTACATTCGGAGGCATGCACAAAGCGCGTATCTCGTATACATTTATGAATATTCTTTATTATCTTGTATCTCCAGAACCGGCTAACGGATTTTAACATTTGAGACATCGTTAGATTTGTCTTAGACGGTGACATTAAAAAAAAAACAAAATGGCGGATGTTTGACGCCATAATTATGAGGTAATTTTTATCAACCAAACTTATCGAGTTGATTTTAAAATGAAGGATTTAAAGTACTCATTAGAAAATATGTATATAACGTGCACTTTTAATATTAAATGGAACGATGAAAAAAGAAATTAAACAATTTTTTTAAGTTTTCCAACAATAAAAACATAATTTGTTAAAACTAAAAAGATAGAAATAAAAAATATTATTTAAAAACAAAAAACCCGCCTGCATAAAACTCTAACGAACTAAAAAGGTAGAAACAAGTTGAACAA
Organism: Sesamia nonagrioides; assembly: GCA_017933935.1. Lineage (NCBI taxonomy): Eukaryota > Metazoa > Arthropoda > Insecta > Lepidoptera > Noctuidae > Sesamia > Sesamia nonagrioides. The sequence goes on along the minus strand of JADWQK010002221.1, from coordinate 31,934 downwards.
TCGCAGTTGGGGGACTGTTCTATGGAATACTTGTTTATCTAGCTAAGAAGTCCCCCAACTGCGATTGTTCAACTTGTTTCTACCTTTTTAGTTCGTTAGAGTTTTATGCAGGCGGGTTTTTTGTTTTTAAATAATATTTTTTATTTACATAATAGATTACAATGTGTAGATATTAACATTGTGAAATCTTCCGTTAGGTGTACCGCAAGGCTCAATACTGAGTCCATTCTTGTTTTCTTCTATACTATTTTTTTGTAGCTGAAGAGTTTGTTTGTTCGTTTGGACGCGCTAATCTCAGGAACTACTGGTCCGATTTGAAAAAATATTTTTGCATGTTTTGCGAAGGCTTTAGGCTATATAATATTAAGCTGCGACCAATAGGAGCGAAGCATAACCAACTCAACGCGAACGAAGTCGCTAACAAAGTATAAAAGAAGACTTATCTAAGGAAAGAAAAGAAAGAAAAGAAAAAACGTTTATTTGCAGTAAACATGACGCAAGCGTTTACAAAAACATAAAAATAAGAAATTGTTGAGGGAAACATGCGTCACATCCACGCAAAACGGCTGTCGCTCAGCATTATCAAATCAAATCATTTAATTCATAAAATATCCATAGTTAACAACAAAAGAGACTTATAAATAAAACACAAACTTATAAACTAAAACAAACAAGAACCTCATACGGCAGTAATATGTCTGCCGCAGCATTGCTGGATGTACAGAGAATCCAGTCGGTTGGCAATCATCGCGAGGACGGTGTTGTCGCTGCCCCGCACTCTGTGCACCAGAGACGCGCACCGCTTACGCATTGTGGCGTGAAAGCAGTCGGTACGAGCCTCTGCGAACATGCCCGAGGCGCTGCAGTGGCGAGGCAGCCTCAGCACCGCCCTAAACGCATTATTGAACTGGACGCGGAGGGCGCTATATGCTGCACGGGTATAATCAGCCCACAGGCTGCACGTGTAGAGGGACGTACAGTAAGCTCTAAAGAGCGTTATCTTTACCTCCCTCGAACAGCGCACAAACCTACGCGCTATCATATTACCCCTAACTGACAACGCCCTCCGCTCCCGCTCAATGTCCAGATCGTCTTTCAGGTCAGCTGTAAGAATGTGACCTAAGTATTTAATTTGCAACACCTTCTCAAGCGGTGCTTTATCTATAAATACAGGAGGCACACTCTTCAGCAAACTAGCACCAAACACCATGAATTTACTTTTACCTGCATTATATTTCAACCCATGAATCGAGGCATACTCTTCACAGGTCCCTAACAGTTTTCTAAAACCGCAGACCGATGCGCTCAGCAGCACCATGTCATCAGCATAGCTCAGATTATTAACGCATACTCCGTCTACATGGCAACCAACATGTTGACTGCTCAGCCTAACGATCAGGGCGTTCATATAGAGGTTGAAGAGCGCAGGAGAGGTCAACCCCCCCTGTCTCACCCCACACTCCAATTTATAGGGCTCTGACATTACACCCGCCCATCTGACGCTATTGGTCTGGTGTCTGTACCAATATTTTAATATATTCAAGAGTTCCGGAGGTAACCCAATACTCTTCAGTTTCTCCCACAGTATGTTATATGACACTTGTTAAGGACCTAATTAAGGTTACCTATTAATAAAAGTCAGGTGGACTGAAAACTAAATATAATGGTTCAGACAGTAAAATGTTGGAAACTGTAATATAGACAAGTGCGCGCGCGCGTCCACGATCAAGTCCGTAGCAGAGTGAAGAGCCGGCCGCAATCCGCCGGTTGCCGCTGTCGTCCCGCGCCGCACCGCCCTCTCCGCGCGTCCCCTGGCGCGGAATCTGTTCACGCCTTGGTAGTCGTGAACATTCTCCCCGGATTGAAGCATTCAATCTAGAGGAAGTGGGCAAATATTATTAAAAGAACGTAGTAGTGTCCCTTTCTTCGTTTTCACCTCGGCTACACGCGTTGTCCCGTCGTTCCCCGGGAAGACCTTCGTGACACGACCCAGTGCCCACAGCAATGGCGGTTGTCCTCTCTCTTTGATGAGAACTAACGAACCCTCTGTCAGTTGTCCTGTAGATGACGTCCATTTTATCCTTTGTTGGAGTAAAGAGATATATTCTAAATGGAACCGTTTCCAAAAATGCTGCTTTATATGCTCCACCCTGTGATACCGTTCCAAGCGGCCGATGTTTATCTCAGTCACCTGTGGATGCGGAACAGCTATAAGTGATTGTCCAATCAGGAAATGTGAGGGAGTGAGGACAGTAAAATCTAGTGGATCAGAGGAAAGTGGTGTAAGAGGACGGGAATTAAGAACAGCTTCTATTTGAGTCAAGCAAGTGACCATTTCCTCATATGTGAAATGAGTTAACTGTAGTAGTCTTTTCAAGTGGTGTTTGGTAGAACGAACGGCAGCTTCAGCAATGCCGTTGAAATGTGGAGAGTATGGAGGGGCAAAATTAAATTCAATGCCCATTTGTGCAACTTCATAAAAACTGTTTGAATCTTCCAAAAATTGTCGTAATTCATTCTAAGTGCCGGTAAAATTTGTACCGTTATCGGATAAGATGCTCTTGGGTTTGCCACGACGAGCAACGAAACGGTTCAAAGCAGCCATATAGCCCTCCTTAGTGAGGTCTGTAGCTAGCTCGATATGAACAGCTTTAACTGCGAGGCAGACAAAAATGCATAGATACGCCTTCACAAGCTTACACCCTCGCCCCTTTCGATTTGCTATCAATATTGGTCCGGCATAGTCGACACTGCAATTCAAAAATGGAAACTCCAAATGAGTTCTATTTGAAGGCAACTGTCCCATGATTGGTTGAACATTTTGACATTTGTACTTAAAACATTTAATGCAGTGTTTCACAATAGATTTTGAAAGATTTCTGCCGCCAAGAGGCCAATACCTTTGTCGTACATTTGCTATCAATAGCTGAGGGCCAGCGTGTAGCAAATCTTTATGATATTTATAAAAAATGATTTTAGTTATATGATGCTTAGAGCATAGTAAAACTGGATGTTTGGTATTGTAGTCATAAGGAGAATTATCAAGTCTCCCTCCTACACGAATGAGACCATCTTTGTCAACAAAGGGACTTAAAGAAATAAGTCTATTTTTACGAGGCAAAGTCTTACTAGATTTAAGAATAATATATTCCTTAGGAAACATCTCCATTTGAGCCCGACATAAAATAAAATTCAAAGAATCTTGAAGTTCTTGATTTGATAGTTTATTTTGTAACCTTTTTTTTATTTTTTAAACTATAAATAAATCTAAGTATGTAGGCTACCACTCTTTGTAAACGATTTAGATTTGAATATTTATGGAGTAGTGTGTGAATGAATGATGGATTTTTATGAGAGGAATTTACATGATTTTGTAAATCTGTGAGAAAAGAGTGATCTGTGAAGTTTGATGTAATGACTTCTGGCAGATCCAGTTTCACAGTTTTGTTGGGCATAACCGGCCAGTCTTTTTCGTTATTTACCTCAAACTGTGGGCCCGACCACCATAAAGAACACTCGCTGATAAGGTCAGCCTTCAGCCCACGAGAAACAAAATCTGCCGGATTCTGTCTAGACGGTACGTAACTCCACGTATGACCTGCAGTGCTCTCCTGTATCTCATTGACTCGATTACGCACATAAGGTTTTAATAGACTCGGCGAAGTATCTAACCAACTCAACACTATTGTTGAATCGCACCAAAACCGGCATCTAGTTACAGGCAAAGTAACAGAACTCTGAACCTTAGCACACAGCCTTGCACCTAGCAACGCTCCACAGAGCTCGAGACGTGGAATGGTAGTGGGCTTTATTGGTGTAACACGATTTTTAGATGCAAACAGTTGTACCTTAACTGAACCTTCCCTGTTCACCGACACTGTTGGAATATTGAACAAAGCCTGTACGTGGTTATTTACTAAAAGTCTACTATTATCATACCGCTGACATAGCAAATCCTAAGCTAATTGATAATGCTCGCCTTTGAAATCTATATTTTTTATAATCTGTTGAGCATCTCCCTCGAGCGACGCACGTAAATAATGGAACTTGCTAATGTCGTCGATTGCACTACTACTATGTATAAGCGAAAGGTAAGTGTCTCTATACTCTAACCAACATTGATAGCTACCATCTAAATGTGGTAGATTAATTGTAGGAAAGCGTACAAAATTTTTACGGAACGATGCACCTGTGTTTTTGTCTGCTGAGCCCGCTACAGACCCGCCGTCCATGGCGGCATCAGCACTGATAAGCAAACTGCGTGCCTGTGCTGCCACTGCGTGGTACCGCTCCTCAAACTTGGCACGTTCCCGGTACGCCTCGTCTGGCTTATCCGAGAGCACCTCAATCTCCAACTGCAAATGATCAAATTCATCATATAGGGCATCAAATTTACTAAGGCGACCTTCCAATTCAATGCGCTGCAAACTAGAAATTGACTCGCAACTCATAAGTAAGTTTATCCAGTTGCAGAAATTGGTTAGCTTAGCTTTCATAGCACTGCGTTTTCTTACTAATAATTCCTCATTAGCCATTTTTAGAAACTGGTATTAACCAAAAGAAGCAATGTAATATAAAGCTGGTGATAGAAAAAGAATATATATATGTAAGTATTAAGCCGATAGGTAGGTATTATGATAATAAGCAGCAAAGCAACAGATGTTTCTCGAAATGAATAGAAGCGTGACCTTGAAGCTCGCTCGCTGACAAAGAAATGTCAGCCGGTGCAGCGATAAGAAACTGGTTTGACACAAGCTTAAAGTATTATGAACACACTATAAAACGATGCTACCACTTGATGACTCAAACATGGAACTGAACTGAGAAAATTTGCAATGGAGACTTTCAATTTTGAATTCAAACTGGAATGTTAATAGAAAGGAATTTGGAACGACACACAAATATATGCTTATCTTTATCCACAGGCGGACTGTGTTGATTCCCACGAAGCACGTAGATTAATTTCACGGCGGGTTCGACCAATGTAGTCGAGACTTGACCACCGTCGACGTGAAGGCCTCGGGAACTTGTAGACGCCCTGCCTTTTCTAGACGACTCCAACTTCTAACTTGACTACTTTTGAATGCAGCTTGTGGTGACACGGCGCTTTGTAGACTCGTCGTATCAAAGTTCACCAACGTCGACCGTTGATACTGCCACCGCGCAAACGTTTTTTCTTCCAAAAACGGTACGCGGATTTAATAAAGAATCTCGAAGGACCAAAATTTTAAGGACCTAACTAAGGTTACCTATTAATAAAAGTCAGGTGGACTGAAAAACGTAATATAATGGTTCAGACAGTAAAATGTTGGAAACTATGATATAGACAAGTGCGCGCGCGCGTTCACGACCGAGTCCGATCCGGCTCGAAGGACCAAAATGTTAAGGACCTAATTAAGGTTACCTATTAATAAAAGTCAGGTGGACTGAAAACTAAATATAATGGTTCAGACAGTAAAATGTTGGAAACTGTAATATAGACAAGTGCGCGCGCGCGTCCACGATCAAGTCCGTAGCAGAGTGAAGAGCCGGCCGCAATCCGCCGGTTGCCGCTGTCGTCCCGCGCCGCACCGCCCTCTCCGCGCGTCCCCTGGCGCGGAATCTGTTCACGCCTTGGTAGTCGTGAACAACACTAGGTCGAAGGCTTTGGAAAGATCCAGGAAGCACGCATACACTGGAGTTTTGTGATCAGTATAATACCTGACGACATGCTTAAGACTCAAAATAGCAGTTTCAGTGGACAGTTTGGGCCGAAACCCAAACTGATTGTCATGAAATGACAGATATTCACCTAGGCGATTATTAAGCACGCCATCAAACACTTTTGCTATAACTGTTGCGAGTGAAATTGGTCTGTAGTTATTCACGTCAGCAGCATCCCCTGTCTTGTTCTTAACCACAGGCACTACAACAGTTTTCATTAGATCCGAAGGAAAGTAACAATGGCTCATACATAGAGAAAAGAACATTGCTAGCACTCTCGATATATGCGGGCCTGCATGTTGCAGGTGCTCAATGCTGAGCCCATCATAGCCGGGGGATTTACCTTTAGTCATCGTCTTTATAAAAGTAGCAATTTCTTTAGAATTAAATTTATTCCCCACAAGACCACTAGGCATCCCAGCAGTGGGCACCCCAACTCCTTGATCTACTGGAGACCGAACACGGAAATGGCTTCCAAATAAGTCAGCAATTTCTTTAGAGTCACTCACCCCACCGACGCACATCGGACGGCCAGGTTTCGGAGTAACGCTGTTAGTGGATTGCCAGAAACTCCAGAAGTCTCCGGATTTATGTTTCTCTGCAATGGCATCCATTTTCACCTGATCTTCATGATCCTGACACCATTTAAGCCTTGATTTAAATTCCTTTCTGCTTTTATTCATATCATCATATACACACCCAGTTCTAGGCCTCCCGCACATAACCCACTCCAGAAACCTCGTGCGGGCCTCTAGGTGAGCCCCACGGACGTGTTCATTCCAGCCTGCTATGCATGAGCCCCTCCTTCCACTCCTGGCACGCGTGCCCATACCACTAACAACTGATGCATTACGAAGGGCGGCTGTAATATCAGAATACAACTTGTCAATGATACGTCTGTGGCCGAAGTCTCCACAATAACTATCTGCACATTGAGAAAATTCCACAGGAAAGTCAATATAGCTCAGTCTCAAATGACATTCTTTAATATTGACTGTTATTTGCGCTTCATTCCTCTCACTCCATTTAATACCCTTGTTCGTATTTACATCACCATACGATGTAGGTATTAATAAATTTAAATTACATTGAACAACAAGGGGAAAATGATCGGAACAAGTAGTGTCATATTTTACATAAACATTACAAACAGTGCGTTTAGCCGCCTGGGTCACAATGCAGTGATCCAACCAACTATACGTTCTGTTTACATCACTTAAATAAGTATAAGTACCAGAATGTAAACCCAATATATCTACATCTATACAAGACCATGATTGTTCATCGCAGAAATCACACAGTTCTTGAAAAAACAGTTCAGACGGGTTAGCGTTGTAATCACCCAAGATGAAAACAGATTCCACACCATATTCAGTTATTATTGCACTCACCGTACCAAGACAGTCTGTAAATTCAGGTAGATTAACATTGGCATTCGTAGGCATGTACAGTCAAGACCAAAAGTCGAGTTGCAATCTCACAAAACTACGGCCAAGCAATACTAGTTGTAGTTACGACCTTCTTCTATAATAAAGTTTGATACACACTCATACACTTTGACAACTTGCTGCCCGCTTATGATTGTTAGGTACTACTTACTAATTTCAACGTCCACAGTAAGTGTTTCAATGGCCTAACGGTTTTCGCCTTGATAGGCGTTCAAGGTGGTTCGAGTTCAAATCTAATGACTTACAAAATATTTTTTAAATGTTAATTGGTGAGTTATGAATGCTGACAACAAAAATATCTAAAAATACCGATCCGCAACTTAAAGATGATACTTTCTTTTAAGATTTTTTCTATATTAGAGTCATTATAAAAAGATGACGGTAGACTTGAAAGAATCTGAATGACTCCTTCACAAAAAATATTCCGCTACCTACAATAACTATTATTAGCTACAATAACTCAAATAATATTACTTAGCTGTTGTTAGTTGGTGAACATATAGTTACCAGTTTGTGTTATTAGTTTTACTTTTTTAATCAATATGCAGGGATATGCAGCAATATATCTCAAATATCATATGAAACCGGCTTTTGTGTAAGTTGTTTTTATTATTATTTGTGTTAAGGTGCAAACTAATCGCTTGTTACAAGTCTGTAATAAAATTCTTATTGTTTTAGAGAAATACTGTAAGCCGTTGGAGGTCAAGGTCAAAAGGTTGGAGGACGAAGGTAGCTGTCGAGACAAGTGAAACGAAACTACAATATTTACCGTTGAATAAACTTTTAAATCTTGCGAAGAAGGGAGGTTGCATTTGTGGTTTAAAAATAAACTGGCGCGACTGGTGGAGTCTTATCGAGCTAAACAAAAAAAAAAAAACTATTTATAACAATCACAGTGCAGAAGTGTCTTACAGAGTGTTTTAAATATATACCATTATATATCTTAATAACGGACTCTAAACCATCTCTAAAGTAATTTAGCGAAGTGACAGTAATATGTTCGGTTGGCTTAATGGCTAACAGATGTCGCCTTTTGCAATTTCAATACAAATTACTTTTGGTAAATTATAAAAACAATAATTTCGGAATTCGATAAGAAATAAGTTCGTTTACTTTTGAACTAAGAAAGCGCTTGAAGATTATAATCTCATGCCATCAAACTCCGAAAACGCTACACACAAAAAAAAATTGTAAATGTAATAAGCACTATTTTGTGTTTTAGTATAGATTATTTTATGATTGCAATAATATTCAGGTTAAGCTTCAATCCTCTTTTCTATAAGAAAATGAATAATTAAGCTATAACCTCTTTAATCGTCATATATGTATAATATTATAATTTTCATATTTATCAACCAAAAATGTTTTTTGTATTTTTTACCATAACAATATCATAAGTTTGTCAAGAATTACTTTTATATAAAATATTACAATGCTGCCGTTTCAACGTTTGTTTCATTTGTTAGTATAAGTATATCTATACCGAATAATATATAACTTTATAGTATATTGCATTATAATATGCTTATTGTTTTATTTTTATATATTTTTTATTATATTACCTCTATAGTAAACTAAAACATATAATAAAAACCTTTTTTGGGATAAATATTCAATAAATTTTCCTATTCGTTTAAATATTATTTGAAAACATTTTTACTTTAAAATACAAATCAATTATCATAATTTTAAATTATATGAAACAACAAAAAGATTTTAATAAAGGCTTATTAAGGATCGAACCCACAATCGCTCGCTTATGATAGCACCATTGTTAAGTGCGGCCGCTAACTTAACTTCAAATGAAGTAACGAAATTATGCATTACTTTAAAGAAAGACGGAGACTGCGATAAAAAAAATAATGCGGTAGTGTGCGTGGCCGGTTTAGCGCAGGCGACAGTAGTCTTTAAGGTGGAAATGGACTTCTACAGCTGATAGTACACACTCATGACAATTATAGGGCGGTCTCTAGTTATAATTTTGATTGCACATACCCTCGTATTATTACACTGTAACACCGTCACTTGAGGGAATATCTCACACTTCCACAGCAATGCCACGCCACCGTGAGGCCTCCCCCGTAATATTCCCGCCGATGTATCCACTGCTGACGTACCTGTGTAACTAAAATCTCGGTCAATGCTGCATAGATAAGGTATATTGTGTAAGCATTAACTATCCTAATAATTTATCCATGCATTTCCATTTTCCATCCTTGTTGCGTCAACGACGATTTAAATAAGCGCGGGCTTCTCTTAACTCGTGCTGGTGGCGCCTCTCTCAAGAGTGCCAAGAAAAAACAACAAAAAAAAGTATGGCGGCCTCAGCGCATACAACGCCGCGTCTATTCTAAATAATTTCGAATATCTGACTTTCTAAGGGCTTCACTGGCCAAATAAACCCTCAGTTTCCATATTGGTGGTGTGTCTGTGCTTGACGAGTGTAGGCAGTGAACAAGCAGCATCAAGTCCACATAAAGAAGATAGCTGACCGGCCGGCGTGTGCCCCGTCGTTGGTGATTCCTCTTTTCCTGTCCTGTTGGATCCAGGTTAGTGCTTTGCATGTTTGTTTTCCCTGCTTTGAGACCCTGGGGTTGATAGGAGAATGCAGTGACCCTTCCAGAAAGCATCAACATTAATTATGGTGCCTCCTGTGAGGAATCTTCCTCGCGTAGTTATTTCAAAAATACCTACTATCGGAAATTAAATCTTTCCATTCTCGTTATTACGTTAAATACGTAATCCAAATTATAATTTGTTTGTATACTTACCTACTTAAGGCAATTTCAATTTGCCTTTCAAGTTCTAAGTGTCTAAATAAAACCTAGGTCATTCCATGATACCTAGTTATTGTTTCCTATTTGAGACCGATTGACTATTCAATCGTACATTCATACCTCGTTAATTCCCTTGTAATAAGCTGCATTTATTTGTATTCAATAACAAATTGCATAAATTACTTTTAAAAACGTGAGTTCGAAGTTTCTCGAATTTAGTACCGAGGTACCTACACTCGTAGTACTTGTCTCCGGCGGGAGACGGATTAGCTTTGAACTACCGCAAAGTCAAAACTTATATTCTAACAAATAACTTTAAGACGTGTGTGCTTGTATTTCATTTGCGTAATTTTGTATGACTCACGCGTAAACGTATACTCCCTCGAAAGGGAGTTGCTACGTTTACGTTACGTCGTTACGTCAGTCAATACGTTCGCGCGTGCATTGCTGCCTACCTACCGGCTTACGCTTTTTCCGTTTTACCTACTTTTATAACTTTTATCCTTTTGAGCGTGCGGATATCGTATACCAAGTGAACTATGAGCGAAGCGGAATTAATAACCGCTATTAAAAGGCGGGAATATGAGTTTAAAAGTATGCAGATACTTTACGATTTAGCCAGAACAGTTAAAGAAACTAAAACTAAATTTGCAGCTTTTCGAGCTAGGTACAAAAAGATTGACGAGATTCGTAATAGATTTTTGGAATGCAACGATGATGTTAACCAGTTGCAATTAAAGCTTAACCCTTCGTTTGTTATCGATCATAAAGTGTTACTGTCATTCGATGAGTTGTATTACTATGTTATTGAGTTTGCGGATTCTCTCGATGCGAGCGCAGGCAGCGGCTGTCGCTCGGAATTAGGTCAAGGTCACGTGCGTTCGCAAGTGAAGTTGCCTAAGCTGGAAATTCCAAAGTTTGATGGTAATATAGAAAAGTGGCAAACATTTAAAGATAGTTATACAGCACTTGTTCATAATAATAGTTCATTATCCGACACTGAGAAATTTCACTATTTGCTGTCATGTTTATCTGGTTATGCACTGACATTAGCGAAGGGCGTGCCTGTGACATCGGCAAATTATTCAGTGGTTTTTGCAACTTTACTGGACAGATATGACAACAAGCGTATTCTTGCAACAGCTTATTTAGAAAAAATAATTAAAATTAATCCCATACAAAAACCATCTTTGTCTAACTTATCTGAGTTATCTAACACACTTTATGAATGCGTTAATGCCTTGCGCGGTTTGTGTATTGATGATTTATGCGAATTTATTTTATTTTACATTGCGTCTAGGCCTTTAGATACAGAAACAAAAAAAAGGTTTGAATTACAAAACACTGAAGAATTTCCGAAATTTAATAACTTCATTACTTATTTACAAAATTACATAAAAGTATTAGAAGTTAGCCAACCAGTTAATATTCCATCATCAAATTCTACAAGCAAACAAAATCGGCCTAATACAAATAAAGATTATTTATCGCGTCATACAAAATCATCTCTAATTTCTTCCAACAATAATAATAAAGTTAGTCAGATTGTTTGTGTGTGTTGTAATGAAAATCATTCAATCTACCGTTGTAGTAAATTGCATTCTATGAATATGACACAGCGACAACAATTAGTTAAAGATTTAAAATTATGTCAAAACTGCTTAAGGCCGGGTCACACTGTTACCGATTGTAAATCTAAGTCAACATGTTTCATTTGTAATGCAAAGCATAATACTTTGTTACATGAAGAGCATAAGAGTTTACTGTCTCATACTAGTGAACTGGATTCATCCCAGCATCCCGATATGAACACTACTCTAACTGGTGCTACCCAGTCAAACATTTCAAATCAACCTATTAGCACAAAAATTCTTGGTACAGCAGTAGTTCGTTCCTTCAGAAGCGATCGGATGGTTCGTGGCAGTATGTCCGTACAATTATTGACAGTGGCTCGATGGATTCATTTGTTACAAGTAGCTGTGCGCGACAATTAGGTTTACATATCAAGAAATGTAAATTAAATGTAAGTGGCATCGGTCAAAATTATGTGTGTAGCATTAAAGGTCACACCTTCGGTTCAATAATACCTCGATTGAGTGACACTCCTCAGTTTGATATGCAATTAGTGGTTCTACCTAAAATCACATCCCTGATTCCTTCGGTGTCGTTGCCGACAATCGTCAAGGATAAGTTTACACATCTGGATCTCGCCGACCAGGACTTTGATAAATCCGGTCCGATCGATCTGTTGTTAGGAGTAGACTGTTTTGACCAGATATATACTGGCTCACGTTTCAGTCCAGGCCCAGGCTTTCCATGCGCACTCTCTAGTGTATTCGGCTGGGTGATAAGTGGTCAGTTTCTTCAAAACGTGGTAGCTAAAACTCCGGCTACACCCGTTATGCTCCTCGTCGCGTCTTCTAGTGCGCTCGACGAGATCGTTCAACGGTTTTGGGAGTCCGAGGAGCCGCCGAAATGTAAAATTTCCGGTCCCGAGGATGAAATATGCGAACAAAAATATAAAGAAGGCACGTATCGCACCTCCGATGGGCGTTATGTTGTACCAATTATGCTTAAAGATGATGCTCCAGCCTTAGGAGAATCATATAAACAAGCGTTTAATCGTTTTCTAAATTTGGAAAAAAGACTTGCTAGTCAAAATGAGTTAAAAACTGAATACAAAGAATTTATGCAACAGTACGAGGATCTCGGACATATGCAGCCAGTGCAGTCCTCGTCTACTGACTGTTATATAATTCCCCACCATTGTGTAATCCGACCTGAGAGTACCACGACACGATTACGAGTGGTCTTCGATGCTAGTAGTCGGACTTCGAGTGACCTGTCACTAAATAATATTGTTCATGTGGGTCCAAAACTTCAAGTAGACATCGTTGATCTAATCACAAAATTCAGAATTCACAAAGTTGTTTTTACTGCGGATATTCGTCGCATGTATAGACAAATATTGATAAGACCGCAAGAAAGATGTTATCAACACGTTCTTTGGCGTAAAGACTCAACTGAGGTTTTAAAGGAATACGAACTCAATACCGTTACGTACGGAGTTAGTAGTTCTCCTTACTTAGCCATTCGAACACTTCATCAACTTGCTGAAGACCACGGTGCTGAGTATTCTAGTCGTGCAGCACAGGTTATCCGAGAGGAGACATTTATGGACGATATCACCTCTGGCGGATCTTCTGTCGAAGAAACTATTGCATTAAAAAACGATATTATATCGTTACTATCAAAGGCTCAGTTTGAACTACGGAAATGGACCTCTAATGATCCTCGTCTTCTGACAGATATCCCTCAAGAATTCTGTCAAACTTCCAAATCTTTTGATGAATCGGGAAGTGAGTTTGTCAAAATATTGGGCGTTCGTTGGAATCCTGTTAACGATACCTTTTCTTATACGTTTGCTGACTTGTTCGAATGGAAATTCACAAAACGGTCCATACTCTCATTGGTAGCTCGCATTTTTGACCCTCTTGGATGGATTTGTCCTGTCGTTTTTGCCGTTAAATCTTTGCTACAAAATCTATGGCGTTTAAATTTATCATGGGATGAAACTATTCCCCAAAATTTAGTCAAACAATGGCATTTAATAGCTGCAAATTTGTCCGATTTACAAAATATTACTCTCCCGCGTTTAATCATACCTTCGAATCCTATTCAAGTACATTTAGTTGGCTTTTGTGATGGATCTTTGAAAGGTTATGGTTGTTGTGTTTATATCTGTGTAGTTACCAATGAACCCGGTAATGTAACTACGACCAGTTTGTTAATAGGGAAATCTAGAGTTGCCCCCTTAAAACCAACAACGGTGAATCGACTTGAGCTAAGCGCAGCTGTGCTTCTAGCAAAAGTTCTATCACACATGTATAATTTACTTAAAGATAAAATTTCCATCGATTCCATTCGAGCTTATTCAGACAGCAGCACTACCTTGTCTTGGCTTAACACTGACCCTCATTTACTAAAAATGTATGTAGCCAATCGTGCGGTTCAGACAACTGATTTAATTAGTCGAGATCGCTGGTACTATGTATCAACAAATGATAACCCCGCCGACTGTTGTAGCCGCGGAGTATCATGTCCAGAGATTCTAGATCACCCGCTTTGGTGGACAGGGCCTTCTTGGCTGAAAGAATCACCTGAGCAATGGCCTAAAAGGCAGGTATTACTTCCGAAGGAGAACTTGCCTGAACTTAAATCAATAGAAAGTAGAAGTCTTCTTGTTACGGATGATGAGAATCCACTTTTGAACTTAATTTCTAAACATTCTTCATTTACAAAAATTCAAAGAATGGTAGCATGGTGTAATCGTTTTGTTTCTAACTCTAAAACGGCCAGGCAAGACCGAAATCTCTCTCCTCTTAGTAGTGCTGAGCTTGAAAAAGCAGTGAAAGTGCTGGTTAAATTCAGTCAAGATAATTACATGACTTCGGAAGTTGACCGGGTGCGTAAAAATGAACCTTGTGTAAAATCTATTCAAAAGCTGTCACCTTTCCTAGACGATGATGGTATTTTGCGAGTAGGTGGACGCATCGATGAGGCTCAACTGTCGCCATCTGCGTTACACCCTTTCTTGTTACTTAAACAATGTCCTATCTCTCGAAAGATAGTCGAATATTTCCATATAAAATATTTGCATTGTGGCCCTCGCTCTTTACAATCTTTTATTCAAAGAAAATTTTGGATAACCGGATTAAGGCTCCTGATACGGACCGTGTTATCCAAATGTGTCAAATGTTTTAAAGTGAATCCAGTTGCTTGTCAACCAATGATGGGCAGGCTACCTGCAGCCAGGATTCAACCAGCTCGCTGCTTTAGTACCACGGGAATAGATCTGGGGGGTCCCTTTATCATTAAAGAGAGTCGCCGTCGTGGCGCAAAAACTTACAAAGCTTATTTATGTTTATTTGTGTGCCTAAGCTCAAAGGCTGTACACTTAGAAGCCGTAACAGAATTGAGTGCTGAAGCATTTCTTGCCGCTTTAGACCGCTTTGTCTCTCGTCGTGGCATATGCCATACAATAGTAACAGACTGTGGGACAAATTTCGTAGGCGCGAATAAATATTTAAATGAGGTTGCGAATCTGCTTCATCAGCATTATCCAGAAATTTCAAATGGTTTAGCGAATCGCCACATTACCTGGAAATTCAATCCAGCTGGAGCACCGCATTTCGGCGGAATATTTGAAAGTGTTATAAAATCAACAAAGTATCATTTGAAGCGAGTAGTTGGAGCTCAAGTTCTTACTCTAGAAGAATTTTTTACCATATTAGCTAAAATAGAAGCTGTATTAAATTCCCGTCCACTCTGTACTCTATCTACGGATCCTTCAGAGTCTGACGTTCTAACTCCAGGACATTTTCTAACGGGAGGTCCTTTAGTAGCCTTGCCCGAAGAACCGATAAGTGATAATTCGTGTCCTCGATCTCGTTGGATGATGCTTCGGAAAATTACTCAAAGCTTTTGGCGCGTATGGCAACGCGATTATCTTCACACATTGCAACAAAAGAGCAAATGGTTCTTGCCTGAACCAAATATCAAAGTCAATGACATAGTTATAGTTAACGAACCTAATACTCCGCCGATGTTTTGGAAAATGGTTCGTATCGTGCAAGTGCATGCAGGTTCAGACCAGGTAGTTAGAGTCGTTACTCTCCAAACTGCTAACGGAAAGACGTTTCGTAGGCCGGTGGTAAAGGTTTGTCCCTTACCAATTAATTAGTTTCTTTTCCTTTTATATACCTAACTAGAGTATAAGTACACACTGTCTTTAGGTTATTTAAAATAAGTCTCCATATTATCTACACTTATTAACTAGATTTTTATGCATTTTTTCGGCAGTAGCTCATAGTCCAGCTATTGCTGATTTCACTCTTAATTTTTCGCATTCTTCTTGAAACCCTTGTGGATTTCAGGTGGGGGGAAATGTGTAAGCATTAACTATCCTAATAATTTATCCATGCATTTCCATTTTCCATCCTTGTTGCGTCAACGACGATATAGGTGGCAACTTTTCTAATTGACGGGCCACAAACACTGGAATTGTATCTGGATCCACTGACTTGAATACATTTACGATATCAGCTAAATCTCTTACCTCCTTTCCTTTATTCTTCCGAACAATTTTCCTTTTATCCGTAGGGATCGAATCAAGTAGCAAAGATTTAGATTTTTTAATTTCTTCACTGGTGAATGATGTTTTACAAATGCGCACCAGAGTTTCTTCATCAATCACAGAAATTTTATTCTGTATATAAGACAACATTTCGTCAATGACGATGTTACACTCGTTACATTTTATCATGTTCGACATATTTTATTTTATGAGTATCAAACGCGCACGAACTTCCTCTGCCGCGGTGAGAATCTATTATTATAATGATCAAAACATTAACAAATTTTTGTAATTTGAATTGAATAAATATAATTTTTCATAACTAAAATAAAATTTTTGACATTATGCTGCGACTCTATGCAAAAAACAGAGCCCAGCGCTGGTTTTCAGCGACAGCCGGCGTCAACGTAAAGACAATGCTTATATAATACGCTCAATCCTCTGTATGAGAGGAGACCTGTGCCCAGCAATGGGACAATAAAAAGGTTGATGATGATGAAGCTTATAGTAGCTAGTGGACTAGATAATAATTGTTACGTCCCGTCATCGAGTAACAGCGGGATCTCCCGTTATCGCGTCACCGGGCCCCATTAATGTATCCGATAAGAACTAAGTGACCGCCTTGCGTCGTCGTCGGCATTTGTTAATCTGCGTACGACTCTTATTTTGTTTACATTATGTTATTATTTCGGAGTAATGATATTTAAGCTTTGTTATTTTTTTGAAGATTAATAAACATGGGGCCCGGCCCGCCCGGCTTTTAGTTTATGTTATTCAATTATTCCGCTTTGTGAGAGTGCCCAATACAGACGCTGTTTTAAACATTTCTGTCTCTTTATTTCGCCACCCTGACCCAGCTTCTTTTACATAGATTATATACCGGCGATTGTTCTCAAGGCTTTGGCTTGCCGAGTTGTGTCATTGTGATTGAGTGTGCTACGTATTAGGACACTGGTAAATAAAAATGGATCCTCAATCAGCCTAGAACAGACTTACTCAACCTTTTTTCACTCGAGCAACACAGTTGCTACTGCTACACCTCGCGGGCCTTGGATGGTTGCATGGGAATCCGTCACGTTGGAATGTGTTTGTGGCAAATCGTACTCAACAAATTACACAAGTTATTCCCGCAGTACAGTGGAGACATACGAAATCGTCTGACAATGCAGCAGACTGCGCGACTAGAGGCCTAACCCCTTCCCAGTTGAGAGAGCACTCGTTGTGGTGGAAGGGACCTACGTGGCTAAAGGATGACATTAAAGAAAATACTTTGAACATAGCAGACCCAGAGATTGAAATAAAGAGATCATAAAGTAATGACTGTACAATTAAAGTATCAATTTATTGAAAACATATTAGACAAATACAGCTCAATTACTCATGCGGCACGCGTCTTGTCCTGGGCACATAAAACAACACTTCATGGAGGTCCTAGACTTACCTTGATGTATTTACGACAGAAGTTCTGGATTATAAGCGGATATGTAACAGTCAAGAAATATATTCGCCGATGCATAACATGTTGTCGATTTAGCAACGTACAAAAAAATCAGTTAATGGTCTACCAAAACCTCGAGTGACACCTTCACGACCGTTTACTCACACCGGTGTTGACTTCACTGGACATGTGGATGTGAATGCAAATAAAGGCAGAGGAATAAAAATAACAAAAGGATACATTGCAGTATTTGTGTGTTTTGCAACTAAAGCCGTACACTTGGAGCTCGTATCTGACCTGAGCACTCCGACATTCCTAGCCGCCTTTAAGAGGATGTGTTCTAGAAGAGGCGTTCCCAAACATGTTTATAGTGACAATGGGACGAACTTTATTGGAGCTTCCCGTGTTATTAAGAAAGAATATCGAGAAGCGTTAAGGATGATCAATGTGGACATTCTGAATGACATAGCTGACATGAACATAACGTGGCACTTCAATTCACCAGCGTGGCCTAGTGCACGTGGGTTGTGGGAGGGAAAGGGTGGGAATTTGAGATTGTATATGGGAATTGTGCGGTCCATGGCCCTATATGGTGCGCCAGTATGGGCGGACACTCTGACGGCCAGTAACGTTGCAATATTGCGAAGGCCACAGAGAGCGATGGCTGTCAGGGTGATAAGAGGATACCGTACGATCTCTTACGAGGCAGCAACTCTCCTAGCTGGATCAACGCCCTGGGATCTGGATGCGAAAATCCTTGCATCCCTATATCGTTGGCGGAAGGCGGAACTCATGAGTGGTCAACCCCCGCTTCCCCGGGCATTCGAAGCGCGAAAAACCGAACTCCGTCAGTTTCTAGTGGCTGAATGGAGGGAGCGACTGGCGCAACCCAGGTGGGGCCTCGCCACAATAGTGGCAATAAGGCCTGTTATGGAGGAATGGCTGGAGAGGCTGCATGGTGCCCTTAGTTTTCGGCTGACGCAGGTGCTTACTGGACATGGATGTTTCGGTAAATACCTGCGTCGCATAGGTCGGGAGCGGACGCCCGTATGTCATCACTGCACGAACTGCCACGAGGACACGGCGCAACATACGCTGGAGGAATGCTCAGCTTGGGCCCAACAGCGCTGTGTCCTCGTCGCGAAACTCGGTGCGGGTGATCTCTCGCTTCCAGTCGTGGTACAGTCCATGGTCGGAAGCGAAGAAGCGTGGGATGCTGTGGCCTCTTTTTGCGAGGAGGTGATGCATGCAAAGGAGGCTGCGGAGAGGGAGAGAGAACATGCTTCTCACTCCACTCGCACCAGAAGAGTAGCCGGGCGTCGAAGGGCGCTTAACGATCTCCGGCCACCATAAGAAAGACCATGCGGATGACGAAATTGGGGCCGTGACGTCGCTCGAGCGCTAAGGCTCAAAGAGGGGACATGCGTATGTGCGTCTTAGTGGTGGTCTGTGCGGTCGTGGTATCGGGTGCACTTGGTGATGGCGCCCGCTAGGGATGGTGGGCTCATACCAGACGGGGGTGCGGCGAATGCAGTAGTATATCCCGGGCCCTCGTCCCATGGTACTCGAAGGAATAGTGGGGTTTTAGTCGGTAGGAGTACGACATAACCTTCCGTTATTCCCAGGCGGAGGGTATCCATGAGGATTTCCCCACTTAGAAGCTGCCGTAAAAAGTATGAAGCATCACCTTAAAAGGGTTCTAAGAGAACAAAAATTGACATATGAGGAATTTTCGACCCTTATAGAAGCTTGTTTAAATTCGAGACCTCTCTACGCTATGACAGAAAATCCAGGAGATGACTACCTTACACCAGGACACTTTTTGACTGGTGAACCCATCTTGTCTTCTCCTCTGACAGTTTCTGACACATACAACATAAAGACAAGGTGGCAATTGACAGAACATATGCACCAACAATTCTGGAAAAAATGGTCTTCAGCTTACTTACAACAATTGCAATCTAGACACAAATGGAATATTCCTAAGAAGTCCCTTTGCATCAGTGACATAGTGCTCATAAAAGAAGATAATATGCCACCTTCAAAATGGGTTCTCGGACGAATAATGGAATTGCACCCTGGAAAAGATGGGTATGTGCGAGTGGTGACCGTTAAAACCAAATCAGGCACAATGAAGAGACCGATTATCAAATTGTCTCCTCTTCCCGTTCACGAAGAGGAGACGATATGTAACTCTGACAATGTTCAAGAATCTAACAAAAGAAAACCTGCGAGGAAAATCAAGCGGAATTTTCTCGTGACCACTCTTCTACTACTGATGACATTGGTGACTCCTTCTTTTCAACAAACAGTACACGTAACCTCCTTTAACAATTCGAACTCCCTGTACTTTGACAAAATCGCTGACATAAATATTGTACAGGACCAATGGAAAATGGTGGTTTTCTATAATATGACATCCTATTGGCAGAGCATTGTTGACATAGAGTATTTCCTTCGGCAAATAAACAAGTCGTGTAGAGATGACCCTATGATCTCGTCTATTGCGTCACAATTGCATCATCAGTTGGAAGAAATTACACATCGTAACAATTTATTGACGAACATGCAAACATCAAGAAAGAAAAGAGGTCTGATTAATGGAATTGGATACGTTGCTAATAGTTTATTTGGAGTCTTGGACGAACGATTTGCCAAACAGTATGAAAAAGACATCAAACTTATACAAATCAGAGAAGATCACATATTTTCGTTACCTATTCAAAAATCAAAAGTCAATAATGGAAGCAGAAAACAACATTATAATCGCAGACATTCGCAGTCAATGTTAACAAGGATACAGTTATACCCATGACAGAACAAGACGTGCAATCGTGCGCCATGCAGGCTGACAATGAACTTATCTGTCCATTAAATCATCCCATTTACGCATTAAAGATGGGAGAATCAATTTGTAAAATTAAATATACACAAAATAATGACAATAAATATTGTCATACTGAAATCAAGAAATGCACTTACAGCTCGATCAAATTACATATTCAAGACTCGTGGCTATTCTCGTGTTGCGAGGAATGCTCAGTCCGCATTTTATGCCCAGACGGCCTACAGACTAAGTAATTAATCGGTAGTGGAGTCATTACCATAGGTCAAGGTTGTGTTTTGAAAGGTGATATGTTTACAATACATAGTTATCATAACTATATTAATCAGATGTTTATACAACCTACTATGGAAAGACTTCCGAACATATCTCAATTAAACAACATCTTCAACATCTACGGAGTCATGTTTTGGTGTAACTCCTGCAATAAGGATATGGTGTTCAAATCACAAAAAAGATGCATTAGGGCTATTACTGGTATAAAAATAACCGACAGCTGTGTGCTTATTTTGTTTTGTTAAAAATAATGACTTTACCTTGTTTGTACATATTTGAGACTGTTGTATATAAATTATTCATCATTTTAATATATTGATACTTAATCCTTTTCATGATTTTAAGTTCTGTTATAGAGTGTATGCCTTTATGGTAGATTTTTGAGGAACTGATTTATTACATATTAAGATCACATTGTAAAATGTACTTACCAAAAATCACACTAATAAATGAATTATGAATTATTATTATGAATCTTGAATACATCTGTGACTATATAAGATATCGTTATGACTGCCAACCATACCGCAGAGTTTCATGAGATCAAGCAGCAGTCTTCATCCAAAGCGTTCACCTGGATAATCCTTACGTTCTCTTTCTTTTCCTGTTTGGCAAAATGTCGGCAAGATTCTTCGCAAGGTCGTCTAGACAAAGCATCAGCATTATTGTGTGACTTGCCTTTTCGATGTTCAGTGACAAAGTCAAATTCTTGCAGCTGCTCTATCCACCTTGCTACTTGTCCTTCTGGGTCTTTGAACTGAAGGAGCCACTGCAAGGCAGCGTGATCGGTACGAAGTGTAAACTGTCTCCCAATCAAATATTTCTTGAAGTGTTGTAAAGTCTTAACAACGGCTAGAAGTTCTCGGCGGGTAACACAGTAATTTATTTCTGGCTTGGAAAGGCATTTTCTGAAATATGCAATCACGACCTGCCTATTTCCTTGTGTTTGAGAGAGAACTCCTCCAATACCAACATTGCTGGCATCTGTGTCTACCAAAAATCGGCCTTCCCTACTAGGGTAACCTAAAACAGGAGCCTCACACAAGTGAGTTTTCAGTAGCGCAAATGCCTGTTCGCAGTCAGAGTTCCATTCAAGTTGACACTTTTCCTCTGTTAGACGATGCAACGGTTTCGTTAACTCGGAGAAGTTCTTCACAAACCGACGGTAATATGCACACAGACCCAGAAATTATGTGTCCCAAGTATCCGACCTCTCTCTGGAATAGTGTACACTTACTAGGGCTGAGTTTTAAATTTGCTTCACGTATTTTCTGAAATACTTTCTCCAAATTACGTAGGTGCTCTGCGAAGTTTCGTCCCATAATGATAATGTCATCCAAATAGACCAGGCATGCATCACCAAGCAACCCCACCAAAATGCGCTCCATTAGGCGCTCGAATGTAGCTGGAGCATTGCACAGTCCAAAAGGCATGACATTGAATTGCTAGAGACCGTTCCCAGGACCAGTGGTGAAAGCGGTCTTTTCTTTATCCTGCTGACAGATTTCCACCTGCCAGTATCCATTTTGAGGTCAACTGTGGAGAACCATTTCATGCTACTTAGCAAGCCCAAAGTGTCATCTATACGTGGCAGAGGATAACTATCCTTTTTCGTGGCATCATTCAACATCCTGTAGTCAACGCAAAACCTTGTGGTGCCATCCTTTTTCTTGACTAGGACAACTGGAGATGACCAAGGGCTGGTAGACGCTTCGATAATCCGATTTTTCTCCATATCTCTTAACATTTCCGACACTTCCTGTTCTCTTGCAAAGGGGATACGACGTGGTCTCTGTCTTATCGGCTGTGTATCGCCCGTATCTATATGGTGTTTGACGAGCCCGGTCCTTCCCACGTCACTGTCGGTCTTAGAGAAGATGTCATGGAAGTTATGCAACAGTTGCTTAACTTTGTGACTTTCGAACTTGTTTAAATTGCCCTTACAATTTTCGAGTAGTGTCGATACATGTTCCTGCCACTTCTTATCACGTTCCTTTTCGTGCGCCTCTGTTTTTCTCAAAGATGCTACATGATCGCACACACCCACCATGCAATTCTTTTCAAGAATTATTTCTTTGTTACTAACGTTGATAATGCGTACTTTTGGTTTATCGGAAATCATCATCAGTGTCCTTGCTGTTATCCAGTCTGGGTGATCTCCAGAATCTTCTATTATAATGCAACGTTTACGGCATCCTATTGGTGATAGTCTAATATCTACTAAGGTTTCTGATCTTGGTGGTAAAACCGTTCTCCTTAAACAGTACACTGACCCTTGTTTTCCTCCTTGAAGAAATACTTCTTGCTCTGGAAAACTCAATACTCCTGTAGCGGCTTGGTAACCGCGATGTGCTGAGTCGCATCTTTAGCGAAATAAGGGGACGCGAGCGTACGGCTCGCCAGTCGCTTACAATACACCGCCCTGCCTCTACATATACACAGTATATAGCTAGTTATAGTAAAACATTGTGGAACCAGAATTATAAGCATTTATTATAGTGAAGTCACATTTTATTTAATAACCTCTGGTAAACGAAGAACGCGCTCAACACTGGTGACCTTTCGACGTTTTTCAAATTAATTAATTAAAAATAGAGTAGGCGGCTCGCATAGAACGTACGAGGCAGTGGCATACGGACCGCGTGGTGCAAAGTGGACGCAACGTGTCAATCGGGTATAAGGCAACGCGTGTGCATCGTTTCTCCAAAATGAACCCACAGGGGATAACGGGACCTCCAGGGTCAGCTCCAGTAACAGCAGCGGATATAGCGATGGTTACGGTGCAGATGAGAGTTCCAGAATTTTGGAGAGAACTACCGCGGTCGTGGTTTTGCCAGTTCGAGGCAATTATGGCACCGCAGAAGCAGGGCGACACGCAAAAGTACGATATGGTGCTCGCAAAGTTACCTACAGACGTTTTACAGCAGGTAACCGACATCATCGAAGCTCCGCCGGAAACGGGCAAGTATGAAACGTTAAAAAAGCTTTTATTGTCCGTTTATGAGGAGAGTGCAGATAAACAATTCCAGAGATTAATGCACGAAATGGATCTGGGAACACAGAAACCGTCACAATTACTCAGGAAAATGTCTACATTAGCAAAAAACTGCGGTCTGTGCAGAGGAGCCACTTAAAAGGTTGTGGTTGGATAAGCTAACTCCAAATGTACGCGCACTGTTGGCGATGAGTGAAGATGTAAAAATAGAAGATATGGCGAGGAAAGCAGATAGAATAGTAGAGACGTTGGGCAACGGCGAGGTCGCATCCATAACACCGAGTACGTCATCAAGTGACAGGGTAGCCGACCCCTTAGAGGAGTTGGCAAAGGAAATGAAGGAACTACGTGGGGAAATAAATGAGATCAGGAGGCGAAATAGAAGCACAGGAGGTGGACAATGGCAACAGCGTTCGAGACCTAAAAGCCGGACGCGGCGCACACCAGAGTCTCCCGACTGGCTATGCAGACATCATTACCGCTACAGGAACAACGCGCGGACGTGCGAATCACCGTGTACTTGGGCCAAGAAGGAGCAGAAGCCGGGAAACTAGACGCGGTGCAGTCAGCAACGGTGGACGATTGTGCCGCGGGAAACCACCGACTTTGTGTGAAAGACTTCAAAACGGGAATTGTGTATCTTGTGGACACGGGTGCTAATGTGTCAGTGATACCTGTAAGTAAAGTGAAGACAAAGCAAAGGCAAGAGTGTACCTATAAACTTTACGCCGCAAATAACTCAGAAATTAAAACCTATGGTGTAGTGACTTTAGACTTAAACTTAGGTTTACGTAGAAGTTCTAAGTGGTCATTTATAGTATGCGATGTAAAGCAGCCAATCATAGGAGCAGATTTTTTGAAGGCACACCAATTAGTTGTAGACTTACATAATAAGAGGTTGATTGACGGTCTCACCAAATTAAGTAAAGAAGCAACCGTAGTAAAATGTTCCGAATTATCTATATCTAGCATACAGCAAGATAACCCTTACAGGGATTTGCTCAAAGAATTTACAGAAATAACTAAGCCAGTTCCGTACGTAGAACCACCTAGTCATAATACTTATCACCATATAGAGACTACAGGCCCACCCGTATTTACCCGCGCTAGGCCGTTGCCACCACATAGATACAAAATAGTTCAGGAGGAATTTAGGTTAATGCAAAATGTAGGTATATGTAGGCCATCGAAGAGCCCATGGGCGAGCGCGCTGCACGTCGTGCCCAAGAAGGATGGCCAGATCAGACCCTGTGGCGACTATCGTGCACTCAATGCGATCACGAAGCCGGACAGGTACCCGATCCCAAGACTACAGGACTTCACTTACGGACTAGCAGGTAAGAAAACATTTGCCCGTTTAGATATAAATAGAGCCTATCATAATATCTGTGTTGCACCACAGGACGTAGAAAAAACAGCAATCATTACCCCTTTTGGGCTGTTCGAATTTCCTAGGATGACGTTCGGTATGCGCAATGCAGCGCAAACATTTCAGAGGTTTATGAACAATACAGTCTTACAGGGTTTAGAGTACTTAAATGGAGAACAGAAAGGAGACTGTTCGTACCTATTCTGTTACATAGATGATGTCATCATCGCAAGTACTAACGCAGAGTTGCTTCGTAAACACCTAAGACTCGTTTTTAGCAGATTCGAACAGTTCGGATTAACTATTAACCTGTCAATATGTTGTTTTGGTAAGCGTCAGATAGAATTTTCAGGTTACAGCGTCAGCTCAGAAGGAATTAAGCCCTTGAAAGATAAGGTTGACGCCATACAAAGCTATCCGCGGCCGGAAACCGTCGAACAGTTGCGACGATTCCTCGGAATGGTAAATTTTTATAGGCTACACATAAAACAAGCTGCGGAACATCAGTCCGAGTTAAATAAGTTTTTGCATGGGGCCAAGAAAAAGGATAAGTCTAAGATAACATGGAACGAAAAGGCTACGGCGGCGTTTGAGCAGTGTAAGGCAAGCCTACAAAGCGCCATTACACTGGCATACCCGGAAGACAAAGGTAGGTTGTCCCTAATGTGTGACGCATCTAATACGTGCGTGGGGGCAGTGCTGCAACAGGGAGTCGCCGGAAGGACAAAGCCATTAGGTTATTTTTCAAAGAGACTATCACAAGCCCAGCAAAAATACAGCACCTACGACAGAGAGCTATTAGCAGTTTACTTAGCTATCGTACATTTTAGAAACATGATTGAAGGTCGAGAAATTACTATTTTTACAGACTACAAGTCACTAACTTATGCTTTTTCCAAAATAGGTACCGATCGAGAGACCCAACAGCGCACAAGGCAGTTATTGTATATCAGCGAATTTACGAGCGACATACAATACGTCAACGGTAACGAGAATCCGGTTGCTGACGCGCTATCACTGGTAGAAACCGTCGTATGCCCGACGCCTATAGACTTCGACGAAATCGCGCGGGCGCAGGAAACCGACGCTCAAATGTCGCGTATGTTAGCAGAACCACGAGGTAACATTGTATTAAAACAAATTAATTCACCGCTGTGTAACAATACGATTTATTGTGACGTTTCAGATAATCAGGTAAGACCATATCTCCCACAGCAATTTCGTAAATTAGCTTTTGATTCCATACATAACATAAGTCACCCCGGGATTAGAGCCTCACGTAAGATGGTAACAAAGCGTTTCTTTTGGCCAGAAATGAACAAAGACGTGACCAGATGGGCTAGGTCTTGCATTCATTGTCAAAAAGTAAAAGTACAGCGGCATACAGTTTCCAAATTAGGTAGTTTTCCGTTGACAGAGAGATTCCACCACATAAACGTCGACATAGTCGGGCCTTTAGCAACGTCACAAGAAGGCTATCGGTATTGCGTTACTATGATAGACAGGTTCACGCGCTGGCCCGAAGCAATTCCAGTTACAGATATTACCGCGGACACAGTAGCTAAAGCCATATACGAAGGGTGGATATGCAGGTTCGGGTGCCCCCTAACAATAACAAGTGATCAGGGAAGGCAGTTTGAGAGCGAAGTTTTCAAAAGTTTGCTAAACAGTTTAGGTATAAAAAAGACCCGTACGACAGCATACCACCCACAGGCGAATGGGATGGTCGAGAGGATGCATCGTTCACTTAAGGTTGCAATTAAGGCTAGGCTACAAGATAATAGGTCATGGGTCGATGAATTACCAACAGTATTGTTGGGACTTCGTGCGGCTTGCAAAAGTGACGAAACCGTGAGTTCGGCAGAATTAGTATTAGGACAAACATTACGATTACCCGGCGATTTTTATTGCGAAACCGAAAAGGCCAAAGTAGATCACTTACCTACGTTTGTAAGCAGACTTCGAAACGTCATAAAAAGTATGCGGCCTCAGTCAAGGGAAAACAGCGATTCGCGAAAAATATTCATTCACAAAGACTTGAATACGTGTTCTCATGTTTTCGTAAGAAACGATATGGTAAAAAGCCCATTAACCCCATCATATAGCGGCCCTTATGAAGTAATCAGTAGAGATAAGAAAACATTTTACATACAAATGGGTGATCGCCAATCAACTGTTTCCATAGACAGATTAAAGCCAGCGTACATTATAAGGGAAGAAAAGCCATCAGAAAATAGTAGTACTAATAATAATCAGTGTGAATCAGATATAGAACCAAGTGGGCAAGAAACGCTTCCGCCTATGCCTAAAACACGCCTGTCACACGCTGTGGTCATAGAATAAAGAGAGGGAAGTACGTTATCTTCATACAAACGGACCGCGCGCGGCTTGTATGTGTGCGCCATAGTATCTATGCGCCGCCGCACGCACACCTAAACACAATATTAGAGTGCCTATGACCATAGAATAAAGAGGGGAAGTAGGTTATCTCCGACCCAATCCGCGATTTAACTGCCTACTGTCTTAGGGTTGACGACTGTCCGCGCTTCGTCGGTTACGGTTGTCGCCCAAACCGCTAACAAATATTTATAGACTAAGAGCTTATGTTTAAATTATTTGCTTAGTATTTAGTTTACATATACTAGTCGGTTTTTTTTTTGTAATTTTTATTTTTAGTTTTGTACACATAAAGAACCATATTTATTTTTATTTTTAATTAATACAAATATAAATAATACAAACATAACATCTATTGAATCACACATTTAATACAAAATTACAAATTAGCTACAGAAAAATACCTACTTTCTTCGGTTTCGACTATAACGAAACGCGTTGTTATTAAACTTTAATGTGTAATATATCCGTATCCTTGTAAATAACTTATAGAAATATAATTTGAAAAATATAAGTCTTTTATTTGTTCATAAATAGACATACCAACTTTGCAGTTTATGTGATCATTTTTTAAAAGCTAATGTGCCGAAAAGCCGTGACGCGCGAACCTCGTTCCGTGCTAGCCGCGACTAGCGCAGTCATAGGCATTAGGCATAGAATAAAGAGAGGGAAGTACGTTATCTTCATACAAACGGACCGCGCGCGGCTTGTATGTGTGCGCCATAGTATCTATGCGTCGCCGCACGCACACCTAAACACAATATTAGAGTGCCTATGACTGCGCTAGTCGCGGTTAGTATGGAACGAGGTTCGCGCGTTACGGCTTTTCGGTATATTAGCTTTTAAAAAATGATCACATAAACTGCAAAGTTGGTATGTCTATTTATGAACAAATAAAATACTTATATTTTTCAAATTATTCTAAAGAGATTACAGAGCTAATAACAACGCGTTCAATAGTCGAGCCGAAACAGAGTGACCTGCTAATTTGTATTAAATGACGATTAAAATGTTATATTTAATGATAATTAAAAATAAAAATAAATATGGTTCTTTATGTGTACAAAACTAAAAATAAAAATTACAAAAAAAAAAAAAACTGACTAGTATACGTAAACTAAATACTAAGCAAATAATTTAAACATAAGCTCTTACTTAGTCTATAAATATTTGTTAGCGGTTTGGGCGACAACCGTAACCGACGAAGCGCGGACAGTCGTCAACCCTAAGACAGTAGGCAATTAAATCGCGGATTGGGTCGCAGATAACCTACTTCCCCTCTTTATTCTATGCTGTGGTCGAGTGATTAGGCAACCGGTGCGATTTTTGCTCACTTGACAAATTAATTTAAGTATGTAGAACGTTGTTTTAAGGTGTTAGAAAATAAGGTGTGTATGCGCTATATTTACAAGCAAAACAATAGGCAGCATTCGACTGTTGGAATGCTGACTAGTACAGAATGTTATGATAAGCAACATTGTGATTAAGAGTCCGTGCACAAAATTCTCTCGCTAGAGTTTAGGTAAAATCGTTGCGATGTTATCTTTGTGTGCATCATTCTAGCAGCTAGACGCACACGCGCGTAAATATCGAGCTTAGTGAACGCTTAAACATTTTTGATCCTTTAGAAGATATTATTCTAAATTATATAAAGTATGATTTGTGAATAGTTGGAAACGAGTGCACATTGTATATTTATCACAATTTAGATGAATATTGATACATTTTGACATTAAAAAAATATGGTGTAATGATAGTTTATTACATAGGCAATTTAAGAAATAAAAACATATACGGTAAAATGAAATATTAGAATAAGTAATCAGTTTAATTTAATATAATATTATTTAGAAAACTAAAATAAATAAATAAATAAATATATACCGACAAATCACACAGATTGAGCTAGCCCCAAAGTAAGTTCAAGACTTGTGATATGGGATACTAACTCAACGATACTATATTTATAAGAAATACATATATAGATAAACATCCAAGACCCAGGTCAATCAGGAAAAGATCGTTTTTCATCATGACATGGCCGGGAATCGAACCCGGGGCCTCCGCGTCGCAGGCAGGCGTGTTGACCGCTGCGCCACGGAGGTCGACAAAAAACAAAAAAAAA
Organism: Sesamia nonagrioides; assembly: GCA_017933935.1. Lineage (NCBI taxonomy): Eukaryota > Metazoa > Arthropoda > Insecta > Lepidoptera > Noctuidae > Sesamia > Sesamia nonagrioides. Next base: position 2,425 of record JADWQK010002221.1, on the reverse strand, counting down.
AAAAACAATCTAAAAACCCTAAACAATCTAAAATCTATTAACAAAATTTTAGGGTTAACATAATTATTACGCGATATTATATCGACGCTTGAAAGGCAATCATATCTAAGCGACAAAAATTCGTAAATTGAGTTATATACAATTATACACCAAACGACGCAGAAAAATCTGGCGGTTCGAATGGTGTATATAACTCAATTTACGAACTTTTGTCGCTTAGATATGATTTCTAGGGTCATCACGAATCGTCTCGCCCGCAGGTTCGACGACTTCCAGCCTCCCGAACAAGCAGGCTTCCGAAAAGGCTTTAGCACCATAGACCACATTCATACGCTGCGGCAAGTTATACAGAAGTCCGAGGAGTATAACAAACCACTATGCTGGCGTTTGTGGACTATGAGAAGGCCTTCGATTCGATTGAGACTTGGGCGGTGCTACAGTCTCTCCAGCGGTGCCAAATTGACCATCGATACATTGAGGTGATAAAGTGTTTGTACAAAAACGCCACCATGTCAGTCCGTCTCCAGGATCAGGACTCGAAACCGATCCAACTGCAGCGTGGAGTGAGACAAGGAGATGTCATATCTCCTAAATTGTTCACTGCTGCGTTGGAAGATGTCTTCAAGCTCCTGGACTGGAAAGGACTTGGCATCAACATCAACAGCGAGTACATCACTAATCTCCGTTTCGCAGATGATATCGTGGTCATGGCTGAGACCCTGGAAGACTTGAGCAAAATGCTCAATGACCTCAGCAGAGCTTCCCAACAAGTGGGTCTAAAAATGAACATGGATAAGACGAAGATCATGTCGAACTCTCATGTCGCACCCACTCCAATTGTAGTTAGTTGCTCTGCACTCGAAGTTGTTGACGAGTATGTATACCTGGGACAAACAGTCCAATTAGGTAGGTTCAACTTCGAGAAAGAGGTGTCTCGGTGAATCCAGCTCGGTTGGGCAGCGTTCGGGAAGCTACGCTACATCTTCTCGTCGTCCAAGATACCACAGTGTCTCAAGACTAAAGTCTTTGACCAGTGTTGTTGTACGGAACTTAAACGTGGTCGCTCACAATGGGCCTCATACGAAGGCTCAGAGTCACACAAAGGGCAATGGAAAGAGCGCTAGGAGTTTCTGTGCGTGATCGAATCAGAAATGAGGAGATCCGCAGAAGAACCAAAGTCAACGAGATAGCTCTGCGAGTCGCTAAACTTAAGTGGCAGTGGGCAGGGCACATTGCTCGTAGAACCGATGGCCGATGGGGCAGTAAGGTTCTGGAGTGGCGGCCACGTACTGGAAGACGCAGCGTAGGGAGACCCCCAACAAGGTGGACCGATGACCTGGTGAAGGTCGCGGGAAGCCGATGGATGCAGGCAACACAAGACCGGTCAGCGTGGAAAGCCTTGGGCGAGGCCTTTGTCCAGCAGTGGACATCTATAGGCTGAAGAAGAAGAAGAAGATATGATTGCCTTTCAAGCGTCGATATCTATGTCCTACCTACTCTAGTAAGTATATATAAATAAATTAATTTTCCTTTTGAGTTTTGCAATAACTAAATAATTAGTTTATGGATACTAATATTAAAGTGTAGTATAAGTACCTACAGCCTTTTTCCCAACTATGTTCGGACCGGCTTCCAGTCTAACCGGATGCAGCATTTAAGATTACGATAGATACCTCCAGTTAGACAGATTTCCAGTATTTAGGTAAACGATATATAAAACAAAAACATGTTTAAAATATTATTTATCAAAGAATTTTAAAGCAACCGTAAGAATACCTTAAAGAAATCTCTTAGATGAACTTCAGGACCTAGCTGCCGGCATTAGCCTCATATTATTTGAAAATGAAGTGTCTCGTAGAGGCATTGAATGAGATTTTCTTGGATCGACAATTTCGGGCAATAGGCAAAAGTTGGTTTGTCGTCTGTGCAGTAATAGTTTTCACATTGTGAATGGTCTCCATAAATATGTTGTGGGCTGTTGATAATGTCTTTTTGTAAGTTTTTGATTTGCTCAGTAAATGGAACATTTTGAGTTCCTCGAAATCTTACTGCTGCTTTCACAGCAATGCGTAATCGGTTCACTCGATCAGAATGTAGTAGCTTGCGTTCGTTTAATGGGATGGACGTATCTTTCATCAAACTTAAATTTTTCCCATTATAATTGCGCATTAAGTGATTGGAACACTCCACTTTTTTCAACCGTAACGTTTGAATATGGCCTGCTTTCCAATATGTTTTTATACACACTTGAGTCACCATCAGCAATAAGTTTTGCATACACTAAATTATGTGTTTTCACAGATTCTCTAAATCCCTCAACGATTATTGATTTCTCCATACTAATGGAAGAGCCAGTATGATTTTTATTACACCGGTGTTTCAGGGGTGTAATATTTTTATTAGCTGCATGGGAACATGTAACACA
>JADWQK010000155.1:0-47250 GCA_017933935.1 Sesamia nonagrioides | reverse complement strand
TGCAATGCTTCGATATTGCCATCGGGTTGTGGAGGTCAGACAGCAGTCGCTTCACGGAAAATAGCGAAATTTAGTCAAAAATCAGCAGTTAGACTGGTAAAGCAGACCCCAGACTCCAAAGCTTCGGATGCGACTGGGATTAACGCTAAGATGATGATGAATGTGGCAAACTATTCCTCAAGATTCCTTAGCTCAGTTTTAGTCCTATGTTCAGCAGCTAATAAATTCGCCATTTCAAAGTCTCATAAAAGCATTTTCATTTTGGCATGACACAGACATTTTTAAGCATTCCAGACATGTAGTTACCCAACAGAACCGTCTGAATATGCGATAGTAAGTGCTCACACAAACTACATTGTCGCACAGACTACTCCTCCTATAGTATGAGATATATGTAGACATTGTTCAGTCGCAATGCAGTCTTACTGCGTAACCATAAACGTTTCATTTGAGAAATTGCTCCTGCAGGACTGCGCTCTTTGAATGCCTATGAAATTGCGATGTTTAAAAACGAGTTTTTAAACATGGCACGATACGAGAAAATGGTTTGCTTTTTTATAAATTTTATTTAGCTAATAGTTAGCCAATAGTTATAAGCACTAGGAAATGTCGATGGGTGGGCGTTTTGGGGGACTGTCTTATGTAAAATTGACGTTCAAAAAGTGCTAATTCTCAGCCTAATTTGAATAAATGACTTTTGATTTTGATTTGATGTTGAGTTATAAACCATCTGTGTGCCACATTTCAACAAAATTGGTCCTGCCGTTTCATCGAAAATATTTCTTTGGTGCTCTCGTTAAAAAGTACTAAACAACCTGCATCACAAATATTCTTAAGAAAATCTTGATTTATGTAATTAGACAAAAAAAAACGGTAATTATAAACGCTCAGCTAAACTGCAAGCTTACATTGAGCAGTCATTAGTAAAACGCGAAAAGTAAGCATAACGTATGGTTTCAAAAGCCCGAAAGACTGAATTTATGGAGTTAGCCTACACTTTTTTAAATTATTCTCTTTACTTTCTCTGATCTGAACCATTTTGAAGGATATTCCTAATTGGGCACGACACTATAGCCGCGTAATTTGCGTGAGGGAGGGGGCGTGTCAGACTTACTGACCAAAAAGTCTGACGCCCTTCTCTCCGCTCCGCCCAGAGCGGGAGGAGAAGAGAAAATACAGGAGGAGAGAAAATAAAAGCGATATTGCTTACACATGTTAAAAAAATGTGTATCTATTCCCAACAAATAACATAAGGCAATGAACTTATAATGAAACCGATTACAGGGATGATAAAGAACAATCGATTTTTACATCGATTATTATTTTCTTATAATCGATCTTCAATTTGAAAATAAACTAGCTTTCCGCCCGCGGCTTCGCCCGCGTGGAATTCGGTTATATCGCGCTTTTTAGATTTCCCTGAAAAAATCATCTTTTTAATAAAAGGTAGCCTATGTCCTTTCTCGGGATCTAAAGATTGTCTGTGCCAAATTTCATCAAAATCGGTTGAGAGGTTTAAGCGGGAAAGCGTAACAGACAGGCAGAGTTACTTTAGCATTTATTAGTATGGATGATTACTTCTTCTTCTTCTTCAGCCTATAGATGTCCACTGCTGGACAAAGGCCTCGCCCAAGGCTTTCCACGCTGACCGGTCTTGTGCTGCCCGCATCCATCGGCTTCCCGCGACCTTCACCAGGTCATCGGTCCACCTTGTTGGGGGCCTCCCTACGCTGCATCTTCCAGTACGTGGCCGCCACTCCAGAACCTTACTGCCCCATCGGCCATCGGTTCTACGAACAATGTGCCGTGCCCACTGCCACTTAAGTTTAGCGACTCGCAGAGCTATGTCGGTGACTTTGGTTCTTCTGCGGATCTCGTCATTTCTGATTCGATCACGCAGAGAAACTCCGAGCATTTCTTTGTGTGACTCTGCGCCTTCGTATGAGGCCCATTGTGAGCGACCACGTTTCAGTTCCGTAAGTCATCACTGGCAACACACACTGGTCAAATACTTTTGTCTTGAGACACTGTGGTATCTTGGACGACGAGAAGATGTAGCGTAGCTTCCCGAACGCTGCCCAGCCTAACTGGATTCGACGAGACACCTCTTTCTCTAAGTTGGACCTACCTAGTTGGACTATTTGTCCCAGGTTATACTCGTCAACAACTTCGAGTGCAGAGCAACCAACTAGAATTGAAGTGGGTGCGACATGAGAGTTCGACATGATCTTCGTCTTATCCATGTTCATCTTTAGACCCACTTATTGGGAAGCTCTGCTGAGGTCATTGAGCATTTTGCCCAAGTCTTCCAGGGTCTCAGCCATGACCATGATATCATCTGCAAAACGGAGATTAGTGATGTACTCGCCGTTGATGTTGATGCCAAGTCCTTTCCAGTCCAGGAGCTTGAAGACATCTTCCAACACAGCAATGCACGCTGCGGTTGGATCGGTTTCGAGTCCTGATCCTGAGATGACCGATGGCGTTTTTGTACAAACACTTTATAGTGTTGGGTAATCACTGCCGTCGATTGTTTTTTTTTTTGCTTGTGTTATGACATCTCGTAGTTGACCATTAGAGGCCGTGACTACTTAACCGGACTTTCCTGTGGATGCCTTTTAAATACAATCCAAAAGCCTCCAGCCAGGGGCACTTAAAAAAAACAAACTAAAGCTAAGGAGCGACTACGCACTAAGGACTTACACGTGGCTTAGGGCGTCACCAGAGAGGACAGCAAGGACGGTCTGAAAGGGTTCTTATGGTTTGATGGGACTACTTTGTGTTTCCTAGTACTAGTAGCTCTGGAGATGAAACGCCAAAACAAACTCAGAGGTCATTGTTGGGACCATTGATAAAATATTAAACAGATACGATATATTCTAACAAACTGGCCAAAAAAAATGTGCCGAACACAGCAGCAGCACACATGCATATTTTTATTCGGCATACATTGGTACAGTGTGAGTGAGATGGGGCGCAATCTAAAGCATAGAGAAGAAAAGATGGCTAGTGTTTGTCGTTTGCGCTGTTAGTGTTTGTCGTTTGTTTTTACGAGTGTATCGAGAGTTACTAAAGCGAGATAAAGGGCTTACTTCCTTTTGTACGCTTCAGTTTTAGTGCGCTAGTGACATATCTACCTTAGTTTAATGTTTTATCAATGGTTGGGACATTATAATTACTGGCTCAGCTGCGGCGCGGGCTGGCCTTAATAATAAAATATTATATTGTTTTCGCTTAGGTATTTATCAACGTAAACCCGTATCGCAGCATAGACAAGTATAAGTACCTACGGACGACAGCAGGTCAAGGTTACCATAACCAAGGCGTAGTAGGTACCCCTACTCTATGAGCTACCTGAAAACTGTCAAATACTCCCACTCAACCTTGAATTTTTAATGCTTTTGGCTTGCTTTAAAGTTGAAAATCTAATAAAGAAATCTGACATACCTATTGCAGTTGCTTAATGTGCTGTAATCGCAGCGTATCTTTCGGCATGAGCCTAAGTGTAAGTAATGTAGCATTTCATAAAGTATACCTCTAATAATGTGAAGTAAAAGGGAAAGGTGAAATCGATAACTATCTAATGATTTTTGCACATTCCATTCTAAAAAAATATGCAGACTATTATTTTAATTCGATGAAAGAGTACTTACCATTATTCTATAATAATTCATTTGGTGAACTCTGGATATATCTAAACTAAAACAGAAATCCATACTGTTTAATCTAAAATACTTTTTAGTTCCACAACAAACACATTATATATTTTATTACCGCTCAAATTCAAATTTCGATTTCGATAAGTAAGTAGAATAATTTATGAATGTTGTTACCACAAACAATAATATTTTATCTCATTTAAATGGTTGTATGTGATTGTGTATTTCAGTAAAATAAAGATCTTTACAGTGTAATATCCGAGGATAAATTCTACTAATTTTAAGAACGTTCAGTCTGATCCCTATGTCAATCTGTCAAAAATACCTTTAGGTCCGTATTACAGAACGTCACTCAAAAGTCAAGCTCTACTTAAGTCTCGTTTGAAGCCATTTGATTGGTTGAAACTAGTTTTAAGTATATACTTATATACTTTGTTTAAAGTTATAATGTTTAAACAAGATCAATTTTTCGAGTTTCAACTCAGAAGATCAATGCTTGAGTTTCAACTCAAGCATTGATTCGTATTTAAACATTACTTTCAAAGTAGTTTCAACCAATCAAATGGCTTGAAACGAGATTTAAATAATGCTTTGAGTTTCTTTTGAGTAATGCCTCTGTAATAAGGACCTTAGTTTCCTTTTTTTTTTTTTTTTTTTTTTTTCGTGGTGGAAATCCTCATAGGATGTCCGCCGCCCTAGGGTGGGCGACGGGGTCTGTCAGACTTTTACTGACTAAAACCACCCCGGTGTCTCTTCTATCACGAGCGCGCGTAGGGCCGCGGGAGTTTAAATTCTTCCGCAGCCCCACACTCTCGTGCTGGCCCGGTCTGCCCGGGCCTCGTCTCCGGCACGGGGTAGTGGGGTGTTAAGCTACCCCGTGCATCGCCTCAGAGGCGCGCGCTGACACTCGCGCGCGCCTCCGCCTCGGGGTCCATCGAATAGGGGGCGGGGACTTCCCCATGTCCCTCGCCCCTGGACCCATTCATGGGGCGGAAGAGGGCGTTATCCGCTCTTCTTCGGCGCCCGGTGCGTCTTCTGCGGCCCGGGAAGGGAGTTGAGATCTCCCTCTCCCGTTCCGCAGTTTCCTTCTGCGACATCACGTCCTCGCAGAAGGACACCACCGCGTCCCACGACTCTGCGCTGCCGGCCATCCTCCGCACTACTGCCGGCAGCGTCAGGTCGCCCCCTACTTCATTTGTGAGGACACGGCGCTGCTCCTCCCAAGCTACACACTCGGAGAGCGTGTGCTGCGCCGTGTCCTCCCCGCATTGGACGCAGTGGTGGCACTGAGCGTCCGGCTCCCTGCCTAGGCGACACAGGTACTTGCCGAAGCAGCCGTGCCCCGACAGCACCTGAGTCACCCTGAACGACAGGGAGCCGTGGCTTCTCCCGAGCCAGTCGTCGAGTACTGGCCGGATCGCCCCGACGGTAGCGAGGCCGGCGGTAGGGCGCATAAGCCTCTGCCGCCAGTCCGCCACCAGGACCTGACGGAGCTCCCCTCGGCGCAGCTCGATCTGCCGCTGCGCCGGACTGGAGCCCCGTGTCCGCTCTTCCGCGCGCCATCGGTACAATGACGCGAGTACTTTCGCCTCTAGGTCCCAGGGCGGGGATCCGGCCAGGACGCAAGCCGCCTCGTAGGAAATCGTGCGATACCCGCGGACGACCCTGACGGCCATCGCCCTCTGCGGCTTGCGCAGAATGGCGAGTGTTCCGGCCGTCAGGTCCATCGCTCACACAGGGGCCCCATACAGGGCCATGGACCGCACGATTCCCACGTATAACCGCCTACAGGCGGCGCTCGGGCCCCCCATGTTGGGAAGCAACGTTGACAGCGCGCCTGCTGCACCCATCAGCTTAGGCGCCAGCCGCCGGAAGTGGGGTCCGAATTCCCATCGGCTGTCGAGCACCAATCCCAGATACTTCATGGTGGACTCGACAGCTATCCGGGCACCACTGACCACGATATGTGATCCCGGCGCCGGCGCACGCCGGGGCCATGGAATACCATGGCCTCCGACTTGTCAAGGGCCACCTCCAGGCCCAGGCGCCGGATGCGGGTCACCACCTGTGACACCGCAGCCGTGGCTATCAACGTCGCTTCCCTGTGCGAGCTCCCCCGGGCAGTGACAAGCGTGTCGTCCGCATAACACGTCAAGTCGGTGCCCGACGGGAGCTCGCCTCTCAGCACCCAGTCGTAGCCGATGTTCCACAGGAGCGGTCCCAAGACCGATCCCTGTGGAACACCGCACGACATTTGGTGCCGACCGGCACCGTCACGTCCCCGATAGATGACGCATCTATCCTCCAGCTAAGCCCCTACTATGCGGCGGAGGTAGGGAGGCACCCGATGGTATTTCAGGGCCTCCCTAATACAGCTCCAGGGTAGGGTGTTGAAGGCGCTGGAAATGTCTAAAGACACCGCCAACACCACCCCACCCCGGGATACCGTATCCTCCGCCAGGGCTCTCACGCGCATGATTGCGTCTATGGTGGAGCGCCCCCGACGAAAACCGAACTGGTTGTCGTCCAGGTTCGGCCCGTCTCCGCACAAGTGGCCGACGAGGCGATCTGCGATTATACGCTCAAAAAGTTTTCCCGCCTCGTCGAGCAGCACTATGGGCCGATACGCGGACGGCGAGTCTGCGGGGCGCCCCTCCTTCCTGAGCAGGACCAGCTTCCCCTCCTTCCACACACTGGGAAACTGACCCTGCCCGAAGCATGCCGTGAAGAGCCCCCTCAGCCGGGGCTCTAGCTCCTTCAGAGCCAGGACGAGAGCTCGGCCAGGAACTCCGTCGGGTCCGGGCGCTTTATTCTTGGCCCGGAGCCGCGACACGGCCGCTCCCGTCCCTGCTTGCGTCACCTCGGGGACATCGGTGCCCTCCTCTTCTGGAGAGTCTGTGGCTGAGGGTGAGACCATCGCCGGGGGAACATGTCCCGCCCGCTCAGGGAAGAGGGTGGATACCACCGCCTCTAGCAGCTGGGGTGGCATACTTTGCACCAGTGGGGGCGCCCAGGGACGCAACTTGCCCCGTACCCAACGGTAGGGGCGCCCCCACGGGTCCCGATCTAGGGACCCCAGCAGCTCTTCCCTGGCCCGCGACTTAGAGTCGCCGATGGCCAGCCACAGAGTCTCCTGGGCCGCGCGGTACACCCCATACCGCGCGGTACACCCCATAACTCGCGGCTTCCTCGACGGGATCCCGTCGACGTCGTCTCCGGTAGCGCGTGTACTGGCGGCGAGCCGCGACGCACTCGACGCGCAACCGCGCAAGGTGGTCGCTCCACCAGTACACGTTGCGCCTTGCGGACTGTTGGCGGACGCGGGGCATGGACGCGTCACAGATCTGCGTCATCGCCCAGCGAAACCGCAGCGCCTCCGCTTCGACGTCGACGGGGCCGTCCGTCGCCGACTCCCAAATCCAGGACTGGACTATGGCAGCTTCCTCGAGTAGTTCCCTGTCGAGGCGCTTAAGCGCCCAGCGCGGGCCATCGTTATTTGGGGCTCTTGGATGGCGGCCGCTCGCGGTCTGGGCGGAGACGTCGAACCGGATATACCGATGGTCCGACAGCGTCTCCACCTCCACGGCGACACGCCAATCATGGACACGGCTGGCGACAGAGGGGCTAGCGAAAGTAACGTCCACTATCGACCCGCCCCTCTGCCGCACGCACGTGTATACAGAGCCCCGATTCAGGACGACCAGACCGGTCGCCACCACCCACTCCGCCAGCACATCGCCCCGAGGGTCCGTGACCGGAGATCCCCACGCCGATGACTTGGCGTTGAGATCCCCGAGCACTAGAACGGGACGAGGGTGATAGCGGCCTACGACGGCGCCCAACTCGACAAGGAACCCTTCGAAGTCGGCGAGACTCTTGTTGGGGGAGAAATACGCCCCCACAATGACGATGCCGCCCGAGACCGCAGCAACCCCGCCGCGGCCCCGGGACGGGTCGATCAGAGTCCCGCCAATAATGGCTACCGAGCCGTCAATGCATCCGAGCCAGTCGCCACGGGCGGGGATGAAATACGGCTCGGCGACCACAGCCACTTGGATCGACCACTGCGCCATGCTCTGGAATAAGAGATCCTGAGCTTTGGCGCAGTGATTGATGTTGCCCTGGAGGAAACGGAGTTGTGCCATTATTGACACTCCATTCCCTCGGCAACGGTCCTGGGCCGGGAGTCGGCCGCGGAGCTGTTAGCCTGCGGGGGAGGCGAGATTTCCCCGGCAGGCTTAGAACTCCTCTTCTTCTTTTTGGTGGCCTTCTTGCTGGCAGGCGTGCCACAGGCCCCTCCACCCACTCTGTGTCCCGCTGGCTTCCCTGCAGCCGAACATAAGCTGCAGTTGAGCGCCGCGGAACACTGGGCCGCCTTGTGGCCGGGCTGACCGCAGCGATAGCAAAGATCGCTACGGTCCACCTCAGCGGTGCATTTGGCCCGGACGTGCCCCTTCTCCAGGCACCGGAAGCACCGCAAAGCCCGGGGCTGCAGAAGTTTAACCCTCGCTGCAACCCAGCCTACCAGCAGTCTGCCACTTGAGGCGATTTTATTCGCCGACGCCACAGGGCACCGAACCCAGACCGTACCGAGTCCGGTGGCGTCGGTGCGAATATCGCCGGCCCGCACCTTGCCCGGCGGACACTCTCCGCTTCGAGCAACGGCCGCCACCACCTCCTCAGGAGTCACGGACTCGTCCAGACCGGCAATCCGCACCTCTGCGGTTTTTTCCGGTCTGGAGATCCGGACGTCCTCAGGGTTGAGGACCTCCCTCAGCTTGGCAGCCAGAGCGTCCGCCTTCTCGGCATTGCCGCTCGCAGCACCAGCCACCTCAAACAGCTGCGCACCCGTGGCAGCATGCCTGATGGTGACGGACTGAAGGCCAAGATCCGACAACTTGATCTTGGCCTTGGCCTCGGTAAGGACCGAGCGGTACGTTACGCCGCGCCCCGCAGCGCCACGCTGAAGCGTGAGCGTCACGGCCTCGGAACGCGGGGCACGCACAGCCGGTCCCTTGCGACCGCTTTTGCGGCCGCCTTTGCCAGTCCGCCGCGCAGCCTCCGGAGCCGCCTTTGCAGTTTGACCGGAGGCGACCTTAGTTTCCCTACGGCAACTTATTTAGGTACTTAGATTGTCGCTGGATTGTAACTAGATTTTTATTTATTTAATCTTTCGCACATGAAATGTACAGAGGCGGAGTTAATGCCTTTAGGCATTCTCTACCAATCAACAATAATAATCAACAATAGTACACAACAATACTAATTACTTATTTTGTAATATTCGACTTCGAAATTATTTTTTTACTTGTAACATTCAATGTCTAATGTCATTCCATGACTGATCGCGTTCCATTATTCAAATTCAACTATAGCCATTTAGCACATAGTTTTTGATCTTTCTGAAATTCTTTACTGCTTTCCAAATCATTTTATTTTTCATTCCTAACTTGACTAATATTAAATAATTTGAAAATATACACAAACAACAATAAGAACACAAATCTTTAGTAATGTTCATTTAAAAACCTCCGAAATGGAGGCTAAAGATTGGACATTTTCTTATTATGACCGCGGCTATTGTCAAACAATAAAATAAAAACATTGGCCAATAAAATTTTGTTAATTAATAGCATAACAATTGTCGTTTTAAATACTATTTTTAGTTTAGAAAATATCTTGCCATTATGTGTTGTTGACGAAGGGAGCATTAGATTAGCACATTCTTATTATTTACATTATATAAAAAGTATTTGTGTGGTGTAAAATGTATAATCCTGATATCAATGACTATCAACTTACTTCAATAATAACAGAGTGCTGTGGAGGAGTAGCAGTTGTTTATTCAGCTCTGTACAAGCTCAACAATCAAAATTGTCAAAAGTTATCAAGAGATATTTTATTTCAAACGAAAGAAAATGCAAAAGTTTCATATCTATCTATTTGCCTTCTTGTTTTCACTCAATTGTAAAGTTTTTAATTTTATATCGGAAAGAGTTCCTGATAAACATGAAGACTTCATTTCTAGTTTATTTCCATAAATACTTTAGAACATTCAGTTTCTAGGTCAATCAAGGGCTTATAAAGGGCATTCCCTAACTAGTACATAATATGGCAGAGAAGATTTATAGCCACATTACAAAAATACAATGATATAAGACTTTGAATTTTTCAACCTTCTAATCATCCTAAATAATGTGTATAATTTTTGATGCATTATAAATACTTTAACATTAACTGGAAAATTTAATTGTTCTTTTTCTATGTTGTTCTAGCTGACTTTCATTATCTTTGTTTAACCCAAAAACTGCAACAAGACTTTTAAAAGACCCGAAATGCATATGAATAGAATCCCTTCATTACAAAGGGCCCTTTTAAAAGGCTGAATTTTGTGTCTTTCTTTGTAAAAATAGTTTCAATAACATCTGGGTTAAACTACAAATTACATCATCATCCATGACCTCTAAGTTTGTTCGGCTTTTCTTCTCAGACCATTTAAATAGGAAACGCCAAACTCGTCTATTTTTATATAACCTTTCTGACATGTAAAAGTATTTGTACAAATATACTTAAGAAATTAAAACATTTACCATTCTTTCAGCAAGATATTCTCACAAGGAAAGAACTGCAGCATGCAAACATACTGCCATACCTGACTTCATTTGTACATGGACGGGAGCTCTATGTTGTGTCCCCACTCATGACTTTTGGTTCCTGCCGGGATATCCTGGACCGGTACTTCCAGGAAGGTCTACCGGAGCTGGCCTGTGCTATTGTGTTGAGGGATGCACTACAAGCCTTACAGTATTTGCACAAACAATTGTATATTCATAGGTGAGTCAAATTAATAAGACAATATAAGTATGTATTATTAAATATTAATAACCATGCACCTCCAAAATAGGTGGAATGATTTTCTTATGAAATTTTATGTGCTATGTTAAGTAGGTCTGTGAATCAGCTACTACCCATTTTTATACCCCTAAGACCTAAGTGATAACAGTTGCCCACCCCTAACTCTTGGTTTTCATTTTTGTTTTTTTTTTTATTTATTTGCATTCTCAATAACCTATGTTACATGCCTCATGCAACAGCGCGTACGCAGTGCGTAGCATGGCGCGCATGCGTATGCTGCAATGTTGCATGTTATGCCCTCAGCTATGTTAAAATATGCCGCCTGTGTGACTTCACCCCACAAACCAATTTATTTACATGCTTGTATATAAAATATTTTCATCCTCACCCACCGCCGATATAAAAAAACAAAACTAATTTTGAAACAAAAGATTATTTATTAATCGAAATTGCCAGACGAAAAGTTACTTCATGTTACAATATAACAATGAGTTTTAAAAAATTAACAGTTTTCACACACTTTCTGTATCGGTATTTGTATGGTTGCATGAAGCTATCTAATTTGGATAAGAGGGAACATGAATGCATTGAAATACCGCAATGAGGTAGGAGTTTGAACATGAATAACCATTAACCTTTTGAACGCCAATCACTTCTATACAAGTTCGAGATTTTCGTGCCCTCAGCGCCACTACTTGATTAGAAGTAATCACAGTATAAAATAAATTTACGACTTTTACAAGACCTTTTATTTTGTTTTTACGGACATTTGCCCTGTTATCAGCCATATTTTTAACTTTTTCACACATAATAAGCTCTTATTTGTTTTATTTTCAATAGAAACAAAAATGCCAGAAAATATTTTAATGCCCCCAGAGCTATTAATTACTTGATATTGTTACGAATGGGCCTTATGTCGATGGCGTAAGGTTCAATATCGCGTGACATGCAGTGTGTCACTTTTAAGCCCTATTTCCCCAGATCTAGACATTTTCTAGGTACAATAATAAAACGCATTGCTAGACTTAAGACGGCCTATCGAATGGTGCAGGTCTCAACAGTTTTGTCAACAAAGTGTCGACATCGAAATTTCCAGAAACCCGTTTCCGGGAATTACCGTAGGTACTTATTTTGTTGTCCTTGAAGTAATGCGCTATTATTATTACGTCTAGAGGAATCTGGAATGTTCGATCAGCTGGGCTATATATAGGCGCCGCGACGCCGGCACACAGTCAGTCTACACTCGACTAGCGATACGAAAACAGCGACAGTTAAGAAGCGATCTTAAAGAAGACCTACTGCGACAATTACAACGAGAACTTCGAGTACTACGTGAAGTAACATCTGTACTGTTATTGTGTGATTACGACACGGACTTTGTGGACGTAAGGGAAGACTTCGGTGTGACATCAGCTACGTTCTACCTGTCATTGCCTACAATCGACTGTACCTTCGTTGCCAATAAACTTCGTAACCCTTAACCGGCGTTTAAGTACGCCTAGCCCGTAACAATATCAAGTAAGCCAGTGATGGGACACGATGAAGACCCCGCTATATTTCATTTCGTCGAAATGATCATAAATACTATTATTGCAAGAAAATTACGTAAATCCATACTAATATTATAAATGCGAAAGTAACTCTGTCTGTCGGTCTGTCTGTCTGTCTGTCTGTCTGTCTGTCTGTTACGCTTTCCCGCTTAAACCTCTCAACCGATTTTGATGAAATTTGGCACAGACAATCTTTAGACCCTGAGAAAGAACATAGGTTACCTTTTATCCTGGAAAAATTTGATGTTCCCGAGGGAAATCTAAAAAGCGCGATATAACCGAACTCCACGCGGGCGAAGCCACGTGCGGAAAGCTAGTATTATAAATGCGAAAATAACTCTGTCTGTCTGTTACGCTTTCCCGCTTAAACCTCTCAACCGATTTTGATGAAATTTGGCACAGACAATCTTTAGACACCGAGAAAGAACATAGGCTACCTTTTATCCCGGAAAAATTTGATGTTCCCGAGGGAAACCTAAAAAGCGCGATATAACCGACCTCCACGCGGGCGAAGCCGCGGGCGGAAAGCTAGTATACAATATGTTAAGAAAACCCTGTCCGACCCGTAAGGATAATAAAGGTTAGGTAAACACATGGCCAAATAAAATATGAAATTTTACATAATCATCATAGTAACAATACTAGAGAATTTTGAAATTATCTTTTTTTCCCGCGAACTTCCCCAAAATTAGGTAAATTTTTAAAATGTGACAACACCATTTTGGGCGGTATCATCGTTTGATTTATTGTTGGATATTAAATTTATGTTCAATATTTGGCGGTCCCTTTGTGATGCCGGCGCGCAGCGAGTTTGTCGGTCTCCTCAAAGAAAAATGTAGGTGAAACCAGGGATGTACTATTTTTTGCGTAATAACGTTTTTTTATCGCTATTAATCGAAACTTGTATCTGGTTGAAGGATTTGTTGTAAAAACACAGATTACCCAATGGTAAAAGTACTTTTGTTTGTTTATCGATAAATTACTAATAACATTATTATAACACAAGTATTAGTAAACAGAAACGAGAAAGACTTATGAAACACAATTTTAGTAAAATTTTACAAATATTTTAACGGTCAATATCATCGATTTTGAGACAGAAACTGAAATTAAAAATTTGGCATGATTTTCATTTACAGCAGTGTATCTAACTAATTTAAGTTTTGTAAAAGTTCTAAACAATTCCATGCGATGTTGAATCTAGAATGAGAATGAGAAACTACAATACTAAATCGATAACAAAAATAGACGAGTAAATTGTTTCCATCGAAAATCAATATTTTGATTACTTACACATCCTTACTCAAAGGATGCCGCGAGGCCCAGCCGCGTAGGTACAATTTTAAAAATAAAAATCATTTTTACTTTAAATTATCAGTTATGCGTAAACATCGCTCTAGTGAAGACTATTCGTGTATTGTGTGATCATGTCGTTTCCTAATGTAGTGTAATGTAATATGCTGATGGAAGGTAGCAGCAACTGCTGTGTTGTGATCAGGTGATTGTGGTCAATGTGGTTCCAGTATGACGGTGCGTCACCATATCTTTGTCCTGGACGTGAGAACCTCCATTATCAGTTCGGCGAGCAGTGGATTGGTAAGGGCGGACCAACTGTGGTCAGCGCGGATTTGACACCACTTGATTTTTATTTGTGTGCATGTCCGTGCTAATCTCGTGCGACGGTACCAGCTGGACCTGTATCGTTATTAGTGAACGAAATTTATAAATTAATTTTTTAAATTAATATGGAACAACATCTCCGCCTCAGCGATTATGCTCATCGAATGAAATGATACATTTGGAGAGTCAGACGACCTTCCTACTTAAAAAAAAAGTTCTTTTCACGAGCTGCCTAAGTATCATTATTTGTTTCGAGACTCGATAAACGTGGATAAATTACCTATACCTACATGCATGAGGTCAACTGAGGTTATGAACTGTGCCTGTGTTGCCATGAAATTACCTATTTATTTTATTTAAGTTATTAATTTTTAGGGAATTTTTTTTAAGTTTAGCCAGGTTTTTGTAGGCATTAGTAGAATCAGTTATCGATACCTAATAATACCTTCTCAATGGGTCGGACAGGGTTTTCTTTAACATATTGTATATAATATTTAAATATTGTATTTAAACTAGGTTTTATTTTACTCAAGGTGAATGTTAGATTTATTTGATTGATAAAATCGCTTAATTTCTTGATTAAGATCAAGAATTAAACGGTTTTCTAATCAATGTCGATAGTGAAACCCCGTTTGAAAAACTCATCCCTACAAAGTTAGTTAGTTATTAATCCGCACGCGCCACCGACTTGTATAGAAGTAAATCTGTGACGTCATAAGCGGACGGGTTTCAAGGTCATAGTGACTTTGTGCATTTTAGTGTAGTGCAATGTTTACATCATGCGTTGGCGCACGTGTTCTTACAAAAAAAAATGTGACGGTGAATATGACGAATTATTGCGAGTTGTTAAAGTCTGAATCAGAATTTTGAAATAGTTCGTCGTCTTGACATTCCGTTAAGTCGTCAACTTCCGTTTCAGGATTTTTTTTCCGTTTTCTACTTATTAGTTTCTACAAACCAGAAAAATAATTACGAGTATTTTGCGACACCTTTAAAAAAAAGGTCTATAACATCTGTGTGAAACAGACACTTACCCTACAACATTTTAATATTTTTTTAAAAAAACGTAGAAAACCACGTATTTAGCTTCTATTAATTGTATTTGTTGTGCGTAAACGAAATAAATTATGCAGGAATCGGTTGAGTTTGTGCACGTGTAACTCGACCACAGTGAATATACAAATAAATACCATAGAAATCTAGACATCCCTAAAACAGAAAGGATTTTGACGTGCCTCGAGCGCCAACTACTTGATATGAAGTAGAAGGATTACATTTGGAGACAAATAGGGATGGGCCTTTTAGAACACACGTGTAATAAATTTAAAATTCTTTTCTTTATTATGGGGAATATATCCATGTTTTCATATTGATTTTTTTATAAAATAAAATATTAAATTACGGTTACAGTTTTTATTTAGCTTCGTAAATTGGTGAATAAACATTATTTTAAATGTATAATATTATTTGTCGATAGGACATTAATCCTATCCCTACGTTTTACTATAGATACGTTATACATTTGTAGTGTGGCGCAGGAGGACACATCGCGTATTATATAGATGGGCGGTCAAAAGGTTAAGGAACTCTAATTAATGTTAGGAGAGGAAATACTGACTACTAAATTTAATTACTTAAATGTCTTTTTTTGTTATATTGGACTTGAATTTTCATAATTCCCTGTATAAGATCCATTATGCACAAAGTAAAAATTACACAAAAAATAATTCAAAATCTTTATTACCTATATTTTTTTATGTATATTGCAACCATAAACTTTCATTTCAAATTTAATTGTTCTAACAGTATATTTACAGAATTTTGTGAAATAAAGTAAAAATGGCATTGTTGATGTGCGTATAATGCAAAACAATGATTACCGGGTCATAAAGTTTCTTTTTGTGTACTCAAAATCACAGTAAAAAAGAATACAAAAGCATATAGCGTTATATATCTACTAATGTGTATTTAACAATAATACAGAAGTCATTACCAGTTTTTCTAAACTGACTCCATACATTGAAGTATTGATGATTTTAACTTCCTACATTGTTACTTTCAACTCTTAAAACTATGACACAATAGATTAACAGCTAATAATAATTATTTAGAAGTAACTGCTGGCAAAAGGTTTCCGTCAACACCAAATTGTCATCTTGAACATTGGCGCCGATTCTCTCGTTCATTTAAGTTAAGTGCATCTTTATTTTTCTATTTTATTAATAAAAGGACACACATAACATAACATAACAACACAATACAGGGTAGTACATTACGATATTAGTGCGTAACGATGGTTATAACATGCGAGGCGGAATTTCAGCCCGAGCCGAAGGCGAGGGTGTAATTGAGCCGAGCATGTTATAACCAATACGCACGTATATCGTACGACATTTTTTAACACACTTGCGAGGAAACAGAAAGAAAGATATTCAGAATACAAGTACAAAGAAAAGAAAATTTGAGAAAAATGGCGCGAGGTTTATTTTCTGCCGTAGCTGCGTGAAAATGTTGGCAAAGATGCTAGAGCATGCAGTCAAGTTTTTAAATTACCGAATAAACTGTTTTTTTACAAATACTCATTTAAATACAAACAAATACAAATTTGTTTATTTCAAATAGGACATCAGTTATTTTAAATAAACTCAATCTGGGTCATTGTCATAACCGCCTAAAATTGTGTTACAAGCAGAAAAAAAAGACTTAAACGTTAATAACATACCAGGTTCATATTTTATAGTATAGGTAACTATTCAATAATTCAAAATGTATATTCGTAATTTCAAATAAAACTAAAATAAAGTAGTTATTAAACAATTTCGAAAGAAAAGTCCGCTTCGGTGGGCTGTTACCACTCTCCCTCTTCATGCAAATTCAATCATATAATGAAAACTGCTATGAAAAGTTAACCTTTGAATATGTTTTCCCAAAATAGATATTCTAAATACTTTAATAACTCAGAATAAAAAATAACGAATTAAAATAAAAACACTTTTTGTAAGTTGCAATGTTGTTACTAAAATCTACATCTATTTGGTGGACTTAATTCATTTATAAAAATTATTATGAAAATAATAAAATTTTGTAAACGAAACGTTATTCATGAACGCGTCCAATACTCAGCTGATCACGTCCAGCGCCATTTTGACGCGGCTCGCATACGAACGAAATTATTGCTCCTTGTTTAAAAATAGCTGGTGGTGTCAAAGTTGAGTATATCTTTTCGGTTCCTTGTGTATTTTGGTAAGTGAAGCCTTAATAATTCATAACTTTACGTTATGTGTTAGATTTCTAAAGGATTTATCTAAAAATACTAGTGATTACAACATAACCTCAAAATAATGCTTGGAATGAAATAATTTCTCAGAAAAATCCATTTAGTGGACATCTTTTCGGTGGAATTTGTGTCCACCAAAAAGATGAATGTCCACCAAGTGGATGAAATATTTTATTTTTGTTTTGTGCACTCTGGTTTTGCATGTGGTTGTTAATGCGAATTAGAT
The DNA here is from genome assembly GCA_017933935.1 of Sesamia nonagrioides. Lineage (NCBI taxonomy): Eukaryota > Metazoa > Arthropoda > Insecta > Lepidoptera > Noctuidae > Sesamia > Sesamia nonagrioides. The sequence continues at coordinate 30,063 of JADWQK010000155.1, read as the reverse complement.
ATTTAACTGCTTATTAGAAATATTGCATTCGGGAGGCGGTTTTTACGAGTAATATTACTATTGTGGATACTGTTTTTGGCGTTTTACGTTGAATGTGCCATGTTCGCTGTTTCTTTATTTATTATTAAAGCGGAATAATATCAACAACACGTAAAAAGGAACACACAAATAAAGTAAGCTCCTTTTTTTTTAACTAGACCGATATCTTTCTATCGCATTCAAAAGTCATCTTCAGGGTGAAGTCAGATTATTTCTAGACAATGACTAAACATGTCGGCTTGCAGTTGACTTATACGTGAAACATTTGTATTCCACTTTAATAATAAAAGTTTCGTTTGTGCTTTGTGCCTTGCTTAGGCTCCCTCTTTTCTTTACCCACAGACAATGGCTAGAACTAGAAATAAATTGACTGAAGATGAGAAGAAGAAAAGAAGACGCGAACAGAAGAAGTTAAGTATGAGGAGAGCAAGAGAAAAATTGAAGAAAGGTCCAGTAGCATTAGAAGAAAAGCGGAAGAAGGATAGAGAGTACTACCATAAGAAAAATATACTAGGAGAAATTAAGACGATAAATGATTTATCAGATAGACAGCAAAGACAACTACGAAACAAATGGAGAAAGGACGCAAAATCACGTAGAGATAGACTAAAGAAACAAAAAGAATCTGTGAGATTAACAGATGTAATCCCTCCAATAAGCCCAGCCACTTCATTTTCATCAAGATCTACCTCCAGAGCTGAATCTGGCCGGGCTGTAGCTGCGAAAAACAAACGGCGGCTTAAATTAGAAAATCTCATGCTCAAATCTAAACTGAAGATTGTAGAAAATAAGCTTTCTAAGTACAAAATGCGCTTAAATAGAATACAGAAGAAGAAAAAAATATAACGAATAAATAAAACGAAGATAATAAAAAAAGATTTAAAAGAAGCAGTGCATAGTTTTTTACTTAGTGACGAATCTAGTCGTTCCACTGCTGGAAAAAAAGAAACTATTACCAGATTTAAACAGAAGAAACAGATACGATTCCTCAACGATTCCCTTATGCCATGCCTTATACCATGTTTTATTTACTTGGGGCATACTTGGGCAAAGAAACACAGGCAGATAATATAATGTGGCACTTTAGCGAGAGTGGCCATGGTAAAGGGGCCCCTGATGGCATAGGAGGTTGCCTCAAACGAACGGCTGATAAGTATGTAGCAAAAGGAAATGATGTAAGCAACATTGATGGGTTCATAGAATGTATGCATGAGAACTGTAAAGGAATCGAAGTAATTAAGATTGACGATACTATTGCAAAAGACATTGAAATCAAAATTCAAAACTGCGTTATCCGCCCTTTTCGTGGTACTATGCAAGTGCATCAAGTTACATGGGACAAACGCGAACCAAGAACCCTGCACTTCCGAAGATTAAGCTGCATTACTTGCCATCCAAGTGCTATATGTCATCACTATGACTTAGGTTGTATAAGTCTTGACTTACCATTACACAATATGCACGTTGAAATACCTGCTCCCACCCCAGTTCAGTGTTCTATTCCCAGCCCTTTACCAAGTCTACCAAGCCCATTAATGAGTCCTAATTGGACTCCAATAGTCCAACACTTGCTCAACTCTATAGACAGGAAAACGTTGAGCCCAAAAGTTACTGAGACTCAAATCAATGATTTAGAAAAACCAACCTGCTCCAAGATCCTGCATGGCCTCAAAAGTCGAAAACGCCTTAAGTTTGCTGATGTTTACTCCGACAGTTCATGTTCACCACCTACTTCAAGACCTGGAACTCCGATAAAAGTTCACTAGACGCATTGTCATTTTTGGTCGTCATCCGAGGATGAAGATATTATGTCCACCAAGAAGACATAGTATTTTTGGTGGACAAAGGGGTTTATTTTATTTTAATTTACTTTTCAATGATACTGCGTTGGCTTTTTTTTATCGTTTCTTCTGAGACGATTGGATTAATATTATAGAAAAAAGATTCTATTATTATATTAAAATTGTTGCTAAACTACACTTTTAGTACATTCGGTAGACATCTGTGTCTTTTCGGTGGACCTATAAAAACGTTTTTTTTTAATAACTATTCTAATTGTTAAGTTTGATCTCAAACAATAATTTATTATTGTTACAATTGACCTCTTTTATTAAATAAAGGACGAATTCTTTAAAAATAACTGATTTTGTTTTATTTTTTCATCTGAACCCTGTTTTGACAATGACCCATCTCTACTTTGGAAAGACTTGTCGATCAAATTTAAAAAAAAAAAAAGAATCGGTACCTTGTATTAGAAATGAAATAGTAAGTTATTAATTTCAGTACTTTTCTACTTAACCGTAAAAATTGGAATAAAATTTACGGTTAAGTGGATAAGTACATAGATTACATAACTTATTTATAATGAAATATGTTCATAAAATATGTAGGTACGTATATGTAGTACAATGATTGCGAGCTACTTTGTGATTTTGAGGATTCCGTACCTAAAAGGTAAAACGAACCATGAGACTTCTCTGTTCGTCTGTCCGTCTGTCACCAGGCTGTATCTCATAAACCGTAATAGCGAGACAGTTGTAATTTCCAGAGATTGTGTTAGTATTTCTGTTGCCGCTATAACAACAAGTACTAAGAATAAAATAATAAAATATTTAAGGGGGCTCCCATACAACAAACGTGAATTTTTGCCGTTTTTTGCTCCATATTAATAACGGAAACAGATAGACGCTTAAAATGTTCACAGAATATTTAGTTATATATTCAAATTACAAATAAATAATTAAAATAAAATAAATACTGAAGGCGGGCTCCCATACAATAACCGTGATTTTTTGCCGTTTTTAAAGATAATGGCGTACGAATCTTGTAAAGGTCTTGCTCCAGCAGACTACCATTTTTGTCGTGATTTGGACAATTATCTACGTGACAAGAAGTTTTCTTCCCAGGAGGCAGTTCTGCTTTCGCACAGTTTGTGCAGTCTAGATCCTCAGAGTTCTATCACAAAGGCATAAACGACCTTCCTATATATTGATTATAAATGAATTATTTAAAAATTAAAAAATAAGCAATTATTTAGATTTTCAGTACTAATCGGCAATTTTAAACTTTAACGCCTATTATATTAAAAGAATTATATAAATAAGAAACTTGTAAACTTGAAATTACCCATAATTATTCTGCTTCCTAATTTTTTGTTTCAAGCTATCATAATGCGAAAAAAACATCGTCGTAGTAACTTCTTTGAATATTATCGATAACTTTATATCGAAATGATACAAACCCTACCACAGTTTTTTGCAATGCCATTTAAAAATATTTGCAAACAAACGTGTAAAAAGAATAATTTTGCTAAAAACGAAATGCAAACGAAAATTGCAAAACAAAATGCGCTTTATGGCCTAAAAGGTCTATTACACTCAAAAATCGCAATAAACTGAGCGTTAAAATAATTCGTAAGCATAAAACACCTAAAATGCCAATAGACGGTGTCACGGTAAATGAATAGTAGCGAATAAAATTCTAAAACAGTTTTTGTTTGTACAAGACAAGTTTCACTTAATTTATTTACTTTTTAATATTTATTTACCCAATTTGAACTGTACTAGGGTATTAAATCGGATCTGGCAACATAGACCACACTGGCCACCTATCGGGCAATAGCTGAATATATTTTATATAAACTTATTTCATTTTTAACCGACTTCAAAAAGGAGGAGGTTACTCAATTCGACCGTATATATGCTTTTTTATGTTTGTTCGCGCATAATTTCGTCGTTTATGAACCGATTTTGATAATTCTTTTTCTGTTGGAAAGAAGACGTTCCCAAGATGGTCCCATGATAAGGATATCAGGGTTTGATGGTGGAAGACCAGAGAAAACAAGGGGAACTTTCAAAAATTGCAGCGGCGACTAGTTCATTTCTTAGCATTTTCATTAAGTATTTTAAAGCACTACTATTTAATAAAGGTCTGGAGTAGATCTGATGATGGAGCCTGGAAACAGTCGAAGGAACTCCTCAACAGCGCTACCCCCTGTATTGGCTTGAATAATTTGTATTGACAAGAACCTTACACCTAGATGGGTGGTGACTGTTATTAGGGAGCTGATGATGATGTCAAGGTCAGTTCAGGGAACTCCTAAACGATTTACAGTAGCTACCTTGTATTTGGACTCAATTCATTTATATTGATGACACCTTTGCACCCATTGGGTTAAAATAATGGTCTGCAGTAAATTTGATGATGAAGACCATAGGCAGTTGAGGGAATACTTATGGGTAAAAATTAAAGTAAACAAAATTACGTCGTTTTCCAACTATATTTGCATCAGCTTCCAGTCTGACCGGATGCAACTGGCTAACCGCGACGCGTGGTGTCAAAAATTTATATACAAAACCAAAGACACCGACTTCCGAAATTAAGTTATTTTTCACTTTGTAGTGGTTTTTGGAAGTCGGTTGTTTTTTTGTAAAAAAGTTTTTATTACTATTTGATGTCTCCAATTGTCGATCTAATTTTGCTATATTGTACTAGATGGCGGAACTGAGCCATGGGATCACAGTTTTCTATGCCATTTTGACACATGCCCTCTCTATATATCTTAAATCTCTTTGCCTACAAGGTACTTCCCGTGAACTCAGAATCTTGAAATTCGGCACGAAGCAACGTTATATTATAGTACAGACAGATAAAGAAAAATTGTGAAAATGATAAATTTGAAGTTACATAAAATATTAAAATATTATTTTTGCTTACATGACATAAAATATTTTTTTAATAATTATAAACTTACTACCTACCCTTTTTTAACTTGAACGCGTAGAGATATTACAGTTGAAATTCATATCAAACACTTCTTAAATCTAATTGCCTCTAAACTGTGAAAAATTCTAAATCAATGCTAGTATTATAAATGCGAAAATAACTCTGTCTGTCTGTTACGCTTTCCCGCTTAAACCTCTCAACCGATTTTGATGAAATTTGGCACAGACAATCTTTAGACCCTGAGAAAGAACATAGGCTACCTTTTATCCCGGAAAAATTTGATGTTTGCGAGGGGAATTTAAACAGCGCGATATAACCGAACTCCACGCGGGCGAAGCCGCTGGCGGAAAGCTAGTACGTCATAAATTGTAAGCCGCTACGTTTGTACGGCGGAACCCTCGGTGTGCGAGTCCGACTCGCATTTGACCGGTTTTTTTATAACTACCCGAATCCATCGCGCGATTTGACGGTAGCAAATACGTAGTACCTGAACAACATTGTAGTGATTGCGTATCAATAGCTCTTTATAAGCAACAATGGTTAGCACTGCAACTCGTTTGTATCGCTGAATATGAAGTCAGTAATATGCTGTCAATATTCTGCGGAGTCATGAGAAGATTTAAACAAATTTAAGTAAGTCAGTCTCGCCTTGTTTGGGCGGGCAGATATCCTCGACCTTGTACCACTGCCTCTACATGACCTCCGCGAATGCTTCCGCTGCCATGACGTCTGTAGCAGCCAGGACCACTGCGGCTGCTACAGCTCCCGGGACAACCACGGTTTCCACGGTTGCCATAGCTTCGGTGTCTGCCACGACCTCCGCGGTATCCAGAGACACAGCAATTGCTACGGGCTCTCCGCAAACCACGGCGTACACGGCTCCCAAAGCCAGACAATTCACCGTTGTCTTTCCGTGATCTTCATATTTTAAATTATAATTTGATAAAAATTTCAACATAAATCAATGCACGAAGCACCCAAATTTAAAAAAAGCAATATTTAAAAATGTAATTATGTATAGATTGTGTTCTTAAAACAAGGTTCGTAAACATCATATTTAATACACAACTCGAGTAGATATTTACGAAATAATGCACACGCTCTCTAAAGACAGTTACGGTTGGGCGTCAACTGAAGGAAAATAATATTTCCTCTGCGACCAAGCACCACAAAATGCTCTCTGGTGGATTTATTTAATAACTATTTCATTCACAATCGGACTTAAAATCAACGTTTTCTTATTCTTATAGCAATTGTAATTTCAGATACAACCTGAAATTGTACCCGAAAGGAGGACCTTAACACACTGACTAGTTCAAGTACTATTCCGAGGTCTTGAGTGTAACATTTACACACTAGGTCCTCGGATAGTATTATAAACACGAGTCGTGTGTTTATTGAGTGTGTGAAAATCACTAGTGGCGCCGTCTAGTGGTCACACACGGTCGAAATGTGTACATGAATGATCACCACCAATCCGAGGATTTCTTGAGTTTTCCTTATCATATATACAGTAATGTTCAAAATTGCGTGAATAATACGATACAGTAGTCAAGTCAAATCGAGGACCCACAAAAATGTCCTCGGATTGAAAAAGTCCTCAGATGTGCCTTGTGTATTCATGCCGATGTCCTCGAATGGTACTTAAAACAAACACACACACACACACACACACACACACACACACACACATAACATTTTAGTTTAATCCTGTCGTCAAATTAAGATACTCCATTAGACAGTTTAGATGCGATAATAAACATGGCGACCAAAAATACATCAATTTACGTCAAGCTCGGACTAATTTGACAGGTCTAAACTAACGTATATCTTCTGTCATTTTCTTAACTTAAATTTAATTTATTTTGCGAAACTGGGAGTCGACGCCATTGTAAACCCTTTTTTCGCTCCTTATTTATTAAATTAGGCTTCTGAAAGAAATTTCCTGTCGAAATAAGACAGGGCAGTTCAGTTATCATCCTTTTCATCATTGTATTCATTACTCAGTCATTTCATATTTTTCCAGTAGCATCTGTCTATGTGATCATCAAATCCCAGTTACTGAGGATCACGAGACGCGATAAATGAAGGCACAGTAAAATTTTATAAATATGTTCCACCTTCAGGAGTGTACGCGCTAGTCATGTCCTAGTGGGCGCGGACGGCGGTGTGCGCCTGTCCGGCCTGCGCAGCGCCGCGTCGCTGATGGTGCGCGGCCGCAGGCAGAGGCACCTGCACCAACTGCCGCCACCCGACTTTGATAACACGAACCTCATGTGGCTGAGCCCTGAGTTGTTGGAACAGGTATAAGAAGCCCTGTCTGGTACATTTTTAACTAAGCTTTGAGCTCGAATCCGGAAGTGGTCAATCAAATATGACCAAAGGTAGTTGACGGCCACTAGGTAAGATATTGTTGCATGGATTTCCATCAGCGCATCAGCAACTGAAACAGAGAGATAAAATCGCCGCGTCATTAAAAATTCATATAGAATTAGAGATATTAGCGCCGATTCTCTTGTTCCCAAATTAAACTAATTTTAAGTTAAATGGATTTTTATTTTTATATTTCATTAAGAAAAAGATAGAAGATAACATTTTAGTTTAATCCTGTCAAATTAAGAAACTCCATAGACAGTTTAGACGCGGTAATAAACAGTACGTATTACCCGGCAAAATTTAGCATGACACCTGACAAAACCGTACGCAGAGGTAACAAACGGGTCAGCGACGGCGGTCGGTTTATCGGTTTAAAATTTAAAAACAAAAAGCAAAAAAGAGAAAGAATCGTTGTATAAAGATACAAAAAGAACCATTGTATATAGATACAAAAAGAATCATTGTAATTTTAAATACGCCAATATACAACGACATTTAAAAAAATATTTTTGAAGTTGCTGTGGTCATGAATATTGCCAGTCCTATGCCTGGAAGCACTTATTCGCATTTTCTTGTATAGTATACCATAATAAGGGTTAAGTATGAAAGGAAATCAACTTTGTCGAATATTATACGAGGTTTTGGCGGGAATGTCAAGATGAGTGTCACGCTCATATTTCATTGGACTTTTAAAATTATTTATAGTGTTGTTTACTAAATAAAAGCGTGTGATTTATGTAGTAAAAAGTGCATTCAGTAAATAATTCATTAAGAACAGTGAAATATCGCAGCATAGTGGCCACGTCATGACTTTTTCCCAAACCTCACTCGTAAGACGGCTCACGCGGCCGTCTTTTTCGCCATGAATACCTAATAATTCATAATTATGTGACATTGGCTAAATGCACAAACCGTGCGAAGCCAAAAAATAAATAAAGAAAGAAAGATATTATACCTTGCTGCGTACCCCATGCATCAGGTTTTTTACATATTATAAACCACGCTTGACCGCAATCCTGCCTGATGGTAAGCAGTGACGCAATCGTTGATGGTAAAGCGCACTAGTTTATTAAGAGCCTATTCACTCTAGCCTTGAAGACACTCAAATTGTAGTCCGACGGAAACACCGCCGCTGGCAAATTGTTGCAGTCCCTCGTCATGTCATGTTTAGGGTAATGTGTACTGCTTAACTGCCATAGTACGCGGGACGAAATGTCATGCCATATGGTACTTTCTAAAGTACCGTTTTGCCCACCTCTACCAAAAATACATCAATTTACGTCAGGAGCGGATTAATTTGACAGGTCTAAACTAACATTTTATCTTCTGTCCTTTTCTTAATAAAACAGAAAGGAAAATATGCTCTGAACTGAAATTTATTTTATGTTTGTGAAAAGGGAAGCGGGGTTGTTGTGTATTTCAAAAAGTAAATTGACTCTTTTTAGTATTGATTGATTAAGTTTCTTCGCATTTCGTTTTTGTATTGTTACAAATGGACCTTATGTCGATGGCATAAGGTTCAATATCGCGTGACAAGCAGTGTGTCACTTTTAAGTCCTATTTCCCTAGATCTAGACATTTTCTAGGCACAATGTAAAAACGCATTACTAGACTTAGGATGGCCTATCGAATGGTACAGGTCTCAACAGTTTTGTCAACAAAGTGTCGACATCGAAATTTCTAGAAACCCGTTTCCGGGAATTATCGTAGGTACTTACTTGGCCGGTGACCTCGAAGTTATACAGTATTATTATTACGCCTAGAGGATTCTGGAATGTTCGATCAGCTGGCCTATATATAGCGCCGTGAGGCCGGCGCAAAGTCAATCTACACTCGACTAGCGATACGAAAACAGCGACAGTTAAGAAGCGATCTTTGAGAATACCTACTGCGACAACTGTAACGAGAACTGTGAGTACTACGTGGAGTAACATCTGTACTGTTATTGTGTGTTTACAACACGGACTTCGTGGACATAAGGGAAGACTTCGGTGAGACATCAGCTACGTTCTACTTGTCATTGCCTACAATCGACTGTACCTTCGTTGCCAATAAACTTCGTAACCCTTAACCGGCGTTTAAGTACCCCTAGCCCGTAACAGTATTCAAATACTATAGAAGTCCATTTTATTAATAGCAGTCATTATTGTCTTCTTGACCGCTGCAAATTTTTCCCTCCACGTCACATATCCCAATTAATCTGAAGTTGGCGAAATATGTGTCTCTACGAAGTTATATGTACTTTCTAAGTATATCTTGGACACCAATGACTGATTAAAAGGTGAAGGAAAACATCTTGAGGAAACTTTAAGTTTTAAATCGCCAACCGTGGTGATTACGGTCAACGCTCAATCCTTCTATGTATGAGAGGAGACCTGTTATACCCAGCAGTGGCACTATAAAAAGGTTGTTGATGATGATGATGATGAAATATGTGTTCTTTTTTTCATACATAGCCTTCAAAGAGTAATGTATTTGTTGAAATAGACATTAAAAAAGTTAACCATAATTCTCAATTCTGTCTAGAATCTTAAAGGCTACGACGAGAAGTCCGACATCTATTCGCTGGGCGTGCTGTGCTGCGAGCTAGCCAATGGCGCCGTGCCCTTCGCGGAGGTGCCCACCACGCTCATGTTCACGGAGAAGGTGCGCGGTAGTCGGCCGCAGCTGCTGGACTGTTCCACCTTCCCAGAGCCCTGCCTGGAAGATAGCGAGATGAAGAGTAAGTGCTGATTAGGTATTTTAGCAAAATGTGACAGCATTTCGGTGAAAAGAGCTGTGACGGTAGAAATGATAGAATGATGCCTTCGGAGTATATCTCTCTGATTAAGGTACTAAAGGCGGCAACCACGTAACTCCAACCTTCAGATGCGGAGTTCGTAGACCACCAGACCAGATCACGAGAAAACGCTTATCGACACAATTTACTAGCAGACTCACTGACTTTATTAATTTTGAATTTGAGGCCTAAATCCCCCCGGGGGTTACTTTAAATACCTAAAACTAAATACATTTCCCGTGACCGCTAGATGATCGCGGCCATGACTTGATAGCTTGACAGTTCGACTGGGGGTACCCCCGTCGCACCGCTCGGTTTTCGGCAGCGTCCACCGCCGATAAATACAAAAATCATAGGAGATATTCAACAAGAGCAAGTTCTCAAAAGTCAATATAGAACCCTGAGGAATTTGAAAGTTCAGTGCATCTTTTTCATTATATTTCATTAAGAAAGGGATAGAAGGTAAAATATTAGTTTAGTCCTGTCAAATTAGTCAGTGGCTGACGTTACTTGGCGTATTTTTTGCCATGTTTTTAATTACGTCCACACTGTATATGGAGTGTTTTAATTTAATAGGACTAACCAAATGCTTTATCTTCTGTCCTTTTCTTGTTGAAGTAGAAAGAAAAATATGCATTGAACTTAAATTTAGTAAACGAGAACTGGTGTAGTCGCCTGACGCATTATCAGCTCGAGACATTGGGCTACATTCCTCTCGGTGGTAGGTGCTGCCGGCAAAAGTTACCACCCACCAGACAAAGTCTTGTCGCCAAGCGATTCGTCGTCTTCTGGCATGATGTCTGGTGAAGCCGCACGGAGGACGTGTGTTGCGATGTGTGCCGGGTACGATGCGCCAAATATTGTTGTGTCGGGAGTTTGGTTGTGGAAGGTCTCCAGATCAATCTCCAGAGGGCGCGGCATCGTTGGTCGTGTTGTTCAGTTTAATATTGCATCACCTCACTCAACTGCGGTCTTCCTTCCTATTCACTCAGCTTTTTTTGTGAATAGGCTCTTAATAAACAAGCGCGTTGTACCATCAACGATTGCATCACTACGTACCTACCACCAGGTGGGATTGCAGTCAAGCACTAGTTTATAATCTATACTAATATATAAAGCTGAAGAGTTGTTTGTTTGTGCGCGCTAATCTCAGGAACTACTGGTCCGATTTGAAAAATTCTTTTTGCGTTGGATAGCCTATTAATCCAGGAAGGCTTTAGGCTATATAACATCTTGCTATGACCAATAGGAGACAGAGCAGTAACAAAAAATGTTGCGAAAACGGGAGCAAACGCGGACGTACATATTTCTCCCATTATTTTAACAGACGCTTATTTTATATCAAATGAGCTCTTTCGGTTAGAAGCTTACGCAGGTGAAACCGTGGGGCACAGCTAGTTATATATAAAAAACTACGCCAAGTTAAGAAGCATTTATTTTCCCTGAAGTCATAGAAAATCAATGGAGGTTTTGTAACAGTTGTTCTTGATATTTCTCCGTTCCCAGGCATGTACAACACGGACAGCGGCGTGGGAGACAGCGCCGACGCGGTGTCGCGCTTGCGGCAGGTGTACGTGGGGAGGAAGCTGTCCGACAACTTCCATTACCTCAGCGAGTTGGCGCTGCAGAGGTGAGGCTTGTGACACTTTTTTTGCGGATTAAGAATCATCAAATGATCTCTTGCTCTGCGCGGACTGGAAGGGCGTGTTAGACTTTTACTGACTAAAACTCACCCGTGATCCTTCACTTGCTTGTGCGCCAGGGACCACAGTATCTCTTTCAAACATCCTATAGCTCTCGTAGGCAGAGGTCTTCGTGGACCCCGTCATGACGTATTGACGCAATGGTCAGAATCCGAAAGAAAAAGATGGGCTCAACTTAAATTTATTTTAGTTCTTGAACAAGAGTATCAGCGCCACTATAAAAATACAGCAAACAATCCCTACTATCCTTACTTAATATTATAAATGCGAAAGTAACTCTGTCTGTCTGTTACGCTTTCACGTATAAACCACTGAACTGATTTTATTGAAATTTTGTACAAAGATAGAGCTGACCTTGAGAAATAACATAGGATAGTTTTGATTCCGGACTTTTGGAGAGTTCTCTGGGAAACGCGATATCTTCGGCTGCCGGCTGAAGTTACCACCCACCAGACAAGGTCTTGCCGCCAAGCGATTCGTCATGTTCCGGCATGATGTCTGGTGAAGCCGTACGGAGGACGGGTGTGAGCAGTTGTGTTGCGATGTGTGCCGGGTACGATGCGCCAAATGTTGTTGTGTCGGGAGTTTGGTCGTGAAGAGTCTCCAGATCAATCTCCCTCTGGCGAAGCATCGTTGGTCGTGTTGGTCTTGGGTTTAACATTGCATTACCTCGCTCAACTGCCGTCATCCTTCCTATTCCTAAGTTTTTTAAGTGAATGGGTGTAATAAACTAGTGCGGTTTACCATCAACGATTGCATCACTGCTTACCATCAGACGGTATTGCTGTCAAGCTCTAGTTTATAATGATTTAAAAAAAGAAACTAGTAAATTTATATCATGTAAACCTTTCCAGGGATCCAGACAAGCGGCCCTCCGCCACACAGCTGCTGAACCATCCGTTCTTCAAGCAGATCCGCAAAACGGACTACTTGCCAGGTCTCATCGGACGAGTTAAACCTATCAAACCAGACCTAAGTGAGTTCCATTAATATTACTTGCCAGCTAAGTAATAATAGCTGCACAGGTGGATCGATCAGGTTAAGGTAGACTTGCCGCGGCTGGTCCATGGATGGGTGACGATCTTTACATACCAAGACTCGGAAAGTACATTACGCCGTTGGCCCCGGGGGTCATTAGAGAACTTTGACAGTCATTACGGGTCGTCAAATACCGGAAAATCTGCCTAACTGGGTTGTGAAGGACAGATTCGCAATATCTTCATGTAAAACTTTAATTTCGGAAATCTTTGACTTAGGTTTTGTATTTTTCGTTTTCTCCACAGACTTCCGAAGAGTCATAGTATAACAATGCATTTAAAGCACAAATCAAATCCAAGCTTTGTTCAAAGGTATCTTCTTCTTCAACCTATAGAGTTCTACTGCTGGACAAAAGCCTCCCCCAAGGTTTTTCATTACATCAGGGGGGTTTGCCATAATCCCCACTCTTTGCAGACGGGTTGGGGATCACATTTCAATTGCAATCATTGACAGATTGGTGCAATGGTGTCATAAAGCACCTGGTTTTGTACCCTGGTGTACCCTTCAACCGCCAAGTCACACAACATTAACTATATTAATAAGAAAATCGCAGTAAGGAACCTCAGACTTGGCATGACTTTGTCTAGAATTCATACTTTTAGAGATAAACAAGCAGCTCCATTGAGACTTGGCTAGTTTTTTACAGAATGTTATTAGTGGGATATTTTCTAAAACGAAAAAATGGCGTCTCGCCTAAAATGTTAATTGTTATAAATCCTTTAATTGTAAATGTTGAAAATACGTAATGTAGAATAAGTGGTTTAAATGAGCAACTTTTAAAAGACAAAACATGACGCAGTATATTTGATACTCTAAATTAATTTTCAGACGACATGTCAGCTCTCCTGCTACAAGAGAAACTCTCAGAAATGGAGATAGAGAAGACGACGGAGTGGGACTTCTAGCAACTCACACATACAGTTAGCGCCCGAACATACGCCTCCTGACATACTGCTGATGTTGCACACATCTTGTTGGTACAAGTGTGTACTATTGTGGATCTGAGGACGTATTATAACTTGAAAAACCCGCTCTCCATTGTGGGAAAGAGCTGTCCGTGTCGTTCTGTCTTTTTTTCGCACTTACATTTTAATATTCCTTTAGTAAGTCATCTGTGTTTTATACGTCAAACTAAAGACTCGTAGTATAAAAGAACGGCTACAAATTTTTACACAATATGTAAAGAAAACCCCGTCCGATCTATATGGATAATACAGGTTAGGTAAACACATGACCAAATAAAATATTGATATTTTACATAATCATCATAGTAACAATACTATTGAATTTTTAAATAATCTTATCCGCGAATTAATTTCAACTTCCCCAAAATTTGGTACATTTTTAAAGGTGACAACACCTTTTTCGATGGTATTATTATGAGCGATGAGACCGCGTGCCGCGAGCACTGCCCCCCTTCGCCCGTGCATGTATTGCCTTTCGCATATGTATTAAGTTACTTCCATTTGCGAAATAATATTTATTTTTTTAGAGGGATTTTTTAAGGGTAGCGCGTCCTTGTAGGCGTTAGTAGAATCAGTTATCGATACCTAACAATACCTTCACGGATCGGACTGGGTTTTCTTTACATATTGTGTATCTAAACCCACGTCGCTTAGTACGGGCTAGCGTCGTGTAGACGGGATTATATTGAAATTGCAGCAGGTTTGCATATTGTCTTTTCGTGTTCTTTCTTTGAATGGCTACGCCAAATACGAAGGCACCTTAGGTTTCAGATTCCAGTCTTCCCAAACATGAAATAAACACAACAGTTCAAATTTCATCAAATAAATGTGATTATACAATATGTATAGAAAACCCTGTCCGACCCAAGAGGATAAATGTTAGTTATACACATGACGAAATAAAATATGAAATTTTATGTAATCATCATAGTGACAATACTAATTAATTTTAAAATAATCTTTTTTCCGCGAATTCCAAGTTCCCCAAAATTTGGTAATTTAAAAAAAAGTGACAACACTATTTGTGACGGAGCGAATAGCAATGCTACCTGGCACCCGCGCACGTATGCCTAACGTGTTGCCAACCGCACATGCATTAAGTTACCTCGCTTTTAGCATTAATATTTATTTTTAGGGAGATTTTTTTTAAGTTTAACCCGGCTTTGTAGGCATTATTAGAATCAGTTATCGATACCTAACAATACCTTCACGGATCGGACAGGGTTTTCTTTACATATTGTATAATAACGGGAACTTATGAATACTTTGAATACATACTTCCATTACAATGTTGCCATTAGTTTAAATAGACAATTATAATTATGATAACACAATACGCATATATTTTTACTACTAGACCTACAAAATAGTATACTAATGTTAAAATTTAGTCAATAAAGCTAGAAAAAATCTCGACTGACAATTTACACAAGGCCGAAATGTAATATTTAAAATGTACAGACGACAGCACACCAAGCTACTATAAGCTGTCATATTTCTTTATTAGATTTTCAACTTTAAAGCTTAAGTTTGAAAGCTCAGGGTTGATTAGGAGTATTTGACAGTTTCGGGTAGCTTGACCTGCTGCCGTCCTTACTTTAGATCTGCTCTAAGCTTTATTAAAAACAAAACACGATGAACGCGGCAATGTTACAACAATGTAATTATTTTGTGTTGCCCTCGCATAATATTTTATGCAGTGTTGCCACAAGAAAAATATTGTTGCAATAATGTTTTTGATGGCGAGCATACTTCACTGTCTAGTTAAGATTAGTCGCACTCACATCTCGGAGACACATGTCAAAAAATTGTCAAATTGTAGGGAAATTACACGTATTTTTGACAGATATAAACAATACTGTAAACGTTCTTAAAATTATTTGGTGTTTACCCTATACATTGATATTTCATAAAATATTCATTCAGTAGTGTTTATATGAAAAAAATATGTGTATATTTATGATTTTATTGATTATGTTCAATCAATTTTGTTCTTTATATTCCTTCTCTGTATGAGAGGAAACCTGTGCCCAGCGGTGGGACGATAAAAATGTTAATATGATGATGATATTTTGTTCAACATAAAACCTGAAACAGAATTAAGAATTACTATCGGTAATTGACCTTCCGATATTTCGCATCAGATTTTTTAATATTTGCATAGGAAATTGATGTTTTATACCGATAATTATTTATATACATGACATGAAATGATATTGACAATACTTAAAAACTTGCCCAAGATGGCAACCCCGAGGATGGAAACGTCAAAATGTTGCCATTATTGGCTTACAAATAAATATACAATATGTAAAGAAAACCCTGTCCGACCGATAAGGATAATAAAGGTTAGGTAAACACATGACCAAATATAATATAAAATTTTACGTAATACTAATGAATTTTAAAATAATCTTTTATTCCCGCGAATTAATTCCAACTTCCCCGAAATTTGGTAATTTTTAAAAAAGTGACAACACCATTTTGACGGTACGCTTATGCGATTCGACCACGCGTCGCGTGCCCTGCCCCCCGTCGCCCGCGGAAGGGTGTTCAACGGCACATGTATTAAGTTACCTCTTTTTGCAAAATAATATTTATTTTTTTAGGGGGATTTTTTTTAAACTTTAGTCCGGCTTTGTCGGCATTAGTAGAATCAGTTATCGATTCCTAACAATACCTTCACACGGATCGGACAGGGTTTTCTTTACATATTGTATATAATATGAAAACTTAGCTTTAAAAGAGCGCAAGGAGCGTAAAGTGGAGATTAACATGAATTTGCTTAACGCATTAAAAATATAATATTAGTACAATTAGAGCAGATGTTGCCACCTGTTATTTCATTAAACAATTTTATTGTTGTATCTGTTTTTTTTTTTTTTTTACTTCTATTTTCTTCATTTCTTTTTTGGAAACAACCTCTAATAGGTCAGTTTTATGTTGGGTTACTTTATTCTCCATCGGTTTAGGAAGGTGGTTAGTATGAGGGGACTCTAGTGCCGAGGAATTTGGGAAATAGGTATTTGAAGAAATTATTGCCGTCTCTCTGGTTCCAACCTCTCGCGGTAACTTAGTGAAAAGGACAGTTGCAGCTCAGGCTGATTTTACCTACAAAAACATTGACCAAAAGACGTTTCGTATTCCGCTGTTTTCTTTCGAAACACGTCTCAATTATTTTATATCAAATTTAGAGGAAAAGTATACCATACATGCCCTAGTCTGCTATTTTATAAATTTGTCATTCCAACACAATTCCATTGTCATTTCATTATCATTGTGCTTAAAAGTCTAATCTGAATTTATTATGATCGATCAATTATGTCAGTCATCTCGTAATGCAATAGTGATAGAATGACATGTAATGTATTGCCATTAGACAGAAATGATTTTCTAAAAACCACTAATCAATTTGTTACATTTATGTTTGTGTGAACTTACCTAGTTGGACCGTTTGTCCCCGGTATATAATATGTTAAGAAAACCCTGTCCGACCCATAAGGGTATTAAATGTCAGGTAAACACTTGACCAAATATAATATAAAATTTTACATAATCATCATAGTAACAATACTAATGAATTTTGAAATAATCCTTTTTTCCCGGGAATTAATTCCAATTTCCCCGAAATTTGGTAATTTTTTAAAAAAGTGACAACACCGGTATTATTATAAGCGAATAGCGACGCGACCACGTCACAGGTGCTGCGTGCCCTGCCCCCCGCCGCCCGCGGAATGGGGTTGCTTACCGCACATGTATTAAGTTACCTCTTTTTACGAAATAATATTTATTTTTTTAGGGGGATTTTTTTTTTAAGTTTAGCCTGTCTTTGTGGGCATTAGTAGAATCAGTTATCGATACCTAACAATACCTTCACGGATCGGACAGGGTTTTCTTTACATATTGTATACTCGTCAACAACTTCGAGTGCAGAGCAACCAACTAGAATTGGAGTGGGTGCGACATGAGAGTTCGACATGATCTTCGACTTATCCATGTTCATCTTTAGACCCACTTGATGGGAAGCTCTGCTGAGGTTATTGAGCATTTTGCCCAAGTCTTCCAGAGTCTCAGCCATGACCACGATATCATCTGCAAAACGGAGATGCAGTGGCGGCCACGTACTGGAAGACGCAGCGTAGGGAGGCCCCCAACAAGGTGGACCGATGACCTGGTGAAGGTCGCGGGAAGCCGATGGATGCGGGCAGCACAAGACTGGTCAGCGTCGAAAGCCTTGGGGGAGGCCTTTGGTCAAGGTGGTCTATAGGCTGAAGAAGATGTGTCTGTGAACATTTATCAATATGGAGTGGACTGTCATTAATTGACCACTAGCAAGTTATAATGATTCGATTTTGTTAGTAGATTGCGAAACTTGTCAAAATCGATCGGTATTGTAATAATAGACTAGGGTGTTCTCTTGTAAGGTTATAACGATAAAGTATAGAAAATAAATAAACACCAACATTATAATGATACTTATTTATTATGAATAATGAAGTTGAGGACAGCTTGCAACCATATCGC
The DNA here is from genome assembly GCA_017933935.1 of Sesamia nonagrioides. Lineage (NCBI taxonomy): Eukaryota > Metazoa > Arthropoda > Insecta > Lepidoptera > Noctuidae > Sesamia > Sesamia nonagrioides. Next base: position 11,914 of record JADWQK010000155.1, on the reverse strand, counting down.
GGCGGCGCGTGCGCCGGCGTCCTCGTCGTGTGTGTACCCGCGCGACACGTACGACGCTCGACCAGCCCTGGGGATATACATCATACAGGTTACTTTAACTGCCAAAAACAAAGTGTATACACATATATCAACTTTCAAGATGAAAGTGAATTCTGTTTGAGGAATGAGAATATTAAAAGACTAAATAAAACAGAATAGAATAGAACACTCTTTATTATGTACACAATAATAGAGAATGAGGAGATCTCAAACAAAATCCGAAACAAGAGAAGCGTGGTCATAATAGGGTATTTGACTAAAAAATCTAATTAGTCCGTCAGTCAGATTTTCAAAAAATACTAGATACGTATATTTTGTTTTGTCAAATCAATAAAAATTGACAAATATAAAAGGCATCAAAGATCAGGAGTGGTGGCTGGGGACGTCACTGGCCGCTAAAAAGTGTAGCGTGCAGTGACGTCACACGAGTTTTCAACGCCCTGTGTCGTCATTTTTTGTTTATATGAAAAAGGAATAAATACGTATCTAGTATTTTTTGGAAATCTGACTGACGGACTAATTAGTTTTTTTTAGTCAAATACCCATTATTATATATCCACATTAAGGGCATCATTATCTATACAAAAAAAAAATAAGTTATACTCCATCGTTTTAGGTAATTAACTAAAGGTAAAAAAAGAAGCTGCGTTTCAGGACGCCCAACAGAAGTCATAACTTATATTAATCTAAGTTATACTATTCTCTTTTTATAATAACTTAGAAATCAGGCAAAAAACTTGCGTTTAGTTTTAGGTAAGGTGTAATTATGCTCACTGTGGACAGTATTTCGATTGCACACTATTCAACAGATTGTGCTCTTATACTTCTGTCCATTGTCGATTGGCTTATTTGGCTAATTATAAGTGCGACTGCCGTTTGACCACTAAACCCCGAAGGGAAAGCCGGCGTCAGCGCCCCGTTCGTTAGTCAGCAGGTGCACCGTCTGGCAGGTGGGGTTGACTTGGGTCCCAAAGATGGTGGTGGGACCCTAGAGCACCCAGATTTTTTTCCGCAGCTTGGGCAAAATGGCGTGAGGTGACGGGTGTCATTTGTGACCCCAAAATGCCGGTTAAGCTTAAGGGGCAGGTCTATAAGACCATCATTAGACCTGTTCTCCTGTATGGCAGTGAGGCGTGGCCTGTGCTTGAGCGACACAAGCAGGAGCTGCGTGTCACGGAGATTAATATGCTGCGGTGGATGTGTGGAGTTACGTGGAAGGACCGCATCAGGAACTCCCGCATCCGTGGCGTGGCGGTCTTCATGTCCGTGACATAGCGCACAAACTGCAGGAGGGTCGCCTACGTTGGTACGGTCACGTCTTACGAAAATCGGTATGTTACGTGGGTCACAAATGTCTTGCCATGGTGCCTCCGCCGGGCCGGAACAAGCGGGGTAGACCAAAGAAGTGCTGGCTTGACGTTGTAAGAGATGACATGCGTGCCAACAATCTCACACCACAGGATACTAAAGATCGCGCGAAATGGAGGAAATTAAGTAGGAAAGCGGACCTCGGGCTCCAACGAAAGCCGCGGATGCAACCGGGATAAACGCTGAGATGATGATGATGATGATGACTATTCAACAGATTCTCTCTACTCAGTGTTCACTGTGCAACAGGGAAGTGTTTATGTACGAATTATGGAAAGCGCTGTGTCATTAGCAGGAGAGAAGAGAAGCCTACCTACCGCTGCCGTATGCGTGAGAGAAAGAGAAGCCAGACAGAATGGCGCCGTAACGTTATTAGTGCGTTATAACCAATACGCACTAATATCGTACGACGTTTTTTAACACACTTGCGAGGAAACAGAAAAAAGAGTATTTTATATTTTGTTCATTTTTAATTATTAAAACAATAATCCGTGAATGCCCACTGTTGCTTTCCCGCCATTAGTATTATTATTTGCCATTTCAAATATGGAACAGCGCGCTGCTCACTGGCTGGAGCCGTGCGGCGGCGATCAGTTCCATAATTATTTGAAATAGCAAATAATGCTGTTATGGAATTTGAATGGAAAGTTGCTTTGATAACACACGCATTTGTTATGGCCCGCATTACTTGTTTCTTCTTCTTCAGCCTATAAAGGTCCACTACTTACTTGACAAAGGCCTCCCCAAGGCATTGCCCGGTTTGCCATAATCCCCACGCTTGTCTTCGGGTTGGGGATCGCAGTAATTTGATATTCCACAGGAGAAGCGCTGCTGCCCTCTTCCCTGGTGAGAATTCCCTTAGTCGCCTCTCTAGACACCCACGGGAGGATATGGGTTGGTACTATTCTAAGCCCGGTACCACACGGAACGCCCAACAGAAGTCATAACTTTTGTTGGACGTCCTAAAACGCAGCCTTTTTTTTGTTTATCCTTAGTTGACTGCCCAAATCGATGGAGTGTATTATTTCATGTTTATATTTGAACCATTGATATAATATTATACAGATATGATATGCTCTAACAAATTAACCAAAATAAATGTGCCGATCGGAGCAGCAGCACACACATGCAAGTTTTTTATTCTGCATACATTTCACACGTTGGCACAGTGTGAGTGAGATGGGGCGCAATCTAAAGCATAGAGAAGAAAAAGATGGCTAGTGTTCGTCGTTTGCGCTTAAATAGAATCGACGAAAACTAAAGCGACTTGCTGGACTTACCTCCTTTTGTACGCTTCATTTTCTGTGCGCTAGTGACGTATCTACCTTAGTTTAATATTATATCAATGATTTGAACTATGAATCCTTACCTCGCAACCATCTTAGCGGTGGCCTTGGCTCCAGTCTCAGACGCTTCTACAGTCTTCTTGAATAACACTTTCAAGTCTGCATCCATGTTCTGTTTAAAAGCCTCAGCTGCGGTGTGTAATGTATCTAACTGTGGAGGAAAGTAATGTAAATTTATAGTGAAAACGTATGTTACTTTTCTAAATCTCACATTCTTTGACGGCTGATTGGCTAAATGCTATTATGTGGTGTGAAGGCCAACAACAAACGTCAAAATGTTGATAAAATTAGAGGTATTTTTGACAGATTGGAATTGAGATAGTTTAACTACAGTCACTACGGGTACGGGTGTAACTACGGGTCAAAAAATCGAACCGAACTCTGAAGAGTTCGGTTCGATTTTTTGACCCGTAGTTATGCTTAAACTTAACAAATTAATGTAGTAACTAACTACCTAATGGTAAGATTTATTGATATTTGATTGCGAAATATGCTTTTTAATGAAACATTGATTTATCTAATCATTAGCTGCGTCCCGAGGTTATACCCGCGTAAATTTCGAACCCGTGGGAATATCGGGATAAAAAGTAGTAGATATACCTATAGGTACCTAAATGTTAATCCTGGTCATAAATTATGTTTGTGGCAAATTTCATCCAAATCAGCTCAGTAGTTTAGGCATAAAAACGGACCAAACAATCAAACTCACTTTCACGTTTATATTATTAAAGTACTTAATTATACAACATAATTTTTGTTTATGCGAACCCCGAAACACGTGTCCAGTATTTTTAAATAAAGGATCTATCTACAAAATTTGAAAAAGAAATAATAAATAACCACAAAGTTATGAGCTTGCTCTTCTACTTGGTTGTCATCATCATCATCATCATCACAGCATTAATCCCAGTCGCATCCGTAGCTTTTCAGCTTTAGAGTCTGGGGTCCGCTTTACCAGTCTAACTGCTGATTTTGGCTAAACTTCGATATTTTCCGTGAAGCGACTGCCGTCTGACCTCCACAACCCGAAGGCGATATCTAAGCATTGCAGTTAGACTAGGGTTGTAACGGAGCTTCGCCTCCTGCCGTTTGCGGAAGTTCCGCAAGAAATCGTATCTTCGCTTCCGCCTCCGCCTCCGCACAATTTTTAGCGGAGTTATAACGGAGGTTTATTTACGTATTTATGCAATAAATAACAGTCCGGCCGCGTTTGAGCGCGAAATGGTCAAGAATCAACTAGTGCGAGGCGGGAATGCGGCAAGCACAATTTGTTTCTCCTTAATTTTCATTACAAGAAGGTAATATTTTTTACCAAGTATACTACTATTAATGTACGTATTTAAAATAAAAAATTGTTTTAATTAACCATAAATTTCAATTTTAACTATATGTACTTTCACCTCCGCCTCCTGCCTTTCCGTTAACCTCCGCATCCGCGGAGGTGAGACTCGCCTCCGCATCCGCCTCCGCCTCCGCTAACAAGCCCGTTACAACCCTAAGTTAGACCAATGGTTAGACTTTTGAGGGCTCCAACAACCCGTAACGACTGCCACTAGATGTTCGTATGGCAACCGGGACCAACGGCTTAACGTGCTTTCCGAGGCACGACCAGACCAGTGCAAATACTCATATTCATGCATACAAATATTTGCACTGTGCGGGGATCGAACCCACGCCTCCTTGCCCAACGGCTGCTCTTCTACTTGGTTGTCCCAACAAAAATATGGTCAAAGGACTGCTCGTGCGGGCGAGCGCGGGCCGTTGACCTCTTGCTCATAGCGCGAGCGCTATGATCTAACGTAAAACTGCGTACGCGCGCTCGGTATCCAAACAGCAACAATTTCTAAATGTATTTGTGAAAAAATATAACATTGTGTAAAAATGATTGGAATCGATTCAGTTGCTTATTCTGAACAAACTATATTCAGGTTTCACATAAACAAAAAATAACGTCGGCGCTAATTCTCTTGTTAAAGAACTAAATTAAATTAAGTTCAAGGATTTGATTTGATTAAGAAAGGGACAGAAGATAAATATTAGATTAGTTTTGTGTCAAATTGACGCATTTTTAGACGCCATGTTTAAACTGTCTATCGGGAGTTTTGGCGGGAAGCTAAGATGAGTGCCACGCTCATTTTTCATTGGACTTTTAAATTATTTATAGTGTCGTTTACTAAATAAAAACGCGTGATTTATGTAGTAAAAAGTGCATTCAGTGAATAATTCATAAAGAACAGTGAAATATTGTAGCATAGTGGCCACATCATGGCGTTGAACCAAATCTTTCTCCGTGTTCGGTCCGCGCGGCCGTCTTTTTCGACATGAATAATTCATTACGTGACATTGGCTAAATGCACAAACCGTGCGAAGCCATAAGAAAAAGAACTTTTGAAGATTTTTATTTTACTTGACATTGGCACAAAGTCATAACTAGTGCCACACTACAAAAAAAAAACTGTCTATCACACATACTTACCTTAATTTGGCAGAAGTAAACTACTTAATATTTTATCTTCCGTCCTTTTCATAATGAAGTAGAAAGAAAAATATGTACTGAACTGAATTAGTTTTCATCACACATGCTCGTAAACAGTGTTCATAAACGCAAGTAGGCGGGATGTCCCGTATTGTACCCTCGGGCTTGCAAAATTTCATTGTGAGCCCAAGGGCGTGAAATGTTATTCTTTTTTAAAGATATATTTCAAGAAGGTTCAATATCATATAAAAACTAAGTAAGTCTTCCTTGCGGATTTTCGAATTTAGAACTATTCATTAACTTCATTCAAAATATGTAGAAGGCACAAGAAACCAGTTACACATTCATTAATTCAAATTTAGAATGAAAAATGCTAATATTTTGGCTGCATATTGTTTCAACTTCAACAATTAAATATCTTTTGTTATTTAAACTGTCATTTTTATTTATAGTTTACTCGCAAATGTGATGAAAAACATTGTGTTTCACTCGATTGAAATGTTTTACATCCCGCCCTAGAAAAACAAAGTACTTTGTTAGTGAACAAAGAAATCGTTGCTTATATTCCGTAAGCAGGTCCAGGCAGCAGGTTGAGAGATGTAAAAATAATAAGTACCATTGTTCTGTCACCAGGTTCCGCTCCTCCATATTTAGAAATCGCCTGAACACCGCTTTCCCATGCTTTCAACCATGACGCAACGTCGTTTGATTTAGAACTAAAATACAAATAAATAAGCTTAAAAATATTATTCATCAATGACGCAACAGAGCCGTGACCTAATTCGAAAATATTATGAAGTCCTCATTCCATTCAGTTGTTTGCTTGTGTTACTCGTGTAACCTAATCTTAACAAGATCCTTCCTCCGTAGTAATTAGGTCTGGATAATGGAGCCTGGCCGAAGCGTTCTGATGAAGTTAAAACTATGGTGTTTTCAGACAATCGTAATGTTTTTCATGATCATTAGCTGATAGAAATGGCCACTCACCTAGCCATAGCCTGCGAGGCTGCCGACAGACCCAAACTGTAAATCCCTCCAGATGTGCCACCCATGTCGGTCTCCGCTATCTCTGACAGATCCCACAACACGTTGGAAGGATACTCCACTGAAGCATTCTTTAAATATGACTGAATTGCTGAAATGAAAAGGTTACTCCAAGGTTACTAGGTACTACAAGGTACTATAGATAGTAATAGTTAATGAATTATTTTGAAACTACTAAAGTTGTAGGTACTACATAACACTCCTACTAAGCTAGACACCAAAAATACCAATTTTGGCGACACGATCAAATCGGAGGTGGACCGATGACCTGGTGAAGGTCGCGGGAAGCCGATTTATGGGGACAGCACAAGACCGGTCATCGTGGATAGCCTTGGGGGGGCCTTTGTCCAGCAGTGGACCTCTATAGGCTGAAGAAGAAGAAGAACAAATCGGAGCAATAAACTCACCAATTCCAAAGTTCTTCAGCGTAATGCCACAATCGCCATCTCCACAACCAGAGTCCAGTCGATTCAGTAGTGATTCACTCTTCGCCAAGTCTTCGGCTGCAGCTAAGAGACTACCTCGGAGTAGCTCCTGCTCTTTTGATGTAAGAGCAGTTCCGGATGCACCCTGTAAGTTATGAGTATTATGTTTTTGCCTATTAGATACTTTATGGAATAAAACCCGCCGGTGACTGAGAAGTTGAGTGTATAATAGTATGACCATGATTTTTACGTGAATGATACATGAGTTTAGTGTGAATTGCAATGGCTATACAATTAGGGGAAGTCAGACAAAAAGATTGATTAAATATAGATCATGGCGCCTATTCTTATGTTCACAAACTAAATTTAAAATTAAGTGCACATTTTCCTTTCTATTTCATTGAGAAGATAATATTTTAGTTAATCCTGTCAAATTAAGATACTCCATAGACAGTTTACACGCGATTATAAACATGGCGACCAAAAATACGTGAATTTACGTCAAGAGCGGAGTAATTTATACAGGTCTAAAGTAATATTTTATTGTCTGTCCTTTTCTTAATGAATAGAAAGAAAAGGATGCACTGAATTAAATAAAATAAATAAATTAGATAAATAAAAAAAAAAAGATTAGTTTAGTTTATGGACAAGGGAATCCAGCCATTGACTGCTGAGCTGACGGCTTATAGAGATGAGTGGTAGAAGACTTGCTACGCCGTTCGGCGGCGAGTAAACTAAATAAAAAAGATCCTTCACGTCTAATATAATAACTTCTTCAAGATATACCTTCCTCCCATCAGCCTGGAGCAACGTCTCGTCATCCACATGTTGTCCCTCACTCCTCACGGACAGCTGCCCTCCTGTCCACGCACTGCCGCCTGTGGGAGCATCCATCAGCTCCAGCCACAGGTCCCCTTTTTCCTTGGGTAGGTTCAGCAGGCAGATTTGAAAGCCTTGCATCTCTAGAGACGTCTTGAAGTGCCCGGAGAATATGCGTTCCGCTGTGATTTTCTTGCTTTCTATGAAATTGAGGAAAATTGTTGAGAATTACCTAAACCATTATTGAAGTAAAGTATTCTGTGCACTAAAAATCAATCGCCAATGTTATCTTCACAATAACATGCACACGAACAAAGGTAGAATCTCAAGTAAGTAGTAGTACCATGGTTTTACCATTGAACTGGCTTACCTAATTGATCTTTAATCTCTGCGCTAATGATGTTCATCTCGAAAATAGAGGTGCCTCCCAAGTTACCAACAGTCACGACTACCCTGTTGCCAGCGACCAGTTTCAGGTGTGAAATTATCTGGAAAATCGCCGGTAGAAACATAATTATCCACATATTATTCAAACAGCATATATGCAAACTTCTTGAACATTAAATTTGGAGTACCGCTTATTATTATTGGCATAATCAAGATGGCAGGAGAATTCTATTCAATATTAAGTAGTTTGATTCAGATAAAATTGAATTGTCGAATTCAAAATCGGGTGTATCTATGATGTTTATGCCCATTATTTTTAAGATACTGCAATTTAGACCTTAACCGGATAGGTTTATGAGCCTGTGTGTTATTCTTTTATTGGTTGAATTGAACGAACCTTCTCAAGGATCATAGCAACGACTTCCTTAGCGGTGCCCATCTTCATCTTCTCAATGCCGGCTTCTCCGTGAACTCCTGCGCCGAGCTCCATCTCATCATGAGCTATTTCGAACAGGGGTGGCTGACCTAATCAACAAACGAAGGTACTTAAATTGATTTTAACTTCTTGTCATTCATTTTCTGCCCAACGGGTGCATGATTTTTTAAATAGGTTGCTGGCCTTAACAATTTATTTAGATTTGCTGGAATAACTGAAGAGGTACCTGGTAATGAGCAGGCACTCAGACAGACACCCAAGGTAGCCATGTACTTGTTGAACTCCACCGCCTCCTTGCGTATAGCTGCCAGGTCGTAGCCTCTCACTGCCAATGCTCCAGCTAACTGAAGGTAAATAAACGAGATATAATCAGTCAGAATTAAGAAGAGGCCTCGCTGTTTTCATGGTCATAAGAGTGGAGTACCTACATGCATTTAACTGAACTACTTTCTCGTTTCAACTCTAGAAACGATAAAAAATAATGAAAATTCAATATGTACATATATGGTCCTACCTTATAAAACAGCACCTCTCCGACCATACTGCGTCCACCTGTCTTATTTTGACTGGAAGCAACATCCTCACCAACAATAAGACCTTCAACCTGTTTGGATAATAAAATATTACTTATTAGTCTATTTCTATAGACGAGATGAATCGTATAAAAAAATAGTTGAAAGAAGATAAATGGCAGAGGAACCAACACAAGAAGAATGAAAAGCTGATATAGCTACGTCGCCAGACATTTAAATTATAAACCAACCTTAATTCCTGAAATCTTAGCTTTTTCAATAGCTTTGCCGAAATTCAATCTGTCTCCTGTATAATTCCCGATGATGACCAGAACTCCGCCTGAAAGTTTTGAGTTTTTTAGGTACCTACTTGGTTGACATATCTAGCTAATATTTGGCACTCTAATAAATAGAATAAAACAGCGTTTGGTCAATATTTCTCTTGTGAGTTTCAGTCAGTAGGGCACCTACTTGACCAGAGACTTGACAATTTATTGTAAGCTTCACTTAACTTTTCACAATAAATTTTTTACAGAATCGATCGGTTGACGAGGTTTTATATTTTCTAACCTAACCTCTAAATTCTTGGGGGAGAGTTTAACAGACCCATCAGTCTGTCAAACTTTTATTGAATAAAAACTGATTTGGTCAAACTGACAAAAACAAAAGCACATAATAGAAAGGATTTATTATAGGTATTATTAGTTCTGAAAGTGGAAAGCACATTTTGCGAGGTTAATTCGAGCTTTGCTGGTCAGGGCCTGAGGGAACCTCTAGTCCTCCGACAGCTACGCCACTTTTAGCGATAACGATATAAAGTTTAAGTAGGTATAGATGATAACATTTGACATACACAAAGGTAAAAGTTGGACCTTAAGTTGGATAGAGATAGACTTGGTTTTGTTAGGTACTTACCTGAATTATACTTGTATAGTTGTGCTATCGCGTACAGGACATGTCCAGTCGGAGGAGACGCAAACACTCCACCAGCTACTGCTCCGTCCAGGAGACCAGCTCCCACAAAACCTGACAGAAATATATATTTTCTTTTAGTTACTAGGTATTTTCTCTCTCTATATTTACTTTTAGGGGCATTTACGCTTATAGATGTCAGTCCCATCGTATCTTGGACAATGGTACGTATCTCCAGCACTGACAAAAACCACCTCAGGGACACAGTCCTTCCTTTAAATGGATATCTTCACAAGACGTAGGCCAAGAATTTGAACAAACTCTCCGCATCGTCGCCATTTGGGTGGGATAGAATTGCATGGAACACGCCTATATCAGTTCTATTCAAATTCAGGGACCTTACCAAGTAATTTCTACTGGATTCATGTTGGACACATTCTATCAATAAATGTTGTAGTTCCTCGATAGCTGATAGTTACAAGTTCTTAGGCATAGATTGCGTGACAACGAAGCAGTAATCCTCAGTCCTCTTCTGGACATACGCCATGCGATAAAAGAAATAATAGCTGTAACTTTATTGTTACCTGAAGCAAAAGGCTCATGTCCTGAACCACCACCTCCAAGAATAGCTACTCTGCCAGTGTTACTCTGAAAATATGACAGATTGAAGAGTTTATTAAAAAAGCTCCTTAAACACCAGATCGGATAAAATTCAGTTTACACGACAATTTTAAACATTTTGGCAGGCCGTCACCTCCTTCCGCCAAGCAGTGATGCTGGCAAAGGAGGAGGCGGAGCGCATGAGGCAGCGGAAATCCAGCGCCTTCACGCCACTAGCCGTCGCAGGAGACGCCCTAGACAACATCGAACTCCCGGTCACCGTAGGCGCGGCTTTGCGGGCGGTGAACATTGGGCAGCTCGCCGCCCGGTAATGAACAGGTCTCAATAGACGGTACGTTGTCTTTCACACGCGCCTCAAAGATATATCAGCACGTGACTGGGTCCACGAAGACCGATGCTTCCTAGTACAGGGTTGCGGATTGGTTAAAAAAGAAACCGTGGCCCTGGCCTACAGGCAAGTGAAGGAACAAGGGTGGATTTTTGTCAGTAAAAGTCTGACACGCCCTTCCGCTCCACCCAGAGCGGGAGAAGTCATTTGATGATTTCCCATCCCAAGCAAAAAAAGGGTGTGCAGTACCTACTACTCACTTTTATTTACATGGAACTTCAAACGCAATGTAGCCAAATGGATACTTAATAGTAGAAATATAGGTTTATATACATGCCTTTTGTCTAACGGTGATGACTCTGTGCTTGGGATGCAGCTGCAATGACGGGTATGTGGCCACCACGCCTCGCAGGTTGTCGTCAACACAGGTCTCCGGCGAGTTGATGATCTTCTTCGTGATTGGTTTGTTCGAAGTCATCTGTAAGAAAGAAAAGAAGAAACAAAAATGGTTCAGTGCCAGGGAAAAACAAGCAATATTTTGATATGTTCCATAGCCTCGATTTTATGGTCCGCCAAAGACTGTTATTGAAACAGCCCGGACTGCGGATGTTGGTGATGTGTTATCCGTGTGCCTTGGTAAGAACCTTCAACCGTCTTCCCTGTGCCTAAACTTTCTCCCATCATGTAGGTTGTGTGTATCATAGTGAGGTTAGAGCGTCTGTGAACATAACTGTCCACATATCTCTCGCGCCGAAGGCTGGTCTCCGATGAGATTTGTCCGTCACGGTCGAAATTCTGTGGTAGGCCATAATAGCAGCTGCCGGCAGAAGTTACCACCCACCAGACAAAGTCTTGCCGCCAAGTGGTTCGTCGTGTTCATGATCTGGTGATGCCGTACGGAGGACGTGTCTGAGCAGTTGTGTTGCGATGTGTGCCAGGTACGATGCACCAAATGTTACTGTGTCGGGAGTTTGGTCGTGGAGGGACTCCAGATCAATCTCCCTCTGACGCAGCATCGTTGGTCGTCTTGTTGGGTTTAACATATCATCACCTCGCTCAACTGCCGTCTTCGTTCCTATTCACGAAGTTTTTAAGTGAATAGGCCTAATAAACTAACGCGCTTTACTATCAACAATTGCATCGCTGCTTACCATCAGGCGGGATAGCGGTCAAGCGCTAGTTTATAATTATTAAAAAAAAA